>VXAB01001033.1:153130-175256 GCA_013399175.1 Odontophorus gujanensis | reverse complement strand
CTCCCTCCTTCCTTCCCTCCTTCATAATGTGTTGATCATGAAAAACTGTCTTTTCTGTAACATCAGAAATAGAACTAAAGTTAGAAGGACTGCTGAAACAACCAGAGAGCAAATTCCCAAACATAGATTGTTGTTTAAAGAAATTAAAGCCTGAATTGTGGAGGGAAATTCAAAGGAGAAACATAACAAATTACATCATAGCTTTGGAACTGTGTGCTCTATAAGTACCTAATACACTTTTAAGTCAGTTTTACATAGCTAAGATCTGTGAATGTAATATGAATGCACCAGATGCAAACAGGCTGAACAAAATGTTTTGTTGTCAGACCTGTGAATCCCAACTTTAGGCAAAAAGTGGTGACCTTTATGAACAATTTATGCTAGAAGATGTATCATCCCACAGGAGGATTTTAGGAATACATAGCATGAACTGACCATGCAGAATACAGTATGATGCACCACCAGTCACCATTTCTATTTTGAAGCAAACAAAAGCAGAGGCAATTTGCTTTCCATTTAACACACCTTCCATATGCTTAATAGGAAAAAAAATAAAAAATAAAAGAAAAGGAAAAAGAAGCATTTTTGAGAAGAGGGAATTAAGTTTTGAACTGTAATTGTACAGAGACATTTAACTGTAGTATGTGAGTTCGACCAAGCTTAGGAGAAAAAGATGCTTCTGATGGGTGTTATTGGTCAGTTTAGCTCTTTTCCTCAATTACTACAACTTTCTTCATGCCTCAGCACAGCTATGGATTCCATTTCAAGAAGCTTGGGATATAACAGAAAAGGAGTGTGCAGCCTCTTGATGAATTGTGTTTTGAGAGTATGAGTATAGTCTAACCATTAATTTCCTTAATGGTTCTTGCAGAGATCCACTGCATATTTAAAAAACAATTTCTCATTTAACAGGTTACAATTTTTTTTTCAATGCTACCTAAAAATGAGGTAATATGGCATTAGAAAGCTTTTGAACAGAATGAAATGAAAAAAGAGAGAGAAACACGTGTATGTTTTTTATAACTAGAGAGCCTAGGATTCCTGCAATGTACTCAGTTACATACCCCCAGACGTCATTTCATTCTTAAGTAATACTTATTTTGAAAAAAAGCTGAAATAAAGAGCTAACTATTCTAAAGATTGTATTATATTTCCATTGTAGTGACTAGAGTAGGGATATATAATTGATTGGAAATAACAAAGTGTACTATTCTGCCCCATGGCTGCAGCTAACACTGCAGCATCCAGAGAGTCTAAAATCACTGTCTGTAACTTCAATTAGGTCAATAGCAATTTTTCACATCTTGCATTAAGAGACTCAGACTGCACAGCTTCAATTCTACTTATATTTTGTTATATTTTGTTATCATGTGAAGCTTCATGATTCGTTCCCTTGGAATCAAGTGCTTCCTTGGTCTATTTATACAGGTCATGCTGTGTAATCCACAAAGATTCTGCTTTGTTTCTGTGAGGAAAATATAAACTAGTTTATTGTGAAGCCAAAGTACAGCTCAGCACCTCACATAAGATGCTTTCTGAATCGAAAGCAGTAACTATTCTACGTATACAACACTGGCAAGGTATTTTTAAAGCTGGATTGCTGCCTGTGTTATTGAACCCCAGAATGCTAACATGAAATCCACAGAGGCTTTACAGTGATTTTCATACAATTTCAAATTATGCCTGAAGAAAGAGAGACAGCTGTAGCTCATAAACATTGTATGAACAGATGAATTTGCAAGGTCAAATTTTGTTCTGGAGTACAGCAATAAGATTTATTTTAATTTTATGTTGAAATCTACTTCAAGATTACAAAATAATGAAATTTTGTTTTCAAGTTTAATGCATGAGTGTCTATACTGTAAAAGGATCTTGTTGAAAGTCTATCTTTTTTTCCCATGTAGTATAGATTTCTCTAGCTATATCAGTGAATGTGAATGAAAGGAATACATGACCAATTTTCCTCCAAGATTTTATTTGCAAAATTTCAATTCATATATCAGTTGTGCAGAATAAATTTACAACTCTATCAACCCGCTGTATCCTGAAAATTATGTATATTTTTTAAATGATATGAATTTCATATCAAAAAAACAAAGTCTATTTAACCCTTTAACAGAAAGATTACTCGAAAAGTAACATCTATTCATTTCCATGAAAACTACAGCAAATACAAAGAGCATGGTAGCACTATTTGACAGAGCAAATTCTCAGTTGCAGACCACTATTTCTCAACATAGCCACCACCATTAGTTGTGCATTTTCACCACTGATGAACAAGAGCCTGCTGTGCTCATAAAAATCTGCACCGGTGGAGGTGACCCATTGTCACTGTCACCACTACTGAAACATACCTTGCACTGCTTCCCTGTGGTCACATCCACTCTTTGGTCTCCATAAATATTCCATTAAGAAAGCACCAGTGAATATCAGTGGGTGGAGGAATTCAGTGACACACCTTTGTGTGTACACACACATCTATGTTAGACAACATTTTGTCTGATTGTCTCTCTGCTGTCATCTGTTGCATGGTGGCCAATCATCATCTGTGTGTTTTCAAGTCATTGCATGGCTGTAATTCAAGCCTGTTTCTTACACTGTATCTAAATATTATCCTCAGTGAGTGTGATTTGTAGAGTAGTGTTTAGACTAAGATTCAGAGAAGTCATAACTGTATTTTCAAAACTGTTGGCATGAGATCGCTACTTTTTTTTACAGCTTTTGTGAAGTTCTAAAGAATTGCATATGTAGAGTCTTTAAATGTTCTCTATATATTTTTTTTTTTCCGACTATGAATCAAGACCCTGTAAGCAAAATATCTACCAATCTCTATTGCTCCATCTGATACAAACAAAAAATACCTTCTAAGGAAGAAAAGATCTAAGCTGTACAGATCCTCAGTGATTAAAATCAACAGCCTCAGTTGCTCTTTGTGCTGTTCTAGTGTTCAGCATAACTTAATCTTTGTAAGCACTTCCTCTTAACAAGTGAGTTGCACATTTTGTACAGCAGAAAGACTTTAACTCTTCTACGGTATGGCCTGAGTTTAAAGCTACCATATAGATCCAGACCATCTGGAAATCGTGTGATGCATTTTGTCCTGAAATGATTTCAGGAAATTAAAAAAAATAAAAATAAAAACTCAGTTACAATAAAAATATCTAACTATTGTATTCCTTTCATTTAATAGTTGTTTTTTAAACACGCCATACCAATTGTGTTATTTGAAAGAGTACCACATTCAGATGTCTGGATCTGACTCGAAGTGGTTCATGTCAACAGCACTTAGGCCTGAATCCTTTTGTGACAGATTTTCTTGTAGAAAGCTTGTTGAAAATGTCCAATAGATCTAAGAGATAATACAGCAATTGGAATGATCAGTGGTCTAGAATTTGTTTTTTGTTTGTTTGTTTGTTTGTTTGTTTGTTTTTTATGTAGCAAGATAGTTTACCTACTGACATACAGATTCTTCCACAACATGATAAATAGACAAATTCTTGAGTGACAACTAAATTGAATGGTAGTTTAACAAAGAAAATTATCTACAGGTTAAGGCTTTGGTTCACTCGCCAGGTTCTTTATTTAGAACCTTGTTTTCTCAGGTATTAATTTACTAGATTAAGACTAGGATATAGTACTCATCCTGTGTACATTTAATTTCACTTATGAAGCCTGTTGGAGGACATAGATACTTCCAGAGGGAGTTTCATCCTTCCAGAGGTACTTAAGTCTGTAGAGAAGTCTTAGACCGCTGGTATTTTATCTTTAATAGGAAAAGCTGAATCCATTAACTAACGTTTATTTTTCAGAGCTTTCTCTTACGTCCGACCTTTTGTTTTGCCTGGACCTCATTGAGTGGACTGCATAATAAATATATAATGTATAATAAAATATATAATATAGATAATGTATAATTAACAAAACATTTTTATGTATAAAGCAACAAAATGTATAGCTAGTGCAATTTTTGACCTTGTTTTTGTGAAACTGATGCATGAGTCTGATTCAGGGGAACTGGTTGCAAATCTTAGTGAGTTCTCAAGGTGTCTGGCAGAGCTTTTTGGTGAAATTCTGTTTCTCCTGTACTTCATCCTTGAAAACAGTTATTCACTAGTGTACCTGCTGCGAAAAAGCAGTGACATGAATAAAGCATGATTATGAAGCAAGGGATATTTTTCTTTCGTAAAAGATGGCTTATAAAATTATTGTAAGGAGACACGATCAGATTTTTTAGTTGAATATTTGTTTGTAACTCAATACATTCAATTTGAAAATTTGCAGGTAATGTATTAATGTTGACAAAAATGGAGTCATAAATATACAAAAAGAAAAGATTTTTTTCAGCAATCTTGAAACCTCTTCTTAAATGATTTTGTCATATTAGAAATCAAGACCACCTGTTTTTCACTGTTCACAGACTGTATTAGGCCAGTGTATCAAAAAGCATAAAATTGTTTGCTGTAACTTGAGTTAGCATTACACTGCACTCTCCTCATGTCCTGGTCTCAGCCCAGACCGTGCTGATTGCACACTGGTTGTTGCTGAGTAATAAGTGCCCGGAGTGGGATGAGTGGACCACTTGACAGGGAAGAGGTTAAACATGCCTGGCTTTATGTATTGGCAACTGGAATAACAGTCCTTTCCTTAGAAGTGTTTGCCAGCTCACATGGCTACCACCCACACCTTTCCTCCCCTCCACATTGCATCTCCTGGATCTTTTCAGTATCCTTGCCTCTCCTCTGAGCTCTTGGAAGATGGTATATTTAGAAAAAGGGCAATTTCATGTTCCAGGAGGTTTTCAAAGTGTAGCCAACTATGGCTTAGCTGGCGTGATGTAGTTTGCAAAAGCATCTGTCAGAAAATATTCTGATTCTACTTTTTAGTGATCTCAGTTGGAGGCTTTCAGGGGAGAATTGTGTATCTTCTTCTATATACTGAAAAAGAGAGAGAAAGAAAAGAAAGAAAGAAAGAAAAGGAAAAGAAAGAAAGAAAGAAAGAAAGAAAGAAAGAAAGAAAGAGAAAGAAAGAAAGAAAGAAAGAGAAAGAAAGAAAGAAAGAAAGAGAAAGAAAGAAAGAAAGAAAGAGAAAGAAAGAAAGAAAGAAAGAGAAAGAAAGAAAGAAAGAAAGAGAAAGAAAGAAAGAAAGAAAGAGAAAGAAAGAAAGAAAGAAAGAGAAAGAAAGAAAGAAAGAAAGAGAAAGAAAGAAAGAAAGAAAGAGAAAGAATTTGAAACTTGATAGAAAATAGACTTTCTCAGTACAAAAAAAAAAAAAANAAAAGAAAAGAAAAGAAAAGAAAAGAAAAAAGAAAGGAAAGAAAGAAAAGACAGCTGTGACGATCTATCTTTTCTGTCTTAGTCATTCCGTGTAGCATGATTTAGTCTAAGAATTTTTGCCCTAAACAAGTTTGAAACAGACTCATCTTAGGTTGAAGGTGCTGAAAACAAAGACTGTAGGTTTGCAGTGTCTAAAAAGGAATTTTTAAAATCCAAACGTTAATGTAATACACATCAAAAGAAAGAAAAGAGAAAAGGAAAAAAAACAAAACACAAATTTCAACTGTGTGGGTATTAAATACATTTTCTTTAATACTCTTACATCTCTATTAGTAGCTAATTCTGTACTTCTAAGAAAGATCACATTCCCCACAGCAAATGGTTGGCTATGCTCTAAAGGCTGTACCATTTACCAAGAAAACATGAGCAAATAATGAGTAAACAATTGATCTCAGAAAGTATTGTTATTCTCAATTTAGAACTATAAAATATTTTAAAATTTAGTCTTTATTTTTAATTGTGTATATTCAACAGATATTAAAATAACATTTTAAGCATCTCTATCAATTGTAATGACATTTTTTTAAAGCAAAATGGGTTTGGAGCTTTTCCAGTTCAGCTTGTGGTGCACCTAATCTTCATCCATCATGTGTGATTATATGAAGGTAATTAGGTATCTGTCATTGACATGTACTGTTTCTTTCTGAAGATAGTGACATTTCAGCATTGAATTATGACTGGATTTGTGTAAAGAATTACCTTCTCTACAGTGGAGCCTTATCACAGAGCACACTTTACCTAAGCCACTGTAACTTTCTTCATGCCATTTCCAAAGAATGCTGTTCAGGGTGGAAAGGAGGAATAAGGTTTTGTGAGGAAAGGCAGCTGCCATAAATTAGCTTCAGTTATATCTGAAAGCTGGCAGAGCCAACTACTATGGAATGGTTTGCTCCAGCATGTCTGTCCATACATGACCAGCTTCATTATTGTCCAGAAAACAAAAGAATGAAAGCAAAGAAGAAATAATTAGAGCAGAAATTGTATCCTTTGTCTGGGACTTTTCAGTGGATAAAACCAAAAAATCTTATGAAAAATGTAATGTTCAGTGCTTTGGTGAATTCCTGCACACATATGCAGGTTGCCTTGCAAGGTTTTTTTGTCTTTTTGTTCTGTTGTGATTTTCTGACCCCTCCCTGCATAGGGAAGAACTTTTGACTTACTCTTTTGCAATTCAGCAAAATACAAGATCTTGTAAGCTTGTTATATTTTCTGCATCTATGGAGGCAGAGATCAAATAAATGTTCTCAGCACCTCTATGCTCCATTTGAAAAGCTGATGAGCTATAAAATATCTTTTTGCTTTGCTTGGCTTCCTCAGTGCTTCCTTAACTGGGTATATGCTTCATGTGACATTAACAATTCCTATAGGCAATGATTAAGGATTAGGTCCCAGAGACTTTCTCTGGAATAATATATACCAAATGTAGGGATCCTTTGTTTTGTTTTATTTTATTTTATTTTATTTTATTTTATTTTATTTTATTTTATTTTATTTTATTTTATTTTATTTTATTTTATTTCAATTTCTGAAAAGTTTTTTTTATTTTTTTGGTTATTGTTTTTATTACTTTTTTTCCTACAACCACATGTAATAACTTTTTTCTGAAGGAAAGAAACAACAATGTATTTATTAACTTAATATTTCCAGTTTTAATATACTGACTATAAAAGGCACTTGCTTAGTTTTTAATTTTGATAAGATTAAGTCTTTTTCTAATAATTTTTACTGTTGCTATAAAATTTCTAGTTATGTATAGTATTGATAGGGTAATATTTTCAAATGCAGTTAATGGCTTTCACTTTACTTGTAGAGTTTGGATTTCTAACCCTGTTCCTATTTTTGAGTGGCCGTATATAGTACTATCTTTCCAACAGATTGCACTGTTCTTTCTGTCTGTCAAAAGCATCAGGACAAATATATCCTATGTAGCTACAGATAACTCTTCTTACAGTCTGTATGAGAATAAATTACTATACTAGACATGTTAAAATTAAGTTACATTGGGTCANATTTTATTTTATTTTATTTTATTTTATTTTATTTTATTTTATTTTATTTTATTTTATTTTATTTTATTTTATTTTATTTTATTTTATTTTATTTTATTTCAATTTCTGAAAAGTTTTTTTTTATTTTTTGGTTATTGTTTTTATTACTTTTTTTCCTACAACCACATGTAATAACTTTTTTCTGAAGGAAAGAAACAACAATGTATTTATTAACTTAATATTTCCAGTTTTAATATACTGACTATAAAAGGCACTTGCTTAGTTTTTAATTTTGATAAGATTAAGTCTTTTTCTAATAATTTTTACTGTTGCTATAAAATTTCTAGTTATGTATAGTATTGATAGGGTAATATTTTCAAATGCAGTTAATGGCTTTCACTTTACTTGTAGAGTTTGGATTTCTAACCCTGTTCCTATTTTTGAGTGGCCGTATATAGTACTATCTTTCCAACAGATTGCACTGTTCTTTCTGTCTGTCAAAAGCATCAGGACAAATATATCCTATGTAGCTACAGATAACTCTTCTTACAGTCTGTATGAGAATAAATTACTATACTAGACATGTTAAAATTAAGTTACATTGGGTCAACAATATTCATATATCACATTTACAGCACAGCGGATAAATCTAGAATAGGTAAAACAGTAAAAGCAATATCTTAAGTGAGAGGTCCTATATAATATAAGTTGTTGCCTGCACATTATACCTTGCTACCTTGTCATCACTGTTAGATATTTGATTTTCTCACCTCTTTCTAATTGCAGCTGCCTTCCTGAACATCTTTCTTTTTGCATTTTGTAGATGCTATTCAGGTCTTTATTCCTACTTCAAACTGGGTCATCATTAGGTTAGGTGTTAAATTTGGGACAGATTTCCTCATAGATACTGTAGTTCTAGAACCACAGAATCATGGAACCATTAAGGTTGGAAAGGAGCACTAAGATCGCCTTGTTCAACTGCCAGCCCATCACCACCATGCCCACTAACCCGTCTCTATCATTAAGTGTACGCACTTTTCTTGAACACCTCTAGGGACAGTGACTCCACCACTTCCCTGGGTGGCCTGTTCCAGTACCTCACCACTCTTTCTGAGAAGAATTTTTTTCCTAATATTCAACCTCAGTTGGATATTATCTGAGTTATGGCACTACAGAAACAGATTTTATGTCTTATTATTGCAGCTTACAGGTGAAAAAGAAATTAATGCATGAATATATTTTTTTAGCTTTGTCTCTCTTAAAACAACTACTTCAGAAACGGGAAGTGAGTGCAGTAATACAGTTACATGACACAGTTTCACCAAATCTGTCACAGGATGTTAAGCAAGTTTATTGTTTGACATATCTTTATGAAAATGCAAATTCTGGCATTTTACCAAGCTCACAATTCCATTCCAGTCAGTAGTGTGACATGATAAAACCCACATAACAATTCCAAGAGAATGTAATATAGCTAGGGTAATTTACTAAAATCAATCAAAATTTTAAATTTTGATAAAGAAAATTAGTCGGAAGATTTTAAAAGGAAAGAAAAAAATTATAGTTTGACTTTCAGTATTGTTATTTTCATGCTTTTCCTACGGGTCAACCTGTATTTTCTCAGTGTGCATTTTTTGCAGTTATACTTCAGAGTTAAATGATTCAAATAGTGTTCCAAACATTTTTTTCTCAACAGCTCATCTGTATAAACATAGTAACTCATAAATATTTGAATGTGATTTACATAAATTTGAAGAACCAATACAGTTACACTGTGAACTAAGTAATGAAAAAAGGGAAACATTTCAGTGAAAAGGCACTGTTTGGACAGTCAAGTGCAAATGAAGATATTCAACATGTTATATAGAAGAGTAAAGTACAGTGTATTTAATTATATTCTCTATGATTAATTAATATTACTGTTTTAAAAATATATTTTTTATCTAGTCTTTGGCTTAATAGACTAACAACTAGTTCAATATTCGAAGAAATAAGCTAGAATTAATTAACTACACAAATCAGATGCTGACATTAGTGTGAAAAGTTATAAAAGGTAGAGAACTTCTACAGAATTGAGATTGTATTGTAAAAGATGGAGGAATAGTTACTGGTCAGCAGATACTGGTTTTATAAAGAGGTTCAAAGAGCTAGAGGGAAGTACTTAATACTTCTTAATCTGTTTTGGAGATGCAGTTCTGCAAATTAAAGTGAAATTAGTATGTAGTCCTGGGATTATGTGCTTTGAGAAGATAAAAAGTAGTACTAATTAATTATAGGTAAGACTGGACTAAATTGGTTGGTACTCACTGCTACAATTTATACAGCAAAGTCAAAATATTAGTGCAATACTTGTTTAACTGCAGAAGAGAAACAGTTGAGCTCTTGTAGAGCATGTTCATTAGGAGGCATGCTGAATTGTTTAAAACGGATTATAGACCCACCCTGCCTTGTTTCTGATTTATTTCAAAAGCAGATAGTTCTGGGATTTACGATTGCTAACTCTTGGCCTTTCAACAAGCTAGACAAAAGACAGTGGCTGTATGAAAGGACTGTTTTTTCTCATTAAGACCAAAGGACAAAATGTCTTGTCTGTCTGACTTGGCAAAGAGCCAAGCAAGATTCTGAAAGAGTTTGGATGAAGCGTGATAAAAAAAGAAGTAATGTTTTAACTAAACAGATAATATGCGAAAGGGATTACCATATATCTCCAGTGACTGCTTTTACATTTTCACAGCCAGAAAAGACAGAAGGAGAGAAAAGCTGATTTAAGGATTTAGATCTTTATTTCATCCAGAACGAATGGGACTTTCACTTTAGTGAAAGGGCTAAACTTTCATAAGCAACAACTTAATATTAGGGATCAAAAAAAATATCTACAGTTTCAATAATTGGAAACTGGCAGATGAAAGGAACTGTTGCTGACTTCACCTAATAAAGGGAAGAATAACCTATGTCTCTAGAGAGTCCAAAATATTTAACAGACATAAAAATCTAAACTCATTACATTATTATAAACTGAGTAGTATTATGAATACTAGGGGCTTTTTGATGCTCATTCCCACCATCAGTAACATACATATATGATACATAACACATACCATTGAATTAATTTACTGTTAAAATCTTGGAAAATAGAATAGTTATGGTTTGGTCAAATCAGTCTGATTCTTTGATAATGGAATTTTATTTTCATTGTCAGGACACTGAACCTTGATATAGTTAAAGTAATCCTTGATGAGGTACACTCAGTGTTTGATGTTCTCTCAAATATGAATGATGTACAGAAATTTAAGATATTTATGTGCTGAGACAAAGCCAAGTGATATTAAATGGAAGTGAAATCTTCCTTGCTGTAGGATAGTAAATTTGGCGTATGTAATGATTGGATTTCTATAATCAGAACAAAAATATCTGAAAATGCAATTGAATAGAATGCAAAATCTAATCATTACATGAAGTCTGCAAAACAGTGACTGATCAGGTGTATGAAGTCATTTCATCAGGAAAATAAACTATTGCCTGGAGAATGAGTGAGTGAAGCAAAGAGAAAAAACGAGACACTTAAACTCCGATTGTCATTACTGGTTAGAGACAATACGAATTTGTTAATGTATTGAAGACAGAAAAGAAACACTATAATTTCTCTACTAGAAGATAGAAGTCAGCATTCATTCTCACTTTCTTCTATCAAAACTCCACGCTTCTCATTCCAAGCTGCATGTCTCTAATAAACATGCATCCTTCAAAAGCTGACAGAACAGCAGAATTAATCAAGACTGATGTATCCTTATTTCAGTTAGCTCCATGTAATCCATCAAAAATATTTATGCAAAGATTGGATTAGCTTGGAGAGCATTCTAAAATATTACAATTAATAATAAACACATGCTTGAACTCCCAAAGTTAAAAAATTGTGAATAAATAAATAAAAAAATATGCACTTTTTTTCCTCATTTCTACCTTCACCCCTTTTTCTTTTTTTGTTGTTTTAAAAGCCACTTCTTAGAGACTTTATGATACTTTTAAAAGTCACATTACTGTTGTTTAAAGGTCTATATAGTAGTCTACAATTACTAAAACACAGTGGTCCTTTTTTGTTATGATACAGTTTGAGCCTGTGTTACATCTTTGGTCTCTTAGTCGGTTCCAGATTTCTCTTTGCTGTTAGATTTCAACGGAATAGAATCAGTTGCTCCATAATGTTACAGTTTTAGAGACAGAAAGAAAAGCTGCCTTTGTAATTACTGTAGGGAACCTGCTTTAGCAGGAGATTCAACTCCATGACCTTCTGAGATCCCTTTTAATCCCTGCAATTCTGTGATTCTGTGATTTTGCCTGTTTCTGGAGAACTTTTCTTTTCTCCTAGGATGCAACTGATATGTAATCTGTACACAAGTTAATCATGCTTCTTAAGAACCACATCTGCAGTAATTTTAATGTTTTTATACCTGTTTTCTAGTAGAAAGTATAGAATTAGGCAGTTAATTTCTGTCATAATTCATATTAAGAAATCAGCTTTCTTTTTCCTCTTTACTTACCTAAACAGCTGCTGCCTCTCCCTATGACCTCTTATATTTTTTTCCTTCTTTCTGATATTTCTTTTCTATCTTAATTCTGCTTTAATTATATTTTATTTTAAATTTATTTTTATTCTTATTTCTTTCCCTTGTTTATTTAATCACTGTGGAAATAATAGGTCTTGTGTTGTCTTCAACAAAAACAGAGTAAGTTTTATTATTTTCCATTTGACTCATTGCTTTGCATTAATAAGGAAGTTTGCAGGTATTTGTCATGCTTTCCTTTCTACAAGTAGCAGAAATTTATGTATTGTTATCATAAACTATGTACCTAAAGAAACTAAGCAAAAGTCAGTAGGAAGTGTGGAGCTTTAATTTGGAACATTTTAGCTGCACAGGAAGGCAATGAGCATTATTATGAAGGTTAAACAAGAATAATGCCTTAAAAAAACCAACTCTTTTAATCAGTGTATTTCCAGATGATAAAAAGAAAGCCAAAGAGATGAAATTGACAAATGTAGTATATAATGGTCCTTCTTGGAGCAGTACTACAGGGGCCTCATTAGTAGACATTTTAGTACAATCATTTTTACCCCTGTGGCTGTCACTTCAGACTACTCAGAAAAGGTGGCTCTAGGAGCTAATCACAGCGATGCCTTTCTCAATTTTATTTTCCTTGTAAAAACGAGGCACAAGAGAGCTAGTAAGTTCTAATTGAAATCAGAATTATCATTGCCATGGATGCATGCTGTGTCTGTAGGGTATGTTTCTGCCATTAGAAAATTTCCTTTTTTCCCCATATGTTTGGGGGCTTTAGGCTTAAATGCAAAGTTGTATTGAAGTCAATAACAGTGTGGATTTTATTCTGCAGTTTTGAATAGCACTAGCAATACATTTCCACCTTGCTTAACAGAAGAACAGTTGTCCATTTATGTTTAATATTATTAACTGTAGTTGATAAGGGGAGGGACAAACTTCAAGGATGAGAATTGCCATTTACATTGCACTTTAAAGTACAAATTGGCTCTCTCTTGCATGTAATTCACTTTCCTTTAGAATTCTTCAATTTCTCTTACAAGAATAATAAGTGTGATTTCCTGCTTGCAGTTTAATTGCCAACTTGAGAGATACTGCAAGATCTCTGTTGCTAAAAAAATTGTATAAAACCAAAGCAAAGTGCTATATGAGCATTTTAAAGTGGGAAAAATCTCTTTTTTCTTTAACTTCAAAGAAATATCTGAATGTGATGGTCCATCCAGCATATTCTGGGGGAAAAAAAATACATTAGTGAAATGCCATTCTTCCTACTCCTGAATTTATATGATACTTATAATAATCCTAACCTTAATCCAGGACATTCAAATATATTTCCTCTCTTTTCTCTTGTGAAATAGTTACTTGGTACTCTACCTTAGAGTAAGCAAAAGAGGGAAATAGAAAGTTGTGTAGAGGAGATGTCTTTTCCTGTCTGTTAATGTCCTAGAATATTCTAGTATTGGAGGACTTTCTGCTTTTGAAGTTATGTTCCCTGGTTTCAGTCAAGAGTTGCAGAACTCCGGTGTTCTGGTTCTTGCTGTGTGTGCGCCCAGTGCCAGGCTGGGACATTAAGTGGAAAAGGGCTGCCACCATGGAATATCCCTTTATGCACAGTTTAAGTCTGCTGACCTAATTCACTTCCCTCCCAGCTCCTTGGGCTCTTAGGTGAGTATGTCCTTGGCTCTGTACAACACTGGTTAACAGCAACTATAAACATTGGTGTGTTATCAACATTGTTTTCTCCTAGAACCAGAACATAGCATCATATCAGACACTCTGAATAAAACGATTTAATCCCAGATGAAATTAAGACAAACCACAGCATACTGACACATCTGCATTCTAAACAATGTGGGGAAGAATTCCATTATACTATGTGAGTAACTGTTAAGCATGGAAAAAAGCTTGGAGAGTTTTTCTTAAAGAGGATGAAAAAGAGTTTTTCACCACAGTGAAAAAGAGAAGAGTTTCTGAGAAAAGCTAGGTTAGAGAAATTAGACCTCACTTTGGTTTGTCCTTTTCATAGTTGAGAAAATGGAGGTGAAATCTCAAGTACATTTCCACCTAACGCAAACATACACATATATATATGCGATTGTATTTAGTATAATTTTACCTGTGTTCTAATATTCTATTACCCTATACCATGTTGCTATTCTTTCTAGAATAAATTATTAAAAGTTTCTTAACTAAATATCTGGAGAAAAATAAATAAATAAATAAATAAAACAGAAACCATACAATTTTTCTTTGAGTCTTACAAACTTGAAAACTTTTCACTAAGTTAATGACCTACAATTTTTTAATGCAAGCATAAAGATCTCAATATGGCACAACAGTTAAGTGCTATTCCTTTCAAGGAATCACCTGCTTAAGAAACTTAGAAATGTTGACAATATGCCAATATCAGCAAAGATAATCATTACATGTAGTTCTTACTGAGACTGACTGCTGAAGAGAAACGGTAAAGTTGTTCTTTGCCAAAAATTTTTATCAGAATTATAACAAAATGGAAACTCTTTAGGCAGCTCCTTCACATGTAATGTCCAGTTTATCCATGATTTCCCATCACTAGCCAAAGACACAAAATCATATTATAGAGTAATAACTGGAATAGGAGAGAGATTTCTGAATGTTTCAAGATATTCACAGTGCTCTTAAGCCAACAATAAGAAATGGATTTTATGAACAGCTAGCTATAATAGGAACTATTTTTCAACTTTAACTGAAGCTGATACTATCACATACTTCTTGTGATACTGACTTCTGTGGAGGTGAGCATCAGGAGTTATTAACCCAAAAGGTTATATTGACTGAGGTGAAATTAAGGGCAACAAAAGTACAATAAATCTTTGTTTCATTAATGTCCAAGTCCAAGGGCAGATGCTCTGAATGATTTTATTTGTCACCACCAGAAATACCTTTTTTTTGGAACCTGTATGGGAATGTAGCAATATTGTAATGATAATTTCCTAATATTTTACAACTTTTAGGTGAGAATGGAGGAAGCAATTCCTCACTTAAAAAAATAAATAAATAATGATTTAAAGTCCTATGAATTGTGTAAAATGTACATCTAATATATTTTATTAACAAAAGATTCCATTTTGAGGCATGGGAGGAATAAGAAGTGCTTTTGTAACTGCCAAATATTGATAACAAATAATTTTAGGTAAAATTTAAGTGTGAGAGAGAAATAGAAAAATATACTGCAAGCAATAGATAAATTAGTACTTGAAAAACTAGAAGTAGGAAGTAAGAAGCATTTTTTGTTTTCACACCAGTATGAGACAAGTATCATAAAATGATCTGAAAAGTGTAAGATAAGTATATAGGTTGAGGAAGATTTAGAGGTCATGGAAAGAGCTGGAGGGAAGGAATGAAGACAGAAACTTGATAATAGTCTTTTATTGATAGTGCGAATGATATACTGGCTTTCTAGTCAGTTGTCTAGCTTTTGTATCTGGAAAACTAAATAGTCTTATGACTAATTTGGTCCATTAATCTGGCTAATCTGTAGTCTGATTCCTTCACCAATTGCAAAGCAAGTAGCTTTAATTTTTTTGTTTTCCACTGAATGTCTCAGTTTATCTGGGGACACTCCTACTATCCTTTCATCCTCCATACTTCTATGAAAATAGAACAGAGATTTATTAGAAGCATTTCTGTTATACAAAATAAATTAACTTTCCCACTGTCTCCTTCTCCTGAATCTTGTATGTCAACATATTATCAAGAAGGCATGGATAGTTAAGAAGAAAATTATGAAAATACCGGTGTTCACAAAATGGTCTTAGAGGAAACTATGTCACTAACAGATACAAATTACAAAAGCAAAGTAGTTCTCTTCAGTTGCCTTTCAGATTTTGTATTAAATTGTTGTTTTCCGAATAACAGGAAATGCTGAAACATCATCAGAAATGTAATTTC
Source organism: Odontophorus gujanensis (assembly GCA_013399175.1). NCBI lineage: Eukaryota > Metazoa > Chordata > Aves > Galliformes > Odontophoridae > Odontophorus > Odontophorus gujanensis. The sequence continues at coordinate 159,452 of VXAB01001033.1, read as the reverse complement.
TACTGAACTTTTTTTAAAGAAAATTTAATTTCTCATGAAAAGTTCTACTTAAATTCAGCAGCGCCATGATAAAGATATAAAGTCCAAATAACATGAGCGTGGCATTTGGAGAAGCCCCAGATTTCCACAGTTTTGCTTCCAACTTGCCTTTATGTATCTTTGTGTGCTTGATTTTTTGCATGCCTAAACACTTTTGTAAGTAGGACAGACCTCAGTATGAGTTTACATACAAGATTTAAATGATCTTTTTCTCTCTCAAAGTAATTTCTCACTAGGAAAATGTTTATTGAACAGTTTGGGAATATTGTCTTATCTAAAACAGCGAAATNTCAGCGTTAGCGTAAGGCCTTCGGTTTATCGGACACTCTCTCTTGCTCATTTTATTTGATTTATTAGCTTTAATTCCAATTATATTGTATTATATTTGCTTCCTGATATCTTATTTAGTAAATTAGTTTTCCTCCTCAGATCGTTGCCGCTGTTTTGTTTCTAGGCCCATCTCCCTTTTCCCTTTTCCCTTTCCCCCTTCCCCTTTCCTGGGGCGTGGGTCCGTGGGTCCCCCACGCCAATCATCACGGAACCGGGCCGAACCTGCCCGTAAACCGTTGACAAACATCATTAAAGATTTTTTAGTTCTTAGCAATTCCAGTTTGTTTCAGAAACTATTTAAGTTTCAGGACATTGCCCAGCCATTGGATAAACAGTCTTCTATTATAAACTACAGTGAGTAATGTGTATTATTAATGGCTGCTTCTCATGATAAAAATGAAAGTTCTCAATTGTTGGAATCACATTCAGAATGAAGGAAGTGAGGGCAGCAAAGGACAAAGAGCCAGGCTCCATAGTACAACACTGTATTCTGTTAATGCAGATGCTGTAATTCATCTTCCAAGTCAATTACCCTGCTGGTGGCTTATGGAGAAACACATACATTAATATTTCCAATAACCTTGATTGTAGTCAGATGAAATTTCAAACAGTTTGCAAGCAGGAAAGGAAATTAGGTCAGGAGAAATAGCCTCTACAGATTAACAAGCCCACTGATATCCTCACCATTAACAACATTATTTCCATAAACTATTCCAATAGTGCAGAAATAAACATCAGATAATATGCCATTAAATAAAGAGGAAGTGTAGCAGTTACCTCTGTATTTTCTTTCCTTCTTCCTTTTTATAGACTGAAAAGTAAAGCAAAAGGATCATAGATTTTAAAAATCATTAAAACCCTTTTTTGTGTGTGTGCATGTAGTTGGTTTTTTTTTTTTTTTTGCTCTTCTATGATTTTCTGTATGCTAAGGCTTTTACTTTGCAAGTCTGTCTCATGATGAGGGAGACAAGCTTTAACTCTGCATATAGAAACCAAACTGTTCTGTAAAACTCTCACTTAATAATGATTTGGTTTGAGAATATGGCAGAGATTTTGAGCACCATATTCTCTCTTTTTCCCTCACACTGTATTTCCCTAAAATCTCTAAAATATATAATGTGTTTGTAAATATATACACATAATGAATTAAAAATACCACAAGTGAATGTTCATACACTAGGAAATCATCTCAGTCTAGATAAAAAGATGAATCCTAACACTCCTTTATTTGTTGTATGTATGTACGCGTGTGCATCTGTATGTAGTATATTCATACAGTCCAGAACAATAGACAGTCTCAATGTAGCTTTTTGTGTTTTCCCAAGCTTACAATCATTTTTTTTTACAGAAGGATAAAGAAAATGAATGGAACTTCCTAAAGACTATATTGGCTCATAAGATAATAGCAGTCAGGTGAAAACATTGCATATGATTCAGTCACTACTTGCTTTAAAGTCCCATGAAAAGTTAGAATGTAAACTTAATCTTGCAACTGAATATCTGTGATATCGATATACTATGAAGTTAATAGTATGTTGAAACATTTCAAGTTTCAAAAGACATTTTACTGAACTGATATTCATTAACAACGCCCATTGCCAATGGTTAGTTCTTAATCACTGTCAATCGCTTATGATAAGCTTATTTTGAATTGGTTACAAGTGTACAGTATCACTGAATGGAGATCATTTTGGTCTCTTCTGATACCTATAATCTGTCAGTCCAAAGAACAGTTTGAGGAGGGAGGCCGGAACAGACTGCTACTGCCTTCTTTCTTCCAGTTCCTTCCGCATAAAACTCCTCTGGTGTTCTGTGTTCCTCTGCTTCCTCCCCAGAAGAAAATTGGGTGATCTCAGCTGCTCTTGACATTTATTTTTGGGATCACGGCTTGTACTAGTTCTGCATATTCTGCAGGATTATTCTCTTTCCATCAGACACCCTGCCTGTTTGCATGCTCTGCAGGATTATTTTGGTTTTACCAGACAGCATTCCTGCACACTCTGCAGCCTCCATCCTTAACTTGCAGGTTTTAATACTTGCACATTTGTTCATGCACCTTGTTTTTTGCAGCCATATCACAGGTCTCCATCTGTCTTTTTTTTCAGTTAAGGACATTATTTCTGTACTAAATCTCAGCTCATCATGAAACGTTATTAATGATTTTGCAATGTTGAATTATGCCTTTATACTGTACCTGATCGTTCTGTTTTTGTGTCCTAATGTCTGTGTTCAAGATGAGCAAACACTAATTTTGTTGCTCAGTGTGCAACTAATTAATGCAGTAAAACCAAATAATGGATTGAAGACGTGCATAATTTAACGAGTTAAAGTTCTGTCTCATGCAACTGTCAACCGCAGATTAAATCTCTAGTATAATTCTAAGCAAAGTCAATTTATATTTATAGTTTATCTAAAAAATATATTTCTTTATAGCTTACTGAAATTTAAATAGAACTTAGATCATGTATTTAGCAGACACAGATTGAACTGCTGCTGTAAGAGAATAAGCAGATATTAATACTCTTAAGACTTATGCAGATTTGAACTTTCTTTACCATGTTAGAGCATGAGATACAGCTGGTTGCCAGTAAGCTTAGAGCAAGGCTTGCTCTGCCTGTGCAAGTTTTCAAAATGATCAGTTTTCTTAACCACAAACAAAGTAAAGGAGAAATTTTGACTGTCACAAAGTGATTCTGAATATATATGTGATAACTAACTCATTTTTCCTGCACGTTTTTCTTAATATCTATTCATTTAAAGGAATAAAAATGTGAAATATTTTTTCAGTCTTCCATAGAGTTTATTTGAAAAGGTGAGAGGGAGACTCAGAAAAAGTACTGTCATTTGGATAAATGAAAAGACTGTCACTAACAGGAACCACCTTGTGGTTTTGAGCATGTTGAGTCTCCTGTAGCATTTTCAAAAACCTTCAGGAAATTGTATGCGTAAGTTAACTGTGTATGCTTAGGAGACAACTTTACTGTAAATTACTTGAGGCAGCTAAGCAGCAGATCCCCTTTGGCTGTTACTGTGTTTGGCTATATTAGCATGTCATATCTGCACACAGATGTTCAAGCTGATTTTTTTTAGTCTAGCATTGGGCATATGCAGGCTTCCTTCCTCGATTCCCATCCCTTCCTTCCTTTCCCTCTCTTTTCTTTCTTTTAATATGGCAAATATGTTGGGTATTACCTTTTCAGATTTTTTTTTTTTTAATTCCAATAAAATAGATGACGTACAAGGGCTCTCACTCTCACAGGAACTTGAGAGAGAAGCTGGCAGTCCTGTAGATCCTGATTCAGAAGAAAAAAATAAATTGATGATTTAAAATTACAAAAATTGAAATTTGGAAGTCAGCTGCAAATCAAGTTAGAAGAAGCTAGATGTATTTTAGAAAATTCAAATCCAAATTTCCCTGAGAATTTTGCATCCAAAGCAAAGGCTGTTCAGTATAACACCAATGCTAGAATTGCCGGACATCTTCTAGTCTGTGATACTCTGTTGGTCTTTGTATGGAAACAGCCTTTCTGTATAGCAGTACTTGTCCACTAGTAGGAGTGGCTCAGTCCTGGCCAGTCAAATTTTTAGAGGTGTTTTTACTTTCTTACACGCCTGGGGAACACAAAAGCACTATCTGCTTGATCATCATTAAACGTACTGTTCCTGTAACACATTTACACAGTAGTAAAGTATAAATATTCTTGTGTTATAGAAGTCTGTGAAAAGTTGGAAAACTGGATTCTTTGGAGTAAAGGTCGAAAAATTTAACAACTGCAGTTAAATTAATCACAGAACCAAGAGTTGCTACGAGATTATTATCCCTATGTGGCAAGTAAAATTTCTAATCCCCAAATTCTGTGTTGCTTTGTCAGATCAACTTATTGGGATTGCACATGTTTTGGCATGTTTTCTCCATGTTCTGAGAAAAAATAAAAGTTATAAGAGATAGTAATGGAATCAGAAACCTTTAACTTGTATCATTTTTTCTAGCTCTAATAACATAAAGCTTTAGAAAAGGAAAGCACATCTTTTTCTCCATAAGTAATTCCAATTTTAGGGAGAATAAAGCTAATTATTCATGCAATGCTATGGTGCTATGCAGAAAACATACTGTGTCTTGTTACCTAAAAACTGCTTTAATGAGCAAAAATACAGTACAGAGGAAGTGAAGACAATAACATTCTGAACATTGATGTTAGGAGAGTTTTTTCCGTCTTCTTTTCATTGGCAATAAATTCTTTCAAGTTTTATAATTACTTGTGAGGATGTCCTAGAAAAAATAGCCTGGTGTCAGGTATGAAAGAGGAAAAATTACTGGAAAATCTTTCCAGTTCATGTTTATAAGCTCAAATTTGAGGAATCACGCTTTGTGTACTTTGCTTTTGGAAAATAATTTGGTATCTGCATTGAAATGCATTTTCAGTTAATCTTTTGTCTGGAGGCCAGTGGACTGCTGTGATTTTTGAACATTATTTGGCTGAAATACTGAGCACACACCACAGCCATCCCTGCTGTGTTGAAGACCAGCTGGGAAAAAGATACATACTCTGAAGTTAAAATAGTCAGAACAGGTCCTCTACTTGATAACAGCTGAGTGCTGTAGTCAAATACAGCTATTGCAGCAGGATTCTATTGATTTATACTGGACAAAACGGGTGCTTTTATCAAACAGTTTTGTGGCTACTCAGCAGTCTGTGTCAAGCCATAGGCAAAGATTTTCAGGAAGTTCCTGGCATGCAGTGAGACAGAGAAAACTGGTTATTATACCAGGCAAATCGCTCAAATCACTTAGCAGCATGCCTGCCTCAGTCAGATGGAAAGCACATTCACATTATGCGGATTATACTGCAAGCCAGCGCAGCAGAAAGATTAGGCCTCACAATTTTACAGGTAGTGTTTAAAATCTTTTCCCCAGCTAAAGGATATAGCTGACAGTTCACACTCCAGCGTCAAGTTAATCTGTAACATTATCCACCCATTTTGCACTGAGCAGTCCCCAAAGCAGTTTGTAATATGCATATGAACTGAACCATTGTTGTGATCAAATTTTAAATACCCTTGTGAAATGGGAAAAAAAGGAAAGATAAAATAAAACCCTGCTTCTCTGGTACCGAAGATTGACAGCAAAAGGAAAAGTACTGCTTCACTGAGTGCATGGCTCTGGCTACAGTGGCTGCATTAAGTTGCTGGTGGGACTTCTAGTCCCTCCTCTAATGCATGGCTAATAGCTCAGCGTTAACTCTGTAGAGCTGGGAGATGAAGCTTTCCTATTTCAGACCATTATGAAATTTTGGTAGCGTGAAATTTGAATGATAGATACCATAAGTTTATTTTGGACAAGCATCCTTATCAATACAGTTTGTGAGCATCATTTTATATGGTAGGAGTATAACTAGTTCACTACTGCAGCAGCAGTACTGCAAAGCAATAGCAGTACGTACTCCATTTGCTGAGTTTGTTGGTTTTTAAAATTATTTCTTGCCCTGGTCGCCAGACGTCTCTTTGAATGTGAAAAGAGAAAAAGAGTGTCAGGAAGAAATTGCTATTATGGCAAAAAGTAGAAAACAACACATCATTGTTCAGTCTTCTACTGGCTTGATGCCCTCCTCAAGAGTGATTCACACTGTAATTAATTATATGCATTTGTTTCATACTTTGCTGTATACTCAGAATTGATCCCATTTGTGAAACTGGATAGTTCGCCTTAATAATCTGAACACCAGCAGTATGCCATGAGATTAGTAAAAGCTTCTATGCTTTATGACTACCTTGTTAAATTAAACAGTTCTCTGTTCCTGTAGTCTCTGGTGAATCAGGAAAAAAAAGAAAAAAGAAAAAAAGAAAAAAAGAGAAATGTGGAATTTGTACTATTGCTGCTAATAGGCTAGTTCCTCCTCTGACCTCTTAGAAATTTACTTTTTCTTATTATTGCCTCTGGTATGGCTTATTCCTG
>VXAB01001033.1:99794-153062 GCA_013399175.1 Odontophorus gujanensis | reverse complement strand
CCCAAAAAAAAAAAAAAAAAAAAAAAGAAATTTAGAAGAAAATTATTTCTCCCTCTCTCTACCTCACATAGTTTTGACAAAACACAAGTATTTAATTCATATTTCCCGACAGAGAAACAGAAAAACCGGAGGCATATTTCCCCCACCTTTCAAAAGGTCTTTTGAAAGTAAATTATGAGAAACAAAACAAAACAAAACAAAACAAAAAAACGTCTGTTATTTCACATACGTGTGTTTTAGGAGCATGTTCAAACCAACTTGCAATTCAGGCAAAGAAAACTGATGCAATCAGATGATAAGAGAGCTGGAGCACTTCTCCTGAAGAAGTTTGAGTGAGTTAGGCTTGTTTAGCTTGGAGAGAAGGCTACAGGGAGACATTGCTGTGACCTTCTAGTACTTGAAGGGAGGTTATAAAAAGGAGGAAGACTTGACCTTTTACACAGGCAAATAGTGGTAGTCAAAGGCGAACAGAATTAAACTAAAAGAGGGGAGATTTAGATAAGATGTTAGAGGAGAAATTTTCATTCAGAGGGTGGAGAAGCCCTGGAACATGCTGTCCAGAGAAGTTGTTGGGTTATACTAGATGATCTCCAGAGGTCTCTTCCAACCCAAGCCATTCTATGATTCTTAGACGATTTTTGTAGAACCAGATAACAGTTTAACCGCATTAGAAGGATGAAGATATTCAACACTTGATTCTGCAAGCTTCTTCTACAAATATCACAAATAGGAAAAAAAAAAACAAAACACAACAACCTCCAATTCCTGGAAAAAATAAGCTAGTAATGGTGTAGCTTCCCCCTACACAGTTCGAGGTCTGGTGATAGAAACTGTATAATGAAGGAAACAAAAATGTTGAGTATTGGTTTACTTTTTAACTGTCAAGGTATAATAATGCACAACATAATATCAATTGTGTATGATTTCAAAATGTTTATAGAGAAAATTTTTTAGGATACTGCAAAGTTTTCATAATCATTAGAAATTTCTCTGAAAAACTACTGTTACCTCATTCTGCATAATCAGCAACAAACCCATTATTTTATTAAAACTGTGGCATGAGTCTTAATTGATCTATTCACTTCAGTGTAGAATTATTTTAATGTAAATATTCATGCATTTTATCTTGAAATAAGTATAAGTTCTGACACAAGTATTATTTGCATAGCAGTTGGTCACAAGGAGTAATTCATTAATATTCAATGAAATGCTAATTTGTACAGAGCTTAAAGCAATTGTAAACTTCATTTTGCCTTTAGATGTAAAATTGTTGGTATGTAAATATAACCATGTAATTCTACTAATCAGTTTCAAAGTTTACTTGAGTTTGAAACACATATTCCTTTATTTTTATCTATAGTGGAGCAATACAAAGTAGTTATCATGACAGAGAGTAGGTTTTCTAATATTCTTAGCATCTTCTCTAGCATGTACAGTGAGAAGCAATTATGTTAGTTTATGAAGGCTTTGTTACTTTTGTTATTTGTTACCTGGGAAATCATTTCAGCAGGATTTTCCTTTCTACTTCCTATTAGAAATATAGAAAAAGGGAACAGGAGAGAACAAGAATGTAGAGAACTTATTTTTGAGATTCTTATTTTCATATCATCATTTATTCATACTATAGTGTGTCCATCTTACTGCACTGTGAATATGAAATGTATTCACTATGGTTTTAAACAGATAGGGTAATTCTTTTGTATGCAGCTATACAGCTGAAAATGAATGGAGCTCCACATATGCAGCTGGCAATATATATCAGGGTTGCATTTAACCTAAAGCACTTTGTGAATGGCTGTAGTCAAGTGAAGCTCTAAGCTTGGTGGTAACATGGATTTCTGAGCTTTTAATAGAAAGTTCCATAGGAAATATGCAATTTAAAGAAACTGTAAGTTAACATAAATCAAACATGATACCCAAAATATTTTGTCTTTTAACACACTACTGATTACCTATATTATAATAAAATATGTAAAAATAATGCAGAATGTTAAAGGTGCATGGCACTTTCCACTGCAGATGGTACTGAACTTTCTCTCAGACTTCATAATCTTCTTCTGCTAAATTGTTTCTGGATGGTCCAGAGCAAATGAGAAATTAAGAAATGGCAAAAGGTGTATGCACTGCAGAAATGCCCATATTGCCAAATACAATTTGGGTGATCAGCAAGTAGGGATACCTGCAGATCTCAGCAGTTCTTCCTTGAAGATTACTACCTGCTGAGAAGAAGAAAAGCTCATATCACTGTAGGAGGACATCATAGAAGTAGGTCAAGTGCCCACAGGTGACTGACCCATATGGATGTGTTAATACAATGCTCATTGTAATACATATTCTTTCTGCATCTTAGGTTGTTCCACCCTCTTTTCTCCCCACCCTCTCCTCCCTCACCTTTTTTTTTTTTTTTCAGTTTGTCCTAATATTGGCCTCCTTACAACTTACCAATCATCTGTCATTTAGCAGAGTGCTTTTGGTAGCAAACTACTTGCAGTATGTTGATCCCTGCTTGTTATTCAATCCAAGTGCTCTATTATCTGACCTTTAGTAGTAAAAAACTGCATACAGTATTTTCACATGAAAGGATAACCTAAAGAAGTCTTGCTTGAAAATGATATTTCATGTTGGAGCAGTTAACCGCCAGACTTGGCAAGCTGGGACTAGTGTTTCTGAAGCCATAAAGAAATATGACAGGTTCAAATACATATATATGTGTATATATATATGTATATATATATATATATGAAATGTAAAGATATATTGCAAAGGAAATTTCATTCATTATACTGCTACAAAATATATTTCCATAACAATTCCATAAGAAGTTCTAACTAGCCAGAATGGCTTATTTAGTGAGAATTGTTCTAAATAATGTATAAATTTTTACTTGCATGAACAGTGTCGTAGCATTTATGTATACTGACTATACTCACATGTTTAACAGCCATAAGCTTTTGTTTTCATGGAAAAAAATACAAAAAACAAAAACAAACAAACAAAAAAAACCCAGCAACAACAACAATAAATATCAAAATAATTACAGCATAGAGATTAAAAAAAAGCCAAAGTGTACAGGCTACAGTAAGTTTTCACTGTTTCAGGTTTTTTGATTATGAATCCAAGATGGTGGAGGTGCTGTTCTGAGCCATTATTTTGAGCACTCTAAGGCTTCTTTATTTTTTTACATCTAAAATCTTATGTTGATTTAACACATATGCAAACTTTGATCTTCTCTGATCATATCTCACCACCAGCTGTTTAGGAGATCTCTTATACAGATATAGTACCCAAATCTTTGCTTCTATCAATAAATGAAATTCTGCTTGACATCAGTTAAGCTGTGCTCATTTATATTGGTAGACTATTTGCCTCACAGGATTTATCAGAACTTCAGTTTTTTGTTTTCTTTATCACTGAAGATAGAGAACTCTATTTTCTACTGATTTGAATTGGATTTCCACTGCAGAAGAAAGAACCACTGCTTACAGTTGACCTTTCAAAACTGTTCTGATATATCCCACTGAAAAAAAGTAACTCTTAGAACAGTATTCCTTAGTTCAAACCTGTCATATTATATATAACTCCTCCCACAATCCTTGAGAAGCAAGGAGGTGAGGGGGAAGAAAAATAAAACGCTTAAGATAAAATAAAATAAAAGTAACCCTGTGAAGGTGAACTCCAGAAGTTGTACGATATTAACACTGTTATTTTTATGTCTGTGAAGATCTCCTCCTTATTCTTTTTCAGTGCCATTTCCTTACCTGTGAATTAATTACATAGTGTTTTCAAACTAGACAACTCCCTGGTCCTCTTCTCGTAGCTTTTGAGTATGGATGGTAAACAGTAGATTTTGCCTGTTTGCTTTCCAAATGGGAGACAAGTTTGACTTGGCAAGGTTGCCAACAGCTAGAGCAGGCTGGGGGCATGGTTTAACTGACTGTCACTAATTGAAGGGAGAAGTCTAATGGCTACATGTAATATTTCCACAGTAATGAGAGCATCACTTTGACACTGCTGTGTTTCACTGCGAGAGGCTAAAGTGTTTTACAGGGATGGCAGAGCAGTATCACTCTCAACCTCCTCCACCCACAAAGCCTAAATGTCATAATGTAGTGAACAAGCTGGCTTGGCTAAGGAATTCTAAGCTGCTGCTTTTCCAATTCAAAATGGGAAGAAAATTGGGCCTAGTGGAAAAATGCTGGCCAGCTCCAACTGAATACCAGGAGTTCCACTTAACCAGTATCTAATGGTAAGTAGAAAAATGTCTCCACACAAACCACAGTAATTAAAGAGTGATAGCGATGCTAGATTAAAGTGATGGCATGAATTACTTCTGCAAGTATGCTACACTGGTGACAGATATTATTTCAAAAGTAAGTAACAAACAAAAAAAATTTAGCGGGAAGAGAGAGAAGAACCACTTTAATGAGTTCAGTATGCATGCAGCTCACAAGTCAAAGACTGGCCAGTAGCCATTATCTCCCATCAGAGAAACAAACAGGTTTCACTCAGGAAGCTGAAACAAATCACTGCAAGATAGTAGAGTGAGAAATGAGTTATCTGTTTGGACTCTCCAACAGATGCAGTCTATGCTCAGATTTGTTATAAAACATGTTTTCTCCATTGTACGGTATCCTCTGGCTAACAAATTCATTTTGTCAACATGAACATATTTACCATTGCTTTCAAACTCTCTAACTTGGCAGACAGGCAGCTAAACTACAAAGAAATGTGGGACAGAAGCTGCATCTGTCTGCCTGCTTTATAAAAGAAAAAGATGAGAATTCATGTGAAACTTTATAGCCAGCGTGGACAGTCTCACTGATCACTGACCACTCTTACACATGTCCTTTCCTAACACAAGTAATGAAAAGGATAATAAGGTCAGAGTGGTGTATTAATGATGCATTAGATCAGAAAAAGTGGAGGTTGTGTTTTTCTAGGTAATTTGGAAATTACTATACATTTAGATGTCTATCTGGAAGGTATTCATCTAGTAGAAAATTTACCTATGTAATCTGTTCTGATTGTGTTCTTTAGATCTGAAGACGCTAAGTTTTAACAAATAAAACATTATCATTAGGAAGTCCTTGCTGGGATTTTAACATGGAAATGTATTTGTAGAATTTATTTATCCCTTTCTGGTTACAGATCTGATAAAATGCTACTTCCAGGCCAGGAAAAATAATAAGTGACATAAATGATTCTTAATTAATTCCTTAACATCAGGGAAGTTATAAAAAAACATGTTTATGTGCCGAAGGATTGGTGAAGTCATATTGTTTCTGGAAGAATATAGACATCAGATCACTCAACAGTACTTGCTTGATATTATCTATTTCATTTGGTACAGCTGCAAGATTTGGACCTGTCTCATATTTTAGGATTATGTAGGTCCCCAGCTGAGTCAAACATTTGAGCATGCTTTAAATGCAATTCTAATTAAAACCTTTTTCTCCCTGTCACTCCATCTTAAAGGCTACCAGTCCAAATTAAATGTCATTAGCTTATACATTTTTTCTCACAGCAGTATTGGGATGTCAACCATAATGCAAAATATTTTTTGTCTTCTGACTTTGATCCAGTATGTCTTTAATAAACTCTTAGTTGCACTGCTGTGTAGAAGGGATGTAATAGGGTCCATGACACTATTTATATATAGTATATAGTATATATTTATTTTAATAAGAATTAATAAAACCTCCTGCCTTTAAACTAGAATATTTTTTATTATTGTTGTTCCATAATAAATAAATTAAGTCTGGATTTTCATACAGTGTATATTTATTAATAAGCCATTTGCCAAATTATCTGATTAACAACTCAATCAATGGAATGTAATTTAGGATTACTGATGATGTTATTTTTACCTCTTGAGATTAGAAGTTTCCTGTGATGTAGATTTGGAAACAGTGGCAGGGCTGGTGTGTGTTTTCATACAGTCTTCTCTCAGTGTACAACGTGCAGACATTTTTTAGATAATTATTTGCTGTAACACTTTAAGAAGTGGCAGAAAGTTACTGGCAGAAAATTTAGTAACAGAGTTACTGAATTCATATAGGATCATGTATTCACAGAATTAAAGTTATGGACACGTAAGATGAGATGGAAGTAGTAGGTTACCACTAGCTGTTCTTCAGTGTAGATCTAAACCTTAATCCATAAAGATTGTTAAAGCCTCTGGAGAGGCTGGATGATTGTGGTGACTGTTATCCTAAAAAACAGATGGTAAAGTGAGTGACACCTATAAATGTGCAGGCTGTGTTACTTCACTGACAAGATGCTAAGCCCTTCTGGCACTAAAGTAAAAAGACAGGTGTTTTTGACACAAAAAAAGTAGTATTGAAACTATGCCTCAAGCCATGTGGAGAGTCAGAGCCAATTTTTCAAGTAAAAGTAACTAAAAATCTAAATTGGGGTATACATGTAGAAGCATGACAGCTTCAGACCTTTCTCATCAATAAATTTTTGATGAGTTCTAGTGCCTGTCTCATACCTGTGGAATTAGCCAATTGCCGTTCAAATAAAACTTAAAATTTCAAGGTTTGAATTGTTCGTAGCTTTGCTCTGGAAGCCTTCAGCAGCTAACATCCTTTATGTTCGGTGGTAGGATTCTTCAATTACCTTTATGTCTGCCTTAAATACAGTCCGAAGTTAATCAAGTTCTCATATACCATGTATTATAATAGTAATTAGCAATGTCAAATTTAGAGATTCATGTGGCCAACAGGGAAAGCACAGTGGTGTAAAAACCAATTTAATGAGTATACTTACTTGAAAATCCATTATCGCTTCAACAGATTACTTTGTTGAAATAGGTATTACAGCTAATAGCATTTAATCTACTTGCTTGAATGTAGTAATATTTTTCAGAAACCAATAAAAATAAAGCTTCAGTAATCGAGTACTACCAGATGGTAAAATCTTCAGTGCAATTCTTTCTCTGAGAAATAGGGCTTCTATCTTTTTTTCTACTTTCACATTTTAAACAGGTATTTATATTTATGGATGAAAGTAAGTTGTTAAGCAATAAAAACTGCCTCAGGTTCACACCAAAAGAAAATGCAGTAAAGCTCACCTTATAAAAAAGAGAAAAAAAAAATCCATAAAAAATAAAGGGAAATGTGCCTCCTGATTGTAGCTGTGATGTGAACTGAATTACATCTAGTTGAAAACATTTTTTTTTGCATTGGAATGGCAAGGCTTTTATGTATCCAGTAGCCAGCTACTTCTTTTCCTCAACTACAATGTCCATTGGAATCTATTTAAATAATCAGTTTCAGAATATCTTTAACAAGATACTTCACCTTTGACTTTTTATCTCTTTTAGTCAGAGTAGTTCTCCTCTAGGCAAGTAGTCTCCTTGTGCATTTGTTTTGGCTGGATAATTAATTATTACAGTTCTGATGTAAAAGGTGTGTTCAGCCACTATGTAATTCTGGTAGCTAGAAGGCTTTAGGACTATATTTTATTATTCTATGATAATTAAATTTCATCAGCAGATGCAGAACACAAAGATTATAAAAAGGTTGCCATCTGCACAGTAAAATGGATCACAAGTTGTTGTTTTTTTTTTTAAGTAATCCTTCCCATATTGCTCATTCAATTTCAATATGATAAAAAATGTAATCTAACCAAAATTATTTATGGGCCCAAAAGTGGATAGAAAAAGATAAAGCATGACTCCACAGTCTTCTGTTAGGGTTACTACCCTAGGAGACAGTTTCATTTGTGCAACACTGGATAAAATTCTTGGGATAAGGGGCTGAAGCCAGGTACTTCTCTTTGTCAGGAGAAGAGTTTGTTTTATCGGACTTGTCATTCATAGCTATAGACTCTGCTTTCTTGGTCATACAAGAGACCAATCTCTAAAGAAGATTAGAAAGTATTTCTATTACAGCCTGGTGATGAGAACATCTTTCAGGGCTTCATTATAGATTGGGAGGACCAGGTTTCCTGTTTCCCAAGTAACTGTTATAACCATGTAATTACTGTGCTAAAACTATTCATTATAACCACCTCCATTCTTCAATAGCCACATTTAAACAGCGAATATGGAATTTTACTAGGAACTATTGTAATTTCCTATATATCATCTATTGAAATCTAAGTGAACGCTTATTTTAAGAAACAGTGTTATTTTCACAGCAAGAAGTTTAGGTATGGCAAAACTAATCTCCTTTTGCCGCCATTACTAATAACAAAGTCTTTTTCTGACTAATTTTTACACCCTTTTTTTACTATTTATGCACTGCTGTTAATAATATCCTTATTGTATGTTTGAATCGCCATATATTACTGAAGTTCATCATAGAATATATCTTTTAGTTTGGATTTGTTTGTTTTTCTTCCTTCTTCCTGAGGTGCATAAAATATTGATACTTTTGATAGATCACCATCTTTTTTTTTTTTTTTAATCCCTCAAACACATAATTTATTTCCTTATAGTTCCCCAGTCAGTAAAAAACGTAGTATTACTCAGGAAAAAGTCATTTTTATTTTGTCTGATAATTTTTGCTCCCAGTGGTATGGAAGATGATTTGTTTCTAAGCCATTATCTCTCATAAGCTGAGATGTGCATTTGGATGTCTTTTGGATTAATGTCAGACTTGAAGTGTTCTGTGATCCTGGTTCTGTTTCAGTAGTTGCAGACTTTTATCCATATTGTCATTCATGTTATTCCAAAACTAACTAGGGGGAACTTCAGCTTTTCAAATTGTGAGCTTTTACTTTGTCCTGAAAGGACACTAGAATACTTCTTGATCTAGTGTCTGTATTTCACCCAGTTTGCCTTGGAAGACCCAGCTCTCAGTGAGTGTACTTGTTGCCTGAGTGACTACAGGCTTCAGGTGAAATCAAGCCCTTCATTTATGTGAAAAGTCACATTGTCTAGAGCTAAAAGATTCTAAGATTTTAACTGAATATGTAGACTTTAAAATATGAAATTCTTTTTGGCTCATGTCCTTCATGGAGCTGGCAGAGATGTAAGTACTAGTCATAGAATCATAAAATCATTTAAGCTGGAAGGCTTTGCTGGAGGTTCAGTCTGTAACTCAGAGAGCCCAAAGCAGGCACAGAATTCCAGTTGCAGTCTTACAAGCACTGAACAGAGAGAAATGATCACTGCTCACTAAGTCTGACTACAGTTTTGCTCATTTATGTAGCCAATCTTCTTTACTAGAAGGTAACACTGCCGAGAAAATATCCAACATGTGGTTCATAGATCTCCCTTAGGTCCTTTTTGCCAAAGCTGCTTTCTATCCAGTTGTCCCGCAGCATGCATTATTACATGATGTTATTCCCTCCCAAGGGGAGGACTTACACGTTGTTGAACTTCATGAGGTTTCTGTTGCCCATTTATCCAGCCTGCAAAGCTCCCTCTGAACAGGACCTCTACAGTACCTGTCCCCACCTTCATCTGTGCTTTTGCAGAGGATGCATTCTGCCTCATGATCTATGTAGTTAAGGGGTAGTTAGGTGGCTAAGATGAAACATTTAAAATTAGATTAAATAAATCATAAATTGGTAGTGTATCTTAATAATATATTTAATTTGACTTCTATCCTTCTATATTCGAGGAATTAAGTGATAGATTCTAATTCTTCTGAAGGCAGCAGCAATGCTTCATTAAGGAGGGGAAGTTCATATAATTTATTAATATTATTAATTTTGTAAATTAATGCCCAGCTGCTATGGCAATGGGCAATCTATAGAATAATTGATTGTGCTTTCTGATAAATATAAATTTGGGAATGTCTGAGTTTGGCAAAATTAAATTACTCTAAATGAATTTTTCAAAGATTAGAAAATCTAACAATGATATTATCTTTATATTAGAAAATATTTCACAAGTTTTTAAAAAATCTCCAGTGATCTGGACCTTGATTTCTTATTTGAGAGTTAGAACATTAGGATTACACTTATGTGTCTATTACCATTTCTTCCCAAGATTAGCATCTCATTGTAATTTTCTTTAAAAAAAAATGATGTTTTTTCATGAAATCTCCAGAACTGCAGATATTTTCATTGACAGTCCCTATAGCTATATGTTACTTTGTGCAGAATCAGAATGAAATTGACTTTTATAACCTTTAAAAAACTAGCTATGTCTTTGTGTCATCTTTGTTTCACCATGCCAGTCACACCTTCATTCCTTTGAATGCAGTGTCTACTTCTAAAATACATTTTTTTCTTTTGTTCTAAGCTACATTCTAAATGAGTACTACTGCCTTTTTTGATCACTGAATCTTTTGGGACCTAATAAAGTATTTTTTCCCTAATCTGCATATAATCCATTTAAAGGTGCCTGCTGTTTCTGCACTGTCATGTAAGCACTTATTTACATATTATCACAGACAATTTAATAAACAGTAAAAATTGATGTGCTTATCTCACTGAGTATTATGCTCATCACTGAACTGTGTCTTTAACATGGAAGAGAAACTAAATTTTTGGACAATAAACATCTCTTATTCATAGCACTGGAAGGTCAAAGACACAAGAGCACATTATAAATATAATATTCACAACAAAGCTCTGCATTAAATTATGGTGGCAACTTCCAGTACAAATTGTTCCAGATTCTCCCATACACCACTGTCCCAGCTCCATGTAGATTAAGACACTGCAGAGGCACTTATGACACTTTATTTCTT
This sequence comes from Odontophorus gujanensis, assembly GCA_013399175.1. Taxonomy (NCBI): domain Eukaryota; kingdom Metazoa; phylum Chordata; class Aves; order Galliformes; family Odontophoridae; genus Odontophorus; species Odontophorus gujanensis. The sequence goes on along the minus strand of VXAB01001033.1, from coordinate 142,410 downwards.
CTCAGAATGACCCAAAACTCACCTTGTTGATGGAGAAAATGTTAGTGCTCTTAGCATACAGAAGTCATTGTCTCTGCATTCCTCCATTCTTGCAAACAGGAGTATGACAATCCATAATGTTCACAGTTTTTCCTGACCTCTTATATTATTGTGTTATTTTCAAAACACAGTTTAGAACATTTGGCATCGTAAGAGTAAATCGTCACTTTACTTCATGAGGTGATTAATTCTGTAACCTGTTCAGTCAAGTATGATAATTCAGTTAATTTTATTTTAGACCTAAAATCTGCAATTTTATAATAAAATATTCAAAAGCATTATATCATTAAGTGTATTTAAAGCTATATTTCTCTACTGTTACCTGTTGGATTTTTTAACTGTTGCTTAGTGTTCCACTGAGCACAAACTGCTGCTCTATTTGTTCTGCCTTTGGATGATCAAAAATATTATGTCATGCTTTGGCTGGTTTCAGTGGGTATTGTATCAGGTATAACAATTGAGTTAGACATTTATAAGATGCATGTATTCTTAAGGGATAGAAAAACAGTTATTGTAGCTAATGTGATCTGTGTTTACCTTTTTGCCCTCTGCAAACCATTTTCCACACTCCAAGGACAAAATTTAAGTTTTGAACTAATAAACTCTTAAGAGTCCTTACTAATTACAATTTCTAGTCCTGTTTTTTTATTCCATTGTAATCTCAGTAACCATTTTAACACCTTGTCAGGCATTCAGGAATTTCCATCTGTTCAGCCTAGTGCATTTGTGAAATAAACCCATCTGTACAGCTGATTAAAAATTGGATGTGGTCCATGTTTTGTCTTGATTCTGAAAGAAACAGTATTGGTGCAACAGTTGTTGATGTAGGGATTGAGTATAGAATGGAATGTACAAGGCTAATGGAGCAAAATAGCTTTCAGTGTTTTCATTTGTATTTAATAATTGTATAAAATAAAATCAGAGCAAATTAGGTGTGACAAGCAAGACCAATTAGAAAGACTGCAAAGTTCAATCTGCAGTTAGAATATGAAGGATCTCCTGAATTACTGTCATTTCAAGCAAGGTGAATCCATGATGACAGCAACTTCTTACTCTTATACAAATATCTTCATATTTATTCTCAGAGTGCATTTGTTTCATGTTCATTTTTCATTGGTGTGGTGGGCAGTCTTCAGTGGCATGCTTTTAGAAAGGAAGGACAGGTGTACAATTCCTTTTCTACAGACTGGGTCAGTAGAGTAACTGACTCTTGATTTGCATGTGCATTAGGGAGTCAAAGATACCAGCTTTCATATTTCCATTCATAATTGCTCTTCCACTGCTAAAGGTTTTGTGGATGCAAAGCTTTGAAAGGTGACAGGAAAGGAACACTTTTAGAAAAACAAAATGAAACAACAAAAATTGATCCACCCAACTAACTTACTAGAAAGTTGAGAACATGTGAACAGGGTGTGAATTATTAGGTGTATGTGTAAACTGAAAAGAAAAAGGAAGAGAAAGATAATGGGTAGGAAGAGTGAAAGACAGAGTGAGAGAATCTTTGTCATGTGTTTTCTTAGATTCCTCAGGACAATTGCTATCACACATTTCTTGTCTAGTGTAGATCTGTCTACCTGCTTTGGAATGTCAGAAGTGGTATAAAACAATTAATTCCATACTGAAACAGGATATAAGTGACGTAATGAGAGGTTCTAATATATGGTTTGTGAGCTAATGTCAATGCAAGCAAATAAATCTTCATCAGATGCTGCCATGTCATTTACAATAATCAACAGGAAAACAAGATGTTAAATATAAATGTAACTGATGACTATATTTAATAACATTGCTTTATAGTAAAAAAAAAAGGGTTCCCAACTCCTCCTTGAAAAAGAAACCCCCCCAAAAAAGAACCCAAGCCTCACATTCCAGAGTAATATTAGAAAGGAAGAAAAATCTAGATGTTCCAATTAACAAATAGAATAAGTGGGATTTATTCATAACATCAAGATAAATGATTATTTATATATAAAACTAATATTTTAAGTGCTTAGGAGTGGAGGGAAGTGTGAGAGTTTTATTTTTGTTTATTTTTATTGAAAAATGGATACACATCTAATAAAGGAAAAGCAACTGTAATTATACACTATAGAATTGTTGACCACTGTTCTGTTGAAAATGGTTCCCTTTTGGTGATAATAACAATACGTCATTTGGTGGATTGTGAATTCCCTTAAGGAATTTGCGATATAACCCTAGAGCTGAACAAATCCCAAGTGCTAATGCTGGTGTCTGACTTAAACAAGATAAATACAGATTCTTCATTTATAGAACATGTGTTGTGAATATATTTAATAATAATGTATATGGAATTTCAGTTTCAGGTTGTCCAGTTAAATTGTTTTGACTGTATTTCAATGTGTAGTGAAGCATTTTAATATTTAGTGAAGTGTAGGTGAAAAGATGATAGACATGGTTTTCTCCTTCCTGTTTCTTCTTCCATTCCTAGTTCAAACACATAGTTTGGTCTACACAGTTCTGAGTTATCTGCTCAAATAACTGTTAGGTGCAGTTCAATTACTGCCATTATGTGAAGAGTGTTTCCTTAAAGTCAAGGTACGTAACTGCTGTCTCAAATTCTGATTCCTTTAGTAGACTAATATACAGAGAGCTTTCTCACTCCATGTGGATTGAATGACTAAAGGCGCTCCAGGGAAGTACTGTGCTGAAGACAACAGAAAGAATTAATTTAAGCAATATCATATGTAAATCCCCATTGCATTTCCACACCAGAATGTTAATTCTAGGGATATGTGACCCCACTGGAGTTTGTGTCAGTCTCAGACAGGATAATGTAGAAGTATAGCACAACTGAGGGAATAACTTTTAGGTTTGAATAATGCTAACTTCATTATGATAGTGACAAATTCACCAGTGGTTTACACATGTGTAACATAGGATACCATTTGGGTTATAAATTGTGTAATGAAGAGAGGAACTTGTCCCAGAGTTTTTTACATGAAAATAAATAAGGCAGTTTTATAGGCAGTCTAATTTACGCAACACTATATTTAATCAAGCTGAGTGTAAAGAAGGTTTCAAGGATCATGTTTGTAATCAACTAAATTTAATTGGCTAAAACTTAACATTAATGTTCACCTCCCCCACCCCATTATATTTCCTGAGCAGATATCTTTTTCAGCCAAACTGTTTGAGCAGCTGATCTAAACTCATTAATGTAACAGTATTTCAGCAAAAGTCATGCTGATAGCTATTGGTTCATTAGTGTCTGAATCCAGAAGGCATATAGAAATAGTTAGGATCAACTGACAATCTTGGCTTCAAATGTGATGAACTGCTAAGTGGGTTAACGTTTTTTTGTGTGTTTTTTTTTTTTTTAATATTTATATACATATATATATATTGCCTGTGTTTTGAGAAATGTTCGAAGATTATACTGTGTTAAGATCTCTACTAGATCTGTTTCATGATTGCATGTTTATTTATCATGCTTAGATACAAATCAGAAGCCATTTATTAATGAGGTGTGTATTGTTATCTTACTAAGTCATAGTGCTGTACCAAATTTGTCACACAATTTCATTGACTAAAACTGACATCTGTAGTCTTGTCAGTTAATACAACTCTGTGTGGTATGGTTCTAAGAGGATGAGGCTAGAGGTGGTTTTGGAGATAGAAAAAATCATGAACAAGAAAAGCTATAAAATACACGATTAAAGTCCAGAAGAATCATCAGAGGACTGAAGGAACAAAGAAATAGGCCAGCCTGTAGGACATGATGATGGGCTGCCATTAGTCTGAACAATTTATTTCATCCATGGTTTACCTTCATTTTAATGTCATGTTGCTAAATGGAATCTAAATGCAAAATAAATAAATAAATAATAAAAAACCCCCAACCTTACTTAGATGTGGCTGCAGAGAAGTACTGGGGAAAAATAGGGAAGAGGGAAAAGAGGCAAGAGGCAAGAATAAAGACACTTGCAAGCAGCATCTCAAAGAGATTTTGTATGAAATTCCATAAGACACTCATTAGCGGAGGTAACATAGTTCTTAGTAGCATAGTTCTTACTTTTCAAAAAACTCATCATTCTAACTACAGATTAATTATNATTTCCAAGTTATTTTTTATTTATATATTTATACTATTATTATATAAATATTACATTTGTTTATATTATACCATATTGCATGACTTTACATTATGCTATATTATATTCAAATATGTATAAAGAAATGAATTTATATTCATAATATATATACATTTGTTTATTTTTTAAATCTTTATATATTCTTTCTATTTTGTTTTTATTTTATTTTATCGTAATATATTATTATTTTATTTTTAATTTAATGTAGCATTCTAAGGGTGGATTTCATTTGAAAAACAAGATTTGACTGCAGAGACTCTCATGGTCTATGTATGCGTTAAAATAACAGCTCATTTAAACAGTAATCACAGGGGGTGAAAAGGTATTTGAACTACTAATGTGCAGAATAGGTACATGTGGTTTATAGGTCAAAGTATAATAGTGTGAACATTTTTTGATTGATACAAATTGTAACCACTGTTGTCAACTTGGCTCCAAGAATCCCACGTACTTGGGGAAAAATAATAATGTGGTTTTTAACGATGCCAAAGTACTTCAGGATATTGCTTCACCAAATATTAATTCTTCTGTGCAAGTTCCACTTTCCTTTTAGTGCTGCCCCCAATTAAAGCTTTAAGCACTTAACCTGTAGTTGTGAAAAAAGCAGTTTATGATGGGTGTAGTCTTACTCCCAGAGGTCTAATTATCTCAGTTGGTTCCCAATTAATCCATGAAGTTGTTAGGTCTTCTTTTTAATTAGATCTGTTCTTCTTGAAGAACAGTTTTATTTTTCATATTTCACTTGATTATTTCCTTCACTAGAACCCTGCAGGGTGGGAATACTACTTTGAAATATTCTTATTTGTTTGATTGCTGGTTGATTCTTAATGGAGACGATATTCTTTACCCATAAATTGCATTAAAGTTCAGTTTGAAGATTGAAATGCAAGTACTTTAAAAATGGAATTAAAATGTAAATATGTACCAAATGAGGGTGCACAGTTGTTTTATTCTAAAGCTGTTATTTTTCTGTTTTTTGTCTTTTCATGGCAAAACAATAGTAAAAAAACAAATTGAAATTGAGGTAATTCTATGCACATTCTGAATTAATATGTTTTTCTTTTTTTAAAGAATTTTATAAATGCATATTTTTAAGAGATGTCATCAGAGAAGGCATATATAACAAAGTTTCATTTAAGGGCATATTTTCTTCCTTGTTTTCACATGTGAAAAAAAATCTTCCTTTCGTATAACAAAGAGCTGCAGGTAAGAAAAGAAACTTCCTTAAATCATCACTTAGTAAGTGGAATATCCAAAGATTGCTAGAATTTCATTTACTCCCCCATTCATGTTTCAACTCTACATGACAGAAAGCTGCATTAANGGCCAGCCTGTAGGACATGATGATGGGCTGCCATTAGTCTGAACAATTTATTTCATCCATGGTTTACCTTCATTTTAATGTCATGTTGCTAAATGGAATCTAAATGCAAAATAAATAAATAAATAATAAAAAACCCCCAACCTTACTTAGATGTGGCTGCAGAGAAGTACTGGGGAAAAATAGGGAAGAGGGAAAAGAGGCAAGAGGCAAGAATAAAGACACTTGCAAGCAGCATCTCAAAGAGATTTTGTATGAAATTCCATAAGACACTCATTAGCGGAGGTAACATAGTTCTTAGTAGCATAGTTCTTACTTTTCAAAAAACTCATCATTCTAACTACAGATTAATTATGCAGGTAGAGCCTGACAGCTGGAGCCTGACAGCTTGACAAAGACTGGGACATGATGAAGTGAATGTGATGTAATTAAAACAAAAAAAAAGAATCCAACACACATATTTTCCCTACTTCCCCAATCAAAGGATGGCTTGAGACCTCTTAAAAAAATTTTACTAAGTCTAACACATGGCTGCAGGCAGCACCATCCATGTTTGAAGGAAAAACCTATAACATGTTTACAACATGTTTCTAAAACATGCTTCAAACTTTTCCAGACTGTTAGGGCTGATTAATTGCAGCCATAATTCTCTGGCTTACTATGAAGATTATAACTTGTTTTACAAATTATACCATTGTAAGTAATCCCATGTATACTCCATAGTATTATAAAGCATGTCCAGAATGCAACCTTCTGCTTTGTTGCACATACTCTCAAAAATAGTTAGAACTGAAATAAGCGTATTGTGCATGCAAATAAAATTTGTAATTGAAAATAATTTGTCTTCATCTCTAATATCATTGCTTAGGAAAGAACATCTGGTACTTCTAGAAAATATGGCATTTCTTTGTTCTGCAGGCACTGCACTGCTACCACTGAAGGAAGAGTTTAAAGCAAGAACTTTGACACCCTTAGTCTTGAATTAGTAAAGCTTTCCTCTTGATTTCCAAGTTATTTTTTATTTATATATTTATACTATTATTATATAAATATTACATTTGTTTATATTATACCATATTGCATGACTTTACATTATGCTATATTATATTCAAATATGTATAAAGAAATGAATTTATATTCATAATATATATACATTTGTTTATTTTTTAAATCTTTATATATTCTTTCTATTTTGTTTTTATTTTATTTTATCGTAATATATTATTATTTTATTTTTAATTTAATGTAGCATTCTAAGGGTGGATTTCATTTGAAAAACAAGATTTGACTGCAGAGACTCTCATGGTCTATGTATGCGTTAAAATAACAGCTCATTTAAACAGTAATCACAGGGGGTGAAAAGGTATTTGAACTACTAATGTGCAGAATAGGTACATGTGGTTTATAGGTCAAAGTATAATAGTGTGAACATTTTTTGATTGATACAAATTGTAACCACTGTTGTCAACTTGGCTCCAAGAATCCCACGTACTTGGGGAAAAATAATAATGTGGTTTTTAACGATGCCAAAGTACTTCAGGATATTGCTTCACCAAATATTAATTCTTCTGTGCAAGTTCCACTTTCCTTTTAGTGCTGCCCCCAATTAAAGCTTTAAGCACTTAACCTGTAGTTGTGAAAAAAAGCAGTTTATGATGGGTGTAGTCTTACTCCCAGAGGTCTAATTATCTCAGTTGGTTCCCAATTAATCCATGAAGTTGTTAGGTCTTCTTTTTAATTAGATCTGTTCTTCTTGAAGAACAGTTTTATTTTTCATATTTCACTTGATTATTTCCTTCACTAGAACCCTGCAGGGTGGGAATACTACTTTGAAATATTCTTATTTGTTTGATTGCTGGTTGATTCTTAATGGAGACGATATTCTTTACCCATAAATTGCATTAAAGTTCAGTTTGGAGATTGAAATGCAAGTACTTTAAAAATGGAATTAAAATGTAAATATGTACCAAATGAGAGTGCACAGTTGTTTTATTCTAAAGCTGTTATTTTTCTGTTTTTTGTCTTTTCATGGCAAAACAATAGTAAAAAAACAAATTGAAATTGAGGTAATTCTATGCACATTCTGAATTAATATGTTTTTCTTTTTTTAAAGAATTTTATAAATGCATATTTTTAAGAGATGTCATCAGAGAAGGCATATATAACAAAGTTTCATTTAAGGGCATATTTTCTTCCTTGTTTTCACATGTGAAAAAAAATCTTCCTTTCGTATAACAAAGAGCTGCAGGTAAGAAAAGAAACTTCCTTAAATCATCACTTAGTAAGTGGAATATCCAAAGATTGCTAGAATTTCATTTACTCCCCCATTCATGTTTCAACTCTACATGACAGAAAGCTGCATTAACTTAGCTGGTAGCTGTGTCTATTTCCTCTGTTGTGCTAGTGAAAATCAATTCATCCCCTAAAAGAATGGATCACTTTTAGGGGAAAAAAAAGTGATCAACTTAACTGTGGGATTTAGCCCGACAATGAAAGTCCAGTGACCTTCTATTGAAGGCCTGCACCAGATTCACTGACTGAAATGTCTTCTGCCCATGTTGCACAGGCTTGTTTTTCATCAGTTTGGTCTACTTTTGTATCAGTTTTACAGAAAGTGGAATTCACTATTAAGAAGTGATTAATAGTAAATTCAAGATTCTTATCAGAAAGTATATAAAACAAGTTTAGTATTTGTTACACATAATTAGTAAGAGTTCATTGAAGAGAGAGATATTCGATGAGTTGGGAATGAACATAATAAGGAAAATAAAAACATAATTACTGTGCATGGATTACATTCATATCTACAAATATACATTTTGAGTAAATTATATAGGCTATCTGAGCTGAAAGGAGAATTATAACTAAATTCAGTAGGCTGTACACAGGTTAGAACGGGAAATAATTGTTATAAAGAGAAAAAGCTTTGTTATATTTAATAAAGTAATTGGTGGTTGTGTAATGTAGTGATGAAGTAATCATTTATTTATTTATTTATTTATTAAAAAGATAGTTTTTCAGTAACTGTTTTAAGTTAAAAAAAAGAAAAAAAAGACAGTGGTCCAGTGGAACTGTGAAGAGAATTGATCGTTGTTGCAGCTACATTTTTAGGAAGAACGTTGTACTATCACACTGCAATGCTAAGAAATTATACCTAAATGTGTCATTTGAAATGGAAGTGAAATATCCCATACTTTTTTTCTTGAAGTTATTTACATATTCTAGTGACTGTATGTGTAAGCATACTTACAATCCTAACACTAAGTGTTGTTTTAATTGTACTTAGTGTATGCTACATAGATGGATAATTATGCCATACTCCGTAACTGTCAAACATAATGACACATGAGCAGACTGAAAGGAGCTTAGTAATGCTATAGATTGCTGACATTGCCTTTTGACATCTCAGGGATACCTGCCATCCCTTTCATCTACCCTAATCTTCAACTTGCACCATTATCATGACCATAGGTCTTCATGCTAGCAGAGATGCAAGTGTATTTTAGCTTCTGTCATTAATGCAGAAAGCAGATGGCAGGGGAAGAAATAAGGTCCACCTGCTCCACTTTCTGTTTCCATTAGAAATAATACCTCTACTGTTACCTATGCAGTAGGAAAAAATGAAGAAAAAAAATTAGTTTGAAAACACAATGGAGTCTACTAAGACTAATCACTGCATTCTGATACATTCAAACCAAGATGTAGAACTTGCCTGTAGATGGCGTGACCCTGCCCATCACTAATCAGTTCTCCCTCAAGTAAATGAAAAGAGAAAAAAAGTCCAGGCCCTGAGCAGTGATCCTTGAAAGTTAAGTACACTTCAGGGACAGTGTGATGAAGCTGAGGTTGTGGCTGTTGGCAGGTAAATTAAAAAGGAATGAAGAAAATTACAATTTTGTTGTATCTGAAAGAATTTATACAAATATGTCTTCACCCCAAAAAATCAGGTAATTAAAAATATTACTTTATAGTGTAGATTAATTCTATTGTATGTGAAATTTTTAGTTGATTTGTATTAAAATGGGGCTGCTAATTGTGAAATCGAACCTCTTAAATTGCTCTGACAGACCTTTGTTCATTATGCAGTAATTAGAAAGGCACCATTAGCGTCTATGCTCTGAACTTTTCAGTGTAGTTCAGGACACATGGTAGTATAGCCAATTAAAACAAAAACATTTAAGTGGGTAAGAAAACTATTAAAGCCAATTCATTAGACCTGCATATTTTGAGGTCAGTGGTACAGAACATGCACATCAAAGCAGAAAAAGCCTGAGTTGCTAATATGCCCCAAAGCACTGAAGTGAGCAGCATTGCAGATTGTGAATTTGAGAGGTAGGGCAGCCTTAGGGTACTGATTACATTGATGAGGATATGGTAATGACTTAAGCAGATGTCAGGAGTTACTGAGACCAAAATCCACAAGGATGTGTGGCTAAATAACAGATGCCTGTAAGACTATCTGTTTTGCTACTGTTCAGTAACTTACAGCAAAACTTTAATGAGGTGACCTCCACAACATAGACTGGACTTTCACTTTTCAAAAACCATTTTTCCTGCAGCAGATGGGCTCAGATAAATCCAATTTTAAGAGTTGCTAATACAAATTTCAGGTCAGAGAACAGAAAACAGAAGGGAAGAAGATGACTTGGGAGAATACTGAATTGTAAAATATTTCAGTCAATAAAAGCCCCTTTTAGTGCTCTATTCAAATCTATTCAAATCCAACCGAGTTCAGATACTAATGGAAAGCCTCTTTAAGGCCAGTGCCACACTGTAGAAATGTGGTCAGGTTGCTGTAATTTCAAATCATATTTTAAATATTTCTGAAAATCTGACCAGATATCTGTACATCAAGAATCAGAGATAGAAATAGATCAGTCAGCGTGAAAGAATCTAGGGAGTAAAAGCATAATTTGTTTTTGGACACATTTATTTTCTCCCACAAACATTAGCCAGATAAAAGTTAGGTGCTAGGTCAAAATTCACCATTCCAGCTCTCTATTGGTCAGTATGGAAAAACAAGCATCTCAAGAGAATGAATCACGCTGTGCAGGACATCTACTTCCTGATGTGTGAATTATTCTCTGGATGATCTTTCCCTTCTGTCTTTAGAAGTGTCTTGGATGATTAATTTAGATTAGATGCCTAACTTGTGGAAGACTAACATAACAGGCTGTGGAAGAAGGGTTAAATAAGTAATGTGCCTGTGACAAATTATCAAATTAGTGTCACTATGAAACTGAAGATCCATATCAATTTTTCTATATTCTCATACTGCAGCGCTTGCAGACCACTTATTAACTATATACAGTTGATTGTCTTTTATCCCCATTCTGTAGTTCCTACAAATGTTCCACAAATAAAACTGAATTGTGCTACCTGTTCAGCATTGTCAGTAGCAGAGTAGGGTGCAAAGTGGTATTGGCCTCAGGGGGAGAGTGGTGAATCACTGACATTTGACCTCAGTTAAGCTTATATAAAGTGCTGAAAAGTTCTCATACTGATCATAATAATTCTTCCAGGATAACCATCCTTTCCTCCTGTAGCTCATATGCAGCTCTTTTAATGAGCAGCTCAGTGATCTTGTCCACAGTGTGCGCAGAAGTGAATATAGTTGAGAATCAATCAGCAGTGTGATTAATCACTGTTAACATAAGAGCAGCATACTGCCGACTGTTGGCATGCACTGTTTGATTTGAATGCATTTATCTGGGGAGGTAGAAGCCTTTCTTTATTCTTACTGAAGCAACCCTGCTGCTTCCAACAGCTGCTGAAATCAGGCATGTTTCATTGCTATTAATTCAACATAAGAAATCGTTATCATTGTGCTGAGGTGCTGGAAACGTATCATTCTTCCTTGTCTGAATTCTAAAGTAAAATTTAGAAAACTTTTATGCTTTTACTCAATTAAGCTCTTACTAGGTAAATCATTTGGTTCTAGTCAGAGTTCAGTGCTATTTTTTCACCTTGCAAACAAGGTAAGAGATATTCAAATTAGTAAGACTCAAGAGTAAACTAAACAGTGCATAACTCTCCTTTATACCAGGTGTGAACAGCTCTCTAAGCTGATACTTTATATGATAAAAATCAAAGATTTGCATATTATTCTTGCAACTCAAAATTACACTGTCTTTTCCCTGCTGTTTTTGTCAGAACGTTATTAAGATTTTCTTCTTACTTTGGCTCCCCATTGTAGGTGATGGATGGTTACTTCCTTTTGCTGTCAGCCAGCCAGTAAATAACCAATTGACAGTAGGAATATTGTAGGATCAAGTCCCTATCCTTTTCCAAAGTCTTTTGACTGGAAAGGCAAGCATTAAATCTAACTTAATCTATTTACTACAGTCTGCTGTCCACCACCATTCTATGAGAGTGTCTTCTAAATGAAATAAATGGCAGTAGAGAGACTGTAGCTGAATAATAGCACTCTTGTAGTTTGAGATAATTTAAAATCCTCCCCATGCTCTTCAAAGGTTGATATTGCTTGTGTAATGATCTTTCCTTCCTCCAAAGGTGTTAAGATTAAAGTTTTCTTTCTGAGCCCTGAGAAGCTGTTTCGTAGCCACCCACTTTCCAATTGGTATTTTGGACCCATGTCCACCATTATAATCTGAGAGCAGCACTCACAAGTAAGGAACTATCAAGATACTGTGTGGTTTTGTTTTCTTTTAGTTTGTTTCTATTGCGATTAAAAAATTAATTAAATTAAGACAGAGTTATTATGATAATTTATGAAAATATCTATAAAAAATTGATAGATCTCTACACTGTTACCTTTTTATTGCTATTTTGATTACTCTGTGTAGTAGCAAATCTAGGAGGAACATCTTCATTCCTAAATATTAATAAACTATATGTTTATTTTTATTATTCTTATTGTTGTATTACTACTTTCCTTCTCAGAAAAATAGATCCTGTCAATTGAAATTATCCTATAGGTGACATCTGTACTCTAAACCAACTAGAGAATATTGCCACGGTGATAAGTTTTTTTATATTCTCAGTGGAATATCATCCGGCAAGTGGCAAATTTTTCTGCTTTCCATTTTTTGATAGTATAGCAAATGGGATACTTGCTCTATTCTGATATTTATGGTTTTCATGTAACATTTCAGTTCCTGGAGCTGTGTATCTGATCTTTTCCCTTCACATATTATAAGTGATCTGATCAATAGAGAATCCACAAATTTTTGACTTTTTGAGGAGTAAATTACCTGTTTATTCAGTTATCTCTAGGCATATTTAATGTTTTTTTGTTTTTTTGTTTGTTTGTTTGTGATTGTTTTATTAGAGTGAAGTTTGTCAATAGCTCTTTACGTGCTAGAACATACAACGTGGTTAAGAACAGCAACTATTTAATAATGCTTCATTAATTTCAGTGACATGCTGGGAGGCATATTTTCAAAATGCCATACTGTTATCACTGTTTTGGGAATACATCATGTTTTGTAACAATTACAATATCCATTGGGCAATAAATCAGTTAGTTATATTCCTCTAGGCCAAGAAAATGAGCTAAATCGCTGTTTCAGAAACAACTTTTCCCAAGCTCATTTAAAATGAGGAGGATTGAAAAGGAAGCATTAGTACAGGATTAAATTGAAAGGCCATGTGAGGTATATATAGGTACAACAGAAGGGCAAGATGAGGACTGTGAACAGGATTCCTTCTGTTACAGTATACTGCTAGAGATAATGAGAGTGACGAAAATGTGCTGTAAATAACTTATAGCTATGGAGAAAACTGAAATAAGAAAATAAAATAAGTAGTTGTGTTCTCTGAATTTTAAGCAAGAAGGTGGCTCTGCCGTTTTTTTCCAGATGTGGGGGTAGGGAAAAGAAAACCCTCTGGCCAAATATGCTTTTAGCTCCTGATGTGCCTTTGTCCATTCTAGCATTATAAGTTTGGATCCATTTGCAGATTTTGATCAGTGAAATACTGTGATATCCTGAAGGAAAAAACAAACAAACAAACAAAAAGTAATCATTGAGTAAGAAACAATAAATTGTTCAGGAATTGATTATTCATATACACACACATGCATGAGTGCATGCATATTTATTATGCATGTATTTTCCTTTAAATATTGTTTTATAGGTATTTCATTATTTTTCCCACACCATTCCTTTAGTTCTGATTAAATTAAACGAAACAGCAGAATTAACAAGTAATCAAAAAAGAAGAAAAAGTAATTTAAGTTAGAAACACTGTAACTTTGTAATAAACTTTAAAGCAAAGTGTGCTGTAATGTATCATGAGACTGTGCTGTTTTGAACTGTTGAGTCTTTATTCATTGTGAGAGCTATGTGCATGCATATATAAATATGCACATGCATATACATACATATACTTATCTATAGATTTATATGTATATACGAAAGTATTTATCTGTAACTACCTTTCTATATAAAATCTATGTGTATCTTACCCATGTTCATTGATTTTTACCTTCATCAGAATGTCATACATTAAACAAATGCTTTCGTGCTCACAAACAAATGCGGAAATTATCTATTTATTTGTAACTGACAGGTAGACTTATTAAGTAACTAAGTATCTTACAGGTGAGAGATTATATATAATATGCAGAAAGTAGATCAGGGACTTTTTTCACCTTTTATCATTATGTAAATAAAAAGCCTTGAAATTACAGAAGATTCAGAGGTATAACATTGAGAAACTATCCCCTATATTAAAAATACAACAAAATACTGGAGCAAAAGAAACTGCAAACCTTACACATAAATTGCATATTTTCAGTCCAGTGGGCTGATTGTGGAGACTGGGAAATATATCTGCAAAAATACTGACAATTTGCTAGAACTCTGGAGATGGAGGAGGCTGCAAAGATTTCTTCTAAAATAAGACACAGCAACAGATTTGGGACGAACAAAAACGTCAACATTTCATTGTTTAGTCTGATTGAAGAAAACTGTGAAAATGATGGAATCTCCAAAGCGCGCATGCTTCAGAATTTATGGAATTCATTGACACAGTGAGGAATTCATATTATCTATACTTGGATATTAAACTCTTGAGTAGTAGTGGTTAATATATTTCAGTGAGTTCTTTCCATCTGTGAAAATGCACCCTCCAGGGCTAAGCAGGAGTGCCTAGAGTTATTTATACTTTTATGGCTATGTCAAAAGTGTAGTCAAAGGGATGACCCTGTGGACATGTTCAACCAAACTTTTAATTAATTCAGTACTGAATGTCACATAGTCTTGAAAAATAGGTATAATTGGCAAAGTAAAGCTGTGCAAGCTGCAGTGTGTATGTAGTCCTATGAATATAGAACATCCAACCAGCAATGACACACTTGTTTGAAGAATACACATGACTGCCTCACCAAAACTACCTTCAGGTCAACTGTGAAAAAGGTGCCATGGTATAAGGACAAGAGGAAATAATTTAAAAACTTTCCTTGAGAAAGGGCACATATTTAGTGAGCATCTGATGTATGTAATATATGATCTTACTAATGAGTGTATTGCCAGATAATTTCCATTGATTTCAGGGTTAACATGAACGAAACTCAAGAAGTTTGTTAGTTTATAAAGTTGGAGTTAATAGAAGTTTAATTCATTCATTTTAATTTTTAAACATATTTTTAAAAATGTTTAAGCATACATAAACATGAATACATGAAAAACATAATAAAACATTACATATGTTTTTTTCTCTTATGCTATATATTGATTTATAATCTTGAGTTAGCATACCCTGAAAACACTTTTAAAAAGCAATATATATATATATATACATATATCTATACAAATTTGTGCTGCAGGATTCTCTGTCAAGTTAAATTTCAAATATCACAAAATGTTTTTGTTTTTGTGAGAAAGGTCTAATACTGGAACATCCTACTGACTGTTGCATCTTTGGAAAATAACAGTGTTTCTACCATACCATATTTAACGCGATCAAGATCTGAGTTCTTGTAGACTGTTTTTTTGTCTGTCAGTCTTCAGTAATAATCCAGATTGTTTGTGTTACAGGTAGAACTACATTTTCTCTTCTTTGCAGTGTGTGGTGATAGGACGAGGGGAAATGGCCACAAACTGATGCATAGGAAGTTCCACAAAAATATGTGTGGGATCTTCTTCACAGTAAGGGTGATGAAACTGGAACAGGCTGCCCAAAGAGGTGGTGGAGTCTCCTTCTCTGGAGATGTTCAAGACAAGCCTGGACGCCTACCTGTGCAACCTGGGCTAGGGAGCTGCTTTGGTAGGGGGGTTGGACTCAATGATCTCTAGAGGTCCCTTCCAACTCCTACAGTTCTGTGATTTTGTGATTCTTTTTTCATCCTAAAGTCTGAGGGAAATGCTTACAATCTGATTTGATTTCTAGTATTATATCTACAAGGATATAGCTCAGTTGGTGAGAAACCAGATTAGAAAGATGAGCACCAGTCATACAGAGCTCCTGATAGGAGTGCTATGGAAATGATCAGGTGTCTAAAGAAAATAAAATCTGTGAAGTAAGTTATAGAGAACTGTATTGGTTCAGTCTAGACAGTACAAAACTTCTGAGGTCACAACAAATAAAGACTAAAATCAGACAGGGAGATAAAGATAAGTCATTACAAAATGACTTGAAACAGAAAGGATACCTAAGCACTGTGGTTAGAGGTGCTGAGGGAATTTTTTAAAAGCACACTGATGAGTGTTTTTGAAATTAGATGGGCAGCAGCTAGGGTAGAAACAAGTGTAGTAGTTTCTGTACTGGAGAAAATTGATATAAAATGTGATCCTTTCAACTCTATAATAGCCTTTTACTTCCATTATTACATACTTGCCCTAACCAGGACTGGTTTCAGTTTTCTGAATTAAGTGAAATATGTAGAAAATCATATGCAAAAGGGAGGTAAATGTTTTCTTTGGCACTTCTGCCAATAAAAAAAAAAATCAATATATATGTCTATTTTCATCTGATGCCATTTGCAAATGAGCAACTGATCAGAATTATTACTTGTATGCATGATTTGTGTGAAATTTATAGACTAAATTATTTTCTAATGAAATTTGCCTATAAAAAATATCAGAAGTAGATAGTTATACTGTGCATTTTATACTCATTTTCTTGCTGTTTTTTCTTCCCCCTTTTTTTTTTATTTCTCTTTAGAAAAGTTTCACAATGATTTCTTGAGTCTTTGTTTTTCTTCCTTTGGGTGCATTAGAATGCATATGATAATGAAGCATATATGAGAATAAATTTGTTGACATTATTAACTGTGAAAACAAAATGAAGATGTGATTGAAGTTTTGTCCATACTTTGAAAATCAGAATATGAATATAGAAATTTCCTGTCAGCAGAGCAAAAGAGTGGATAGTTGAAACTGAACTGTTGAAATGTAGATTAAGGATGAGAAGTATAAATCAGCAGTAGGATAGTTCCTTTTCTCTTTCATGGTCTTAGAATGATTTCTAACAAAGATGTTGTGGAAAGGGGAATGGTTTGCATGTAGTGGGTATTAGAATCAGCCTGCAGTTGAATCAGTAATTGTCATAAACAAGGAGTCTTGAAAGGGGTAATTAGAATTATGATAGAGATTAGGAGGCTAAAGGGCTTGTAAGTAGAGGAAAATATGTATTTATTTATTTTTTTTCGATAGACAGGCAGTCATCTGCTAGGCTTTTGAACTATTAACTTCTTGATTTTCTAGCACTATTTTATGGCACGTGATTTGTATATATTAATTTCAGCATTTTTAATGGCAATATAATATTCTACATTACTGTAATGTCTGTTTTCATATGGTTTTCAGAGATCTATTGTAGGAGTTATTCCTGGGCCACATCAAAAGAGTGTGGTCAGCAGAGATGTGATTGTCCCTCTCTACTCTGCCCTTGCAAGGGCCCATCTGGATTACTTCATCCAGGTTTGGGTTCCTCAAAACAGGAGGAAGCTGAAAATGAATTGTCCCTGGAGTGGGTCCAGAGAAAGGCCACGAATGTGCAGCCTTCCAGCAATAGAAGGTAGCATATAAACAGGAGGGAGAGCAAATTTTCCCATGATCTAATAGTGGTAGGACAAGGGTAAATGGTTTTAAACTAAATGAGGGGAATTTTATGTTAGATGTTAGGAAGAAAAATTTTATAAGAGGTACAGGAACTATTTGCCCAGAGAAAGTGTGAATGCCCCATCCTTGGAGATGTACAAAGCCGGGTTGGATGGAGACCTGGGCAACCCGATCTAGTGGACAGTAACCCTATCCACAGAAGGGGGAGTTGAAAATGGCTGACTTTTAAGATCCCTTTCAACCCAAGAAAATTTATAATTTCATAGATTTGTATCAAGTAATTAAATTGCTTTATCTCTGCAGGCATGCTTACAAGTGATTAGTAAATAATGTAAAGACCTATTTCAGTGAATTAATTGGCACAGATATGGAGTTGTACAATTGCAGAAAAGCATTCTGAATTGTAGAAAATACTGATTTTTTAAAGAGGTAGTCTATGTCTGAACAGTAAGTAAGTAGATAAAAAAGACTTGTCAAGACACAGAGGAACTGTCCCAAGTGGCTGAGTGATCATAGAAAATAAACTCTACCAAAATCATGAGATTATGTGAAAGGAAGGAGAAGCACTTCAGCAGGTAGAAAGATAATGAATAATAAGAAAATAAAATTTAGATCATGTCACAGTGTTCTAGATTGATAATTCCTCAAACGGGAGAGAGTTCTTAACCCTTCAGGATTAACTTAAATTTATCTTTTTAAAAATAATTCAGAATGATTCCTTTAATGTTTTATAGGATACAAAGTTTTAAGTTCTGGATTTATAGACTTGTAGCTGATTTAAGGTAAACTATTTCTCCAACTTGACAAAAAGACTGGCCTATTATTAGGGCCCTTTTCAACATATGGTATTATATTCTGTCAGTACTTATGCAGGACATGGTTCTTTTTTTATCCTGAATCCCACTTGTACTTCTAAACTGATGATGCATTAATTTTGTTACAGAAATCTTGCCAGATCTTTCTCATTGCCTAATGATTATCTGTGCTGGAGCTTATATTCTATTAGTTTCCCAGAATTCAAAGTTCTTTAAAGTTATTGAGTGATTTATTTTTGTACTCAGCAGACTCTAAATATTCTTTTTTTTTTTAATATCACAGAATAGGATTTTTTGGGAGGAGGAGGAAGTATTTAAAGGAATAGAAGATGAGCAACCTTTTTTAGACTGTTTGTGGTCTTTTTGCATAACTCGTCCAAATCCTCTTAGGTTTTATCATATAAAGGATGGAAAGTTTCTCTAAACAACTAGCAATCTGTGGTCTTAAATTTCACCTTTTTATTTTTTCTTCTGTAAAATAAATAAACAGAAAGTAATCTGTCCTCTCTTTTCAGCTAATAGCAGTTTTGAAACACTAAGGAAATTATACTTCCACAAAACGTTAATCCTATTTTTGCATCATCACCAACTTGCTAGTATTGACAGTCAAACCAATAACTATTATGTTAAAAGCCTATGGCTAATTCCTGAATAATTTTGTTGAAGGATTGTATAAAATGCATAAGCATGTTGATAGAAAAAGAAAATCTTATAGATTACATATGTAATACTTATAAATTAATATTGAGCTAATTAAGGCATATATTCTAGTGTCTATTCAATATGTGATGGGATGAAGACTGAATACAAATTAATTAATTTACTAGTAAACTGGGAAACAGAAGAGCCTAGATATTAAAAAGAAAACAAAACTTTCAGTAAATTAAAGACAAAAGCTTTTCTGCAGATGATCAGGAACTAAGACAGAAAACTTCTTAAAGAATTTGAGAAATTGAGTGTAAAGAATCTTAGAAACTTCAGTTTCTTAAAGAAACAAATTCATGACCGCAAATGAGTTTAGTATTGGAAGAATGTGAGTACTTGCTAACAGAACATTACATTTTTTGCTGAGAAAGTAATACTCATGAAAAAAAAAGCTGAAATTGTAATGATAATAAACATGATAATGCTATTTCTCATTATTCAGTTTGTCAAGTATAGGTTTCTTCATATTCTGTCCAGAGCACAAAGAGTAACTGGAATAAAACTTTGTACCTTCTCACATTGTTACAGATATTTTGTGGACTTCAATCAGAGTTATGAATGGCTAAACTTAATTAAGCAAGTACAAAAGTTAAATCTGAGTGGATCAAAACAAAATTCTGCCTTTGATACAGTATTGTTATGACAAGCTCTCCACTACAACATTAGTAGTAGCCTTATTGTAAACCAGTTCACCTTTCTACTGACTAATCCTTTATGCAAGGTTATAAGCATTGTGGTTTCTGTAATGTGTGAAACTCAGCAGTGTCAATAGTGTGATTTATTTTAGATGAGCAAGTCAGTCTTGACCTGTGCCTTTGGAAAGTAAAAACTTTAGAAAAGCTCAAAGGTGTGATTTTTGCAATTTATATGGATATCTCCATGTGATAAAATTTCTGGGGAACTTGCACTAGTTTTTTCCTGAAGGTGAGAAGTACCTTTATTCAATCAAAATATTCTAAAATATTGCTCGCAGTGGAGGTAAGATATGAATCCATGATTACAGGAATCAGCAGTTACTTATAATAATTTATCATTATTGTTTGGCAATTCACTCACAGGTATTTAAAAAACTTCCACAATTCTTAATCCCCTGTCAATGAGGCAAATGCAGAAGCACTGCAGTGATTTTAGTGAGCTTCTCTTGCACCCCTAACACACTCCACAGCAACCTTAAACCCTCTTTTGATTCATTTTGAAGTATTTACAGTACCTCTGCTACCTCACTGTGGAAGATGCTTTTTGTTTGTTAGAGGCTAAAGGAATGTAATCAACCCTTTTACAGTGTTACACTTGTGATTTCTTATCAGTATTAAAAACACCAGATTTTTCTCTTATATAGCCACTGAGCTCTTGGACACAAACCATCTAGATTATGAGACAACCAACAAATATAATGAAAATGAAAAGAATATATGAAAATCAAAACCATTGGTGATTCAGACCATAAAGAATTCCTGAAATGACATTGACTTTTGATTCTTTAAGGATCCAATCCACCTAGTGCAATTACAGTATCTCATTATTTTCAAGTGTTGGGATGAGCAAATTATAGTTTAAAAAATTATGTAAGATAATATTATATTTAAATACACCATCCCTTCCACTGTGGTAGGGATGGTGTATTTAAATATATATACTACTTAAATAAATAAATAAAGATAGATAGATAAATAAATAAAGCAGTGTTTTTTAACATTGACATAACAATTCTTTTTTCCTAATTTTAATAATGCTCTGCTTCTATAGTTTCTTGTATTTTACATCTTGCAGAACATTCCAGATGAGTTACAATATTTTGTGTAAGTCAAGAAACATGAAGAGTAAAAGAGATACTTTCTCAGTTTTCTTAGTCAAGAGTTTGAATGTTAATCTCTTTATTTTTCCAGAATGAGCCCACATACAGTATTTGTCCTCAGTCTTGAACTGCCAGTACATCTGTGAGATTTGAGGTTTTTCCATCTTGAAGTATATCGTAAAATAGCTTGACTGCTTGATATAGATCATTGTAAAATAAACAAAATTGAGTCCTGGAAATGCATGGAAGTTGGCATGAATCTATCTGCTGTTGACAGAGCAGGATTAAGTGTTTGACTTCTTTTAAAAGAGATTTGTTATTCTCATCATACCGATTTTCAGTTTTCACATTTTATGCCTGGAAGAATACATTTCTGAGTTTGGTACAGATGTCTCAAAAGCATGGAAAATAAAATCCCTATTACATATTTCAGACACTTGTTGTCTTTTACTAGCTTCCAATTCAACTTTCCTGTTGTGAATAAGCACTATCTAACTCTATCTATCAAGTTTTGTTTTGTTTTGTTTTTTGCATTTTCACCAAGTATTTAGCTGTGTTTTGTCTGTTGGTCCCTCTGTGGCATTGTAAAAGCTCAGATTTTATTTAAAACTATTTGTCGTGTAAAAATAATGGTAGAATTACAAATAAGCAGAAATTATGATGTGTANTTTTTTTTTTAATATCACAGAATAGGATTTTTTGGGAGGAGGAGGAAGTATTTAAAGGAATAGAAGATGAGCAACCTTTTTTAGACTGTTTGTGGTCTTTTTGCATAACTCGTCCAAATCCTCTTAGGTTTTATCATATAAAGGATGGAAAGTTTCTCTAAACAACTAGCAATCTGTGGTCTTAAATTTCACCTTTTTATTTTTTCTTCTGTAAAATAAATAAACAGAAAGTAATCTGTCCTCTCTTTTCAGCTAATAGCAGTTTTGAAACACTAAGGAAATTATACTTCCACAAAACGTTAATCCTATTTTTGCATCATCACCAACTTGCTAGTATTGACAGTCAAACCAATAACTATTATGTCAAAAGCCTATGGCTAATTCCTGAATAATTTTGTTGAAGGATTGTATAAAATGCATAAGCATGTTGATAGAAAAAGAAAATCTTATAGATTACATATGTAATACTTATAAATTAATAATGAGCTAATTAAGGCATATATTCTAGTGTCTATTCAATATGTGATGGGATGAAGACTGTATACAAATTAATTAATTTACTAGTAAACTGGGAAACAGAAGAGCCTAGATATTAAAAAGAAAACAAAACTTTCAGTAAATTAAAGACAAAAGCTTTTCTGCAGATGATCAGGAACTAAGACAGAAAACTTCTTAAAGAATTTGAGAAATTGAGTGTAAAGAATCTTAGAAACTTCAGTTTCTTAAAGAAACAAATTCATGACCGCAAATGAGTTTAGTATTGGAAGAATGTGAGTACTTGCTAACAGAACATTACATTTTTTGCTGAGAAAGTAATACTCATGAAAAAAAAAGCTGAAATTGTAATGATAATAAACATGATAATGCTATTTCTCATTATTCAGTTTGTCAAGTATAGGTTTCTTCATATTCTGTCCAGAGCACAAAGAGTAACTGGAATAAAACTTTGTACCTTCTCACATTGTTACAGATATTTTGTGGACTTCAATCAGAGTTATGAATGGCTAAACTTAATTAAGCAAGTACAAAAGTTAAATCTGAGTGGATCAAAACAAAATTCTGCCTTTGATACAGTATTGTTATGACAAGCTCTCCACTACAACATTAGTAGTAGCCTTATTGTAAACCAGTTCACCTTTCTACTGACTAATCCTTTATGCAAGGTTATAAGCATTGTGGTTTCTGTAATGTGTGAAACTCAGCAGTGTCAATAGTGTGATTTATTTTAGATGAGCAAGTCAGTCTTGACCTGTGCCTTTGGAAAGTAAAAACTTTAGAAAAGCTCAAAGGTGTGATTTTTGCAATTTATATGGATATCTCCATGTGATAAAATTTCTGGGGAACTTGCACTAGTTTTTTCCTGAAGGTGAGAAGTACCTTTATTCAATCAAAATATTCTAAAATATTGCTCGCAGTGGAGGTAAGATATGAATCCATGATTACAGGAATCAGCAGTTACTTATAATAATTTATCATTATTGTTTGGCAATTCACTCACAGGTATTTAAAAAACTTCCACAATTCTTAATCCCCTGTCAATGAGGCAAATGCAGAAGCACTGCAGTGATTTTAGTGAGCTTCTCTTGCACCCCTAACACACTCCACAGCAACCTTAAACCCTCTTTTGATTCATTTTGAAGTATTTACAGTACCTCTGCTACCTCACTGTGGAAGATGCTTTTTGTTTGTTAGAGGCTAAAGGAATGTAATCAACCCTTTTACAGTGTTACACTTGTGATTTCTTATCAGTATTAAAAACACCAGATTTTTCTCTTATATAGCCACTGAGCTCTTGGACACAAACCATCTAGATTATGAGACAACCAACAAATATAATGAAAATGAAAAGAATATATGAAAATCAAAACCATTGGTGATTCAGACCATAAAGAATTCCTGAAATGACATTGACTTTTGATTCTTTAAGGATCCAATCCACCTAGTGCAATTACAGTATCTCATTATTTTCAAGTGTTGGGATGAGCAAATTATAGTTTAAAAAATTATGTAAGATAATATTATATTTAAATACACCATCCCTTCCACTGTGGTAGGGATGGTGTATTTAAATATATATACTACTTAAATAAATAAATAAAGATAGATAGATAAATAAATAAAGCAGTGTTTTTTAACATTGACATAACAATTCTTTTTTCCTAATTTTAATAATGCTCTGCTTCTATAGTTTCTTGTATTTTACATCTTGCAGAACATTCCAGATGAGTTACAATATTTTGTGTAAGTCAAGAAACATGAAGAGTAAAAAAGATACTTTCTCAGTTTTCTTAGTCAAGAGTTTGAATGTTAATCTCTTTATTTTTCCAGAATGAGCCCACATACAGTATTTGTCCTCAGTCTTGAACTGCCAGTACATCTGTGAGATTTGAGGTTTTTCCATCTTGAAGTATATCGTAAAATAGCTTGACTGCTTGATATAGATCATTGTAAAATAAACAAAATTGAGTCCTGGAAATGCATGGAAGTTGGCATGAATCTATCTGCTGTTGACAGAGCAGGATTAAGTGTTTGACTTCTTTTAAAAGAGATTTGTTATTCTCATCATACCGATTTTCAGTTTTCACATTTTATGCCTGGAAGAATACATTTCTGAGTTTGGTACAGATGTCTCAAAAGCATGGAAAATAAAATCCCTATTACATATTTCAGACACTTGTTGTCTTTTACTAGCTTCCAATTCAACTTTCCTGTTGTGAATAAGCACTATCTAACTCTATCTATCAAGTTTTGTTTTGTTTTGTTTTTTGCATTTTCACCAAGTATTTAGCTGTGTTTTGTCTGTTGGTCCCTCTGTGGCATTGTAAAAGCTCAGATTTTATTTAAAACTATTTGTCGTGTAAAAATAATGGTAGAATTACAAATAAGCAGAAATTATGATGTGTAATAATTGAAAGTTTTCTTCTCTTGTATTTAATTTAAGTAAATTGCATAACCCTCATATTTTATATAATTTAAATAGATCCTCCATTTTAAACATACTGAGTTTCTTCCATGGATTAGTGAGCTTGCACATTCTCTTAGGATCAAGTATGGAAGACAGAAATATAACATTTTAAAAGGTGTTAGGAAATATTTTATCAAGGCCATAGAAACAGATAGAAATGTGAGTATTCCAGAGATAAACAACAAACTACTAGATAGCACTGAGGCTTCTATTGCTAGATATATGAGAAGTCCTTTCATAACAGTTTTAGGAAAATATGCTATCAAAAATGCCTTAGAAAACAGTGGGTGTTTGAGCCAGTGGCAAATAGTATTTAAAGCACAATTTGATTTTCTTTAATAACTAATTAATTATGAAATTTACTAAGAAGTATATAAAGAACTTCTCTTCCATTGCATTTTTCCTCTTGCATTTTCATTGTATAATATTTTAAGCTTCATCATGTTTTTAGAGTTAAGAACTTCGTCTTAAGATGTATGAGCATGACAGAACGATGCTGTTCAATTTCCCTTCGAATTTGTGAGAAAAGTCTTCTCATTGTGTCATGTGACAATTTCTTAATGAGTGTGAGTTGGTGGAGTAGAAGCTTAATGATTTTTCATATGATTGGCAAAGGTTTCCTTTAAGTTAAAGAGACCATGAAAGCAAACTATAATGTTCATATTGATCCAGACACCATCTGTAGCTGTCTTTATCACATTTTTTTATTTGACCATAGTTTATTTATAACTACATTACTTGGTGATGTTTCAGGAAGACCAAACAGGGAAAGGTTATTTTTCTGATTATTAAGAAAAAGAAAGGTGGGGAGGCGGGGTAGAGAAACCCCTCTGATTTTAAGTGTTGAAAGCTTTGACTATCTAAGAGAAAACAGAAATGGGAAAAAAAGAGAAGATATGTTATATAACATATGTAAAAGACCTGCTTTGGCATAACACACGGTTAACAATGTTTAGGAACATATTACAAAATTTCATGTTGTTCAAATACATTGTGGAATGAAGTCTTTTCACCTCTAAATTATTTACATATCAGTTTGAAAAGTAAACAAATGCTAAGGGCCTCATACTTTTTTCTTTCTTCTGAAAAGGCATATACAATCTCCTGTTGTCAAAAGCTCTGTATCATTTATGAACTAGATTTCAGTATGATTTGTTTAAAATTAAAATTTTTAATTTATTTTGCATGTAATCCAGAAACCTGTGAAAGAAAATAACCAATCAGATATACATTGTTTCATTGGAAAGATGCAGTTTTTCAGTAAAAAAAATACAAATAAAAATAATCAGGACTAAACTCCTTTCGTTCAACCTTGGTGTAACTCTCAAGAAGATAGAATATAGCTGTAAGTCATAGAAATATATTGTACCACGATGGGCAAATTTTGCTGATAAAATTTGATACAATATGCACAAATAACAGTTCCTCCTTTGGAAACATCACCCTATAGTCATATGTGTTGAAGTGTGCTGAGCAGCATTTCCACATGTATCTCGTACTGCTAGTCGCAATCACTGTTTGACATCAGATCTCTTTTGCTCTGCAAAGTATGTATTTGTGCAAAGTGCCTGAAGTGGTCTCAGGAGCAGATCTGCTCATATTGATTGTCACAGTGCTGTTGACTTCAAGGAGCTATGATTATAGTTGCTGTCTTGTTTGATTGCTGTCTTATTTGAGTGGATCATCTGATTTAGTAGTGATTTGCACTGTTTTTGCAGGAATCTGAAAGGTCACTCAAGGTAGAACACCACAGAGAGTCAAACCTTTCATACAATTCACTACTACATAAAGCTAGACTGACATGTGGTGCAATTTGATACATAAATAAATATATTTTCAGTGTAAATTATTAAGATTTTTCTAATCTGTTGTTTCATAAACATTTTTTTTCATAGTCACACAGGACAAAAAACTGGAGTAAACAGGAGGAAAATTTTCACAGTACCGTATCTTTTCCAAAATATATAGTTTTTTTCTCAATACATGGAACTTTACATGGAGTTTCAATTTGTATTAATTAAAGCTACTTCCTGGGTGGTCAAAGATATAAGGTGAAAATTTTGTTAGGATGCTTTACACTGTAACTAAACACCCTGGTGTTTTATTGCTAATTTTCACATTTTCACCGCAGTTCCTCATTGCTTTGTTGGACTGTGAAATTATTCTTTACTGCTATACAATGACATAATGTGCTCTAGTCTGTTAAGTGGGATATTTTTTTGTTTGAGTTCTGATTTTAAAGCTCATTATTCATGCTATTTACATTTTAAAATAGTTTTATTTCTACACTGTAAAAGAAGAAATGACCAGCTGTCACCCTTTTACTACTTATGCCAATCTCTGGTAGACATGAATTCCCTCTGGAGTTAACCTGGTTGAAATAATGAATGAGTCTAACCCGTGGTCTAAGCACCTACCCACTAAACAGAAGATGCCCTCAAAAGGTCTAAGTCAAAGAAAGAGGTAGAACTGCAATAAGGTATACTACAAAGCGGCTTGTTTTAAAGCTGCTGCCTGTAGGCTAGCAATTTTCTACAAAGATTGGCTTTTAAAATCTTAGTAAACCTTACAGACAGTGTTGGTGCTTTGTCGATGTTTCTGTGTGTTTTTCTTTTTTTTCTTTCCTTTGGAGGGCTGTGATACTAGTTTTATAATGGGATATAAATCAAAAGTTATGAAAGATAAAGATGACTTAGTTAAATCAAGGAAAACAAAAGCAAAGCAAAAATAAAATCTACAAAACACTATACATTACAAAGCTGACTTTTGTATTAGCTTCCCTTTGACAAAGAGAAGATATTATTTTTGTAGAAATTCATTGCCTCTGATTAGCCTGAGAAGGAATTCAACCAACTCAGCTGTCTAAGAATAATTGCTGAACAATTTAGCTCCTCCTCTGGTCAGTGAAAAGAAATTAACATCCAGCAATTAATACTCTGACAAAATAGGTGTCTGACAGTGGTGAGAATTTTTGGAGGAAGTCTTTGTACTGGATAAAGAGGGAACCTCTATAAGGAGATGAGACTTAGATGACTAATATTAGATAAGTAAGGCAAAAATGCTTCCTTGGCCTTAATATTAACACATTCCTTTCTGTGTATATAGTGTCTCATACTTAAGATATTTATCAAGTACCAGACATAAGAATTCAGCATTATTTTGCAGTTGGGTTACAGGGCTAATAGTGTTTAAGAATGCTTCGTGAAGGGGGCATTAAGTATGTTTTCTTTTTTTCCTAAACCATCTGTAAGAAGTTCTCCATCATGTTCACAATCTCAGTGGTAATTTGCTTTCTCCTCTCAATGATCTGAATGGTGCTTTCGTTGTTTGTTTTGTTCTTCTTATTATTTTATTTTTGTTTTGGTTTGCTTTTTTATGTGTAATTGGTACTTTTTGAAATTATATACTTACACTGGGAGTATCTGTTCTCTGATTCTTTGATCACAGAATTCTCTTCAGATGTTCCATATCAGTTTTGCATATTATATGCATAAATAATGGTATCTAGTGCCTTTGTCATATAGATCTTTGAATACTGCCATGATAAAAACATTTTCCACTACAGAAAATATTCATAGTTTTAGCTGAGGAAGACTTTAGAAAATATGATCATGAAGAACATCTACTATGTACAGTTCTGATGCAGCTGATTTGTGAAAACAATTATCTTAAAGTAAAATACTTAAACCTTCTGGAATTAATTTTGTGTTCAATTACCTGCATTAATACAGATTTTGGTGTACTTTATACTATCAGGTATATTTACTGTATGGTTTATTTAGCAAAAGTGGGACTTGCAAGCAAATTAAAGATGTTGCCAAAGGGGTAAACCATGTCTCATTCAACAAAAATTACTATAACATATAAGTTGTACACTTATATTTAATTTCCCTGCTGTGTTGGGCTAGCCTTGGCTAGGGGCCAAACTCCTGCTCCGTTTCTCACTCACTCATCTTAGTGAGACTGGGGAAGAACAGGCTACGAAATCTCTGTATCAAGGTAATGACATGGGGATTGCTTAACAACATCTCTCACAGGCAGAAAAAAACTTGATTTTGTGAAAAATAATGTATTGGCAATTAAAGTTCAGGTAGTGAGAAATAAAGATTTAAAACAATACTCTTCCACCCTGGTTTCCCATGTTCATCTTTACTCCTTCATCCTGATTCCTCACTCTCAAGAGGTGCATGGTGTTGGAGAATGAGTGTCACACTCAGTCCATATCATCTCTTCTCTTCTGCTCTTTTCCCCTCAGACTTTTCCTCTGGAGCAACATGAGGTTCTGTCCATGGCTTGTAGGCCTTCACAACAAATATACCCCACTATAGCCTCCAACATCCGTGAAGGAATCTGTGCCTGGAGCACCTCTTCTATTCCTTTCTCTCTGACTTTGTTGTACACAGGGCTGCTTCCTTTTCCCTTAGACTGTGGTGCGGCATTTTGCATTGTCTTGAACAGGCTTCCTCTGAGGCACCGCCATTTTGGCTCCTGCACCCAGCCATGCCCTGTGGTACAGCCATTGGTGCTGGCACAAGGTAGCCACAGTTCTCTTCAGAAAAAAAATTGGCAGCTCCCATCTGCCAGTACCTGGGCATCTCCTCCAAATACAAGTGCCTGCTATAAAAATCACGATGTGCTTAGCTACTGTAATTGTGCAGAAAGTTTTGAGTTAACCTTTCCATGAGAACTGAAGTAACAATGGGCCCTCTCTGGCATGAGTAAAGGTTTTAGAATGATGTGAAGGCAAAAGCAGTGTACATTTTCTAATGCATGTGCAATATAAATTTAGAATTCAGTTCCCTTGGATTCTCAGGTGAACAAATTACCATTTCACCAAGAAGATGTGAATTTAGATGGGAGAGAATGTTGTAAGGTATTTTCAGGTTTTGCAATAATCTGGTGTCTTTCTGGTTTAGGTTTTTTGTTTGTTTGTTTTCTATTTTAGATAGTTATTTCTATGCAATGAATGAATGCCCCTGATCCCTGTAAGCCATTCTTCCTATCACTGCTAAAAGAAATTTTGAAATAATGAAATTTTCTGTAATAGTAATAGTAATACTGTAATTTGTAATTGAAAGTTTTATGACTGTTCTGTAGAACAGAACAGAATACAGAATGACATCCATATTTGCTCAATCATATTTTGAAGAAATTCTAGAGTCCCTGTCTCTTTTTAGTGTAATTATGCCCCCAATAACTGAGGGAGAGGAGAAAGAGGAAGGAACAGAGTCAGAGAACAGGAGGGAGAGAGAGGGAGCAAAAGTGCCATGACTGTATAAATAAGGAAAATTATGTAATTTATATTTGCTAACCTGACTGGAGCTTGACAATTAACTGCAGTCCTCTTAGCTATTACCTTTCCAGAAAGATAGTAGTTTGAACAATGTATGGAGTTTTATTATATTGCAAGGAGAATGTTTTTCTGTTTTGCACTTTGTGCTATTAAACTGCTATTTATGAATATAATAGTCAAAGAAGAAGCCACTTTCTGTTGTGCGTCTTTAAGACAAAATCTTTTTGCCTTTTCTGGTGTTTCTGAAAACAAGGCTAGCATAATCATATATTTTTAAGGCAGGTGATTTGTGTGCAACTATCATTTATAATGATACATCTTAAAAGCACAAGTACTTTCCAAACTGATTTGGTCAAGATTATAATACAGTTAATAACATTAGAAATGGTATTAACATCACTGTTGGTAACATCTTAGAAAGGATTTAATTGTTGTTGGTATAGGAAACCTTTGTCTGAAACTTAAAATATCTCTACATTGCAAGGCTGTGTAATTAAGGCAGTGACCAGATATAGTCCTTGCAAAGGATAAGCTGTATTTAAATGCAGATTATTCTCCTAGTTTCATGGATTCGTTTTTTCTCATAGTTTGTGCAAGTTATTTCAGATGGACAGCCAGATGGATTGAAAGAACAATAGAGTAAGACATGGAAAACAATCAAAGCATTTTACCTTTCCAACCTAACCTTTCTAAAATCATACTTGATCTTCAGAAACAGAATGAAAAATGCTGTCTTCCATGAATATTGAAAAAATATTTTCCATGGTATACAAGCAGTAGTGATTGACTTATATAACATGGTGCACAGAACTCTCTGTAGGATGTTTTTATTTCTTCTTGCAAATAACTACTTTATTATCTCCTATGCAAGTATAATGGTTAAGTAATTAATCATATAAACATACATGTTCACACTTTTAAGAAGATGTGATCTTGTCCACTAACAGAACAGAAAGAGGACACTTGGGGCCCATGGTCATGTCACTTAATATGAGGCACTTCTCTGAGACAGCTAAGACACAAGCAGAGGTGTTCCATGTTCCAGTGTTCAGAGTGTGACCAGGAAATGAATTGACTTATCAAGATATCTACCTGTCTTGTGGACCATCCAGGAAACCTACAAAGACCAACCTGGGTATTTTTAAAGGCTTCTGCTACCAATAACAAGAGTAGAATGAACTATGATTCTTTCTGTTTCCCTAACCATCTTTACTGTATATATAACAGCAAAAGTAACAGTATTTGACTTACCTCAAGGAAATGAGCTTGAGAGCTGTGTCTTCACTTAAAGGTTAATATTAATTAGTGTGGAGCCAGCATCACTCTGATAAACCTCTTAGTTTAAAGTAAATGACAGAATAGGAACTATAGTAGTAAGTTTGTGAACATAACAATAAAAGAAGACACAATGCATTTATAAAAGTAAAATCAACAGACTTTGGAAAACTGCATCATACTTCAGTTGGAAACATTACAAATTGAGTTTTATATCCCTTTCTGCTTGTAGTTAAACATGCAACATTACTGTTGCTTAGATTGTAAAAAGAATAACGAATATTGGGTTTCATTGCTTAAGGTCTGAATATAAGACCCAAGTGACTTATGATCAGGAAATGCATAGGTTAGCTCACAGCAACCCATGAAAAGGTAGTAGTTTTGGAGGACAGTAAGGGATAGTACAGGTACATTTTCCCATTTCTGTAGGAATGCATGACTGATTTGTCAAGTAAATACTCTTTGGCAGATCTACTCCAGCAGTGATTTAAGGCAGGAAAAGTACTGAACTCAGACAGAACCAAGCAAATGTTTTCTGCACTGAGAAAAGATATTAATTTAAACTAAGGGTGAGCAGAAGTCAACTTTTTTTCTAATCTGAATGCCAGCCTAGACAGTTACTGGGATTCAAACCCCAGGTCAAAAATAGCTTTTATACTGAAATCAGACAGCATTTATCATAGCTAATCAGAATGACAACATTTTCCTGAATTACTTTACTAATAATCTAAAACCCCAGCAATTGCCTTTGGAAGATGAACATAGAAACAGAAATGAAAAATGAGTAAGACTGAGAACTAAGCAGGACCAGATCAGACTGAAGTTAAAATTACTTCTGGGATTCCATTTAGGACAGCTCAAGTTTTATTCCTGCTTTAATACTTCAGATCTATAATTGGTTAAACAGTAAAATTCCAATTCATGAATGAGAATTTTTACCATGACTCGTGTTCTGTAACCCGTGAAGGAGATTATAATGAAAACAAAAATAGTTGTTTCATGAGCTGGAAAGGGATCATGAAAACTGGGACCTGAGAAACAGGTATAAAGATAAAATAAAACTGTTGCTTTGTTAGTTTGGATCAAATCTCACACATATCTAGCTGTTCACGGAGGTTAAGTGCCTATTCCAACTCTGAAATAATCAATAACAACAAATATTGCAGTCAACTTTCTATAATAACTTTAGATATTTCAAACCAGCAGCACACATAAGAGAGTACTAAAGATTTTTAAAAACATTGCAAGTGAAATAACATTCTTTTGGTGAAAACTGATTACTGTTCTGATTTTTTATATGCATCCAGGTTATTATTTTTCACCTTCAGATAGGTTAATTTTAAATTTTCACTTGTTCTAAAAACTTTTTGAGACCTGAAAGCTTAAGAAAACCTACATCCTCCCCAAAAGATGATAGCATTCCAACTGTGTAGCTTCCCTATTTAATGTATACTAACCCAAACTATATAACACAACAGAACTCTAAATAAAGAGCAAGAGTGATTTTTTTGCTTTTTATAAATAGAAAACAAAAAACAAAAAAGTATCCCCATACCACCTTCTGCTATCACTTTTTTGCATATATTCACATGTTCTGTTAGAAGTAGGGATGTTCTTACACTATCCTTGCAAGCTTGTTCCTGAAAACAAACAAACAAACAAACAAAAAAACTAATGACAGTAATCAATTTCCTACCATGTTTTTTTAAATAATATTTTCTTGTTATTTGTACTTAAATAGTAGGATGTATTTTCATAATAATTTCTGTAGACATTTTGTTTAATTGTATAATGGCCTGGGTTGAAAAGCTCCTCAAAGATCATTTAGTTTCAACCCCCTTGCCATAGGCAGGTTTGCCAACCAGTAGACCAGGCTGCCCAGAGCAACATCCAGCCTTGCCTTGAATGCCTCCAGGGTTGGGGCATCCACAGCCTCTCTGGGCAACCTGGTTCAGTGTCACCACCCTCTGAGTGAAAAACTTCTTCCTAATATCTAACCCGAATCTCCCATCTTAGTTTAAAACCATTCCCTCTTCTCCTATCACTATCAATCCATGTAAACAGCCATTCCTCCTCCTGTTTATATGCTCCCTTCAAGTATTATAAGACCACAGTGAGGTCTCCCCAGAGTTTTCTGTTCTCCAAGCTAAACAAGCTCAGTTCCTTCAACCTTTCCTCATAGGACATATACTCCAGCCCTCTGATCATTTTAGTGGCCTTCCTCTGCACCCATTCCAAGGGCTCTGCATGTTTCTTGTGCTGGGGGTCCCAATCCTGGATGCAGTACTCCAGAGAGTAAGAGAGAAACATGTGGTGAGGGACCATGTCAAACATCCATTGGCCTTCCCCTGTCCACCGATGCCATCACTCCATCGTAGAAAGCCACCAGATAGGTCAGGCAAGATCTGCTCTTGGTGAAGCCATGCTGTCTGTCTTGGATTTTCTCTCTGTCTTGTATGTACCTTAATATGATAACCAGGAGGATCCCAGTAACAGAGATGAGGCTCACTGGCCTGTAGATCCCTGGGTCATCCTTTCTCCTTTTCTTAAAAAAAATGGGAGTAATGTTTCCCTTTTTCCAGTCACTTGGGCTTTCACCCGGAAGCCATGATTTTTCAAATATCATGGAGATCAACTTAGCAATCACATCAGCCATCTCTCTCAGAACCCTTGGATGCATATCATCTGGCTCCATAGACTTACATACATTCAGTTTCACGAGGAGGTCTCAGACTTGTTCCACTGTCCCAGTGGGACAGAATTCACTCCTCTCACCCACAGCTAGAGGACTAGGGTCCTGGCAGACACAGGGATCCTGGCCACCAGTGAAGACCAAGGCAAAGCATTTAAGCATTTCTGTAGTTTTATATTCTGTATAGTCTATAGATACTTATTCTACTACCTTTTCTGTTGCTTTTCTCTGAACTTTCTTTTAATAAAAGATGATGAACTGATATTACTGAGGATATTACTGTGCTACAGTCAGAGTAAACTAGAATAGAAAAGAGAACCTTTATTTTGCTACTGGAGTTTAAGCTTGCCTTGGCACGTACATGGCCTATTCAAGGCAACAGCACTGCTGAAGAATTTTTTCAACACCACTGCTAAGTATATGTATATATATATATATATATTTTTGTTGTTAAATATCAGCATTTAGATTTATTTTACTCCAGTTAAGTTATCAACTGGAACTTGCTGTTGCCCGTACATTTCGCATTATTTTTAATAAATACATCTTTTATTATGATAAGGTCATATGTGATTTTTGTTATTTGAGTACAGTGCAAAATGTTACAAATCCATATATCCATGCCCTATTTCTGACAGAGGGTGTATCTGTTTTTACCCAGCATTGTCCTTTTCTTGGAGTATAGTTACATTTTTAATTCCAGTGGCACCAAAGCATATTTATCTTCCAAATTTAATTGTTATCATCCATATCCTCCCAGGACCTTTTCTGTCCCACCTTCTGGTTTCTTCTATCAGGATAATCCTTTCTATCATCCTTCACATCCTAAGAGGCATAAATAAGGAACACCTGCTACTGTGACTCATTTAAAATGTCTCTACACAGTCTAAGATGAGAGATAATAAATATGTCCAGGCCGTAGGGGATCTCAAAGGAACTATGAGACAATATTGGTCAGCATGATGGGCCATGGTCTCAGCATGACAGCACCTAACCTTATGCTCTGCTATTCCTCTGTGTAAATGCTCAGCAAATGTCACAATCCTGTATGTATGCTGCAAACAGTTTGTGGCAGATACCACATGCTTCTGTAAGTCTGCACAAAGCCACTGCAATGTTAGTTTTTAACAAACAATATTGATGTGTTCCTTCCCCTTTCCTTCCCTCACCCAAAAACAAAACTAAACTAAACTATGCCAAACTAAACTAAACAAAGAACCAACACCATACATTTCTGAACAGCTGCCAAAGTCTTTTCTACTAGAAAAATTAAACA
Organism: Odontophorus gujanensis; assembly: GCA_013399175.1. Taxonomy (NCBI): domain Eukaryota; kingdom Metazoa; phylum Chordata; class Aves; order Galliformes; family Odontophoridae; genus Odontophorus; species Odontophorus gujanensis. Next base: position 107,428 of record VXAB01001033.1, on the reverse strand, counting down.
GTTATTTGTTTATTTTCTGTAAGTTACACTTGAGATTTGTTTTCGTGGAGGAGAGTGGAAGTTCCTCTCATCCCTATAGTTTCTGAATATGAATTACTTTGGTGATATTTCTAGCTCTAAGCATCCTAGCTAACCTAATTATACATTTATTCTTTATGTTCAGTGCTTTTTTTGAAAGCTTTCCTTTCTTAGTAATAGTTTCTCTTTGGTTGTAATACATATCACCCATTAAATACATGAATTTTACTGGCATTAATCTCATATAAAGTTGAAAAAGATACTAGCAAGCAGTGGGTGGAGTTTTATAACATCTTTAAAAGTGAAGGGTATGGCAAAGGCATCTGTCTTTGCAGATGGAGAGGATGTGTCTATTTCACACTGAGTGTAATTTTCTAGATGGCAAAGATTGCATTCTTGTCATGGGTTACGCTTTTTTTCCTTTATTTTTATTATTATTATTATTTTTAGAAAGTTGAAACAAGGTCATATATTCTGTGGAGAAGTAAGCTAAATAAAATAATAAAAAAAAAAGTTTAACAACAATGTTTTAAAACACTTGGAAAACACTTCTGAAAAACAAACAAGCAAAAAACAAACAAATAAAACCCCAAACCTTTGTGTTGCTTTATAAGAAAATATTTTTTATTGTTATCATAAAATTCAGCAAATATTATGAATCATTTTCTTTTGTCTCAGGTTTGTGTTTTTGGCTGATCAGCTGAGGGTGTGTTGTATGCCTTCTATATATTGTAGTACATTTCTTATTAAAAAATTCCTTTCCAAATAGGGAAGCAAATTTGGAGACTAAAACTCTGAAATGGAGAAACACGATATCTTAATCAGCTCTGAATTTTAAAAACATAGGCAATACAGCGCAATCACTCCTGTTGGAAGGAGTAGCTCTTAGGTTCACAGCACATTCTACTGTCCCATCAAACACCTCAGAAAATAAAGATTCAGAAGGGACATTAAATTCAGTCTAGTTGCATCGTGGAATAGCATAAATCATCTTTTTTCATGTGTGTTTGTGAAAAGTGAAGTGTATATTCCTGTAGAAAATATGTCAGCATTTCATAGATGTAACACTGAATTTGGAATAGCTGCAAATTAAATAGTATGGTATGATAGGAGGAGTGAATGTTTGTCTGAAGTAGAGAAGGATTTATACTGGTAAGACTGCTCATAAAGTAGATAAAACACTTCTCTCCATTTTGAACACTGGTAGTGTTGTTAGCCTTAGAAGCATTATCTTTTCTTTGTAACATCTGTCTGAGTATAAAGCATGTTTTTATTCTACTTTTCCTTCTCTGAGGCAATTTTTCAACTTTCTATGCTTCTTTCCTTGGGATGTCAGTCATCATTTGGAAATGATCAGAAACCTTCCTTGCAGCCAAACAAACCAAACATAACATTTTTTCAACTTTTCTTCATGCCTCTGGAGAGTTAGCAAATAATTTAGGCTATTTAAGTAAATCTAGCTAAGGACTGAGTGCAGAGGTTCTTTCATGTGGCTCGTTTCCTTTATAACCGATAAATGAAAAGATAATTTTTACCAGCTGGGAAGAATGCCTTTTTCAAGAGGACAAATTTTAAGTTATTTAGCATCCTTTTGTTCCAGACAGTGGTAAAAGAGACATATTATCAGAAATATGTTTTCTGATATTTTCCTACTTTATTAAATATTCCTTAGGAAAGTAAAGGGATTTTGTTTCTTTGCAGTTTTTGCTTGTCAGGGAAGTACAATGAGTGTGACATGTACTTAGGGTCCTATGTAGCAAAAAATGGCAGAAGAAAAAGACCCAAAGCTATTTTATATTTTAAGAGTTTGTGACTGTGGTACAGTTAAAGAGCAGATGTATCATTTGCAACTAGAATTTCTTAGAAGGCTTTTGTCACCAATCCATTGCTTCAGAATAAGTCTTCTTTTCCTAAAATGGTGTGTAAGTTGTCAAACGCTATAATCAACCAGCTCATCCGGGCTTACAGCAAAATTAAAAAGCCCTAGGGATTTTCTTATGGCTAAAATATTCAGTCTCGTTTTTTATCATTTTCCAAAATATACTGTGACCTCTTAAGTTGTGATGGGCCTACTTCTACTTTGTCCTTTTGTGGAATTATAATCGACTTTTCAACTCAACCACCATAAATTTAGTTGGGGGGCAAGCTTTCGTCTACAAGCTTAGTTTCACTGAAGCATGTGCAGTTCTGTGTGGTCTCACTACAGCAGGCAGATGTCAGAGTTTTAGCTGTAAGGCAGAGTTTTCTGTTCTAAGGAGATTGCACCCTTTCCACTTGGATGTGGTGCCCAGAGCGTAATGCTAAATTAGTTTGCTATCCCTAGGGTATTTACAGTTCTAAAATACAGTTTTAGATACTCTGTTTCTGTTTATGTGTATATGCTTTGATAAATGCAAAGAGTGTGTACATTAAATTCATATGTGTCTGCCCACATGTGTAAATTGCTACATGAGAAGTCCTGTCCACTCTTTTCTTTCTCAACTTTTGAAGCTTCATTGCCAATATAAGGATTTAAAAATATAATGCATTACTGACCAAATAAAGTTTAAAATTGTTTAAATATTTGTCCGTTAAAAAATTCTTTCTCTCTTTGCTTTCTGTGAATATTGAATCTCTTTGGTTTTCTGTGCTGACAGCGTTTGACTCCCTTGCTCTGCCAAATAAACATCTCCGGAAAAAGACAAGGAGAACACAATTTGAAAAGGGCAAGGAATGTAAGCTGAGCACAGCCAGTGTCAAAATACTAATTACCTGCTCTTGTGGCACATTCAGGATGATGAGACTACATTTTCTTTCAGCCTTAACATTGCTGTGATTCTCAGAGATGTCCAGTGTACAGCCTTTAGAGGAATCTGCATCAGCCTTGCCTTGGCTAGGTATTTGTACTTGGATAATTTGAAGAATAATTCTTCCTCACAGAGAATAACTGAGAAAACTACGTACAGATAGCAACTTCTGTTTTCCATCCGTAGTTGCTCATCCTTGTGTAATTTTCATAGTGTTTCACAAAGAGCCTGTTCTCTATAGGTTGTGTAAGGTGATTCCCTGCAGATTACCTAATTGAAGAAATTAAGGTGGGTTATTATCACTGTTTACTAACTGGATCCATCGTCTTCCTATTGTATTCTCTGATTGAAGCAAAGTCTGCATAGGAAAAGTAATAGCCATTTATTCTTTACAAATGTGGAGAAAATTAAGAAGTATCAAAGCTAAGCTGATAATCAGATGGGTGACTCAGGGGTTAATTTACTATTAGAAGGTCTTTAAATTTATTAGCTGCCTGTCCTTTAATTAAATTTCTCTTGAAGGTCAGATTTTTCCTTGATGTCCTCTTTAGTTTTTTAGTTAAAAACAATGAATCTGATAAAAGGATTTACTGAAATCTAGAACAGAGCACAGGGAAAACTTTAGGGAACATATTAGCATGTAAAAGTGAGGGATTCATCTTCAAGGTGATAAATTTTATAAAGTTCTGTAGCTTCAACAAGTCTGTGATAACTAGGCCTGTGCTGTTTAGACAAGTAATATACCAGGACTGTAGTACTTGTACTGTTCATAGCCTGCTGCTGCAGAGTAAATACAGTAGAAGCAAAGAGATTGCTGATATAAAACTCTGGACACCTTGGTTCCTTTTGTCGTTTTACCATACTGTGTTGTTAATGCCAGTTATCAGGTATATTTGGCGGGTATCTCAACAACTGTCTATCCACTGAGAATATGCCTGTGATAGCGCACAGTTCTTGTCCTAATATATTTTGTTTCCTTCTTATTCACCGGAGTTAAACTCTGAGATACAAAACATAAATGCAGTTCATTAACTCTTTCTGTTGATGCTTACTGGCATTTAGCTAACACAGTCTTTCTAGCAGATTACAGTGTTTCTTGGACTGCCACTCCCTTTGAATTAGATTGTTTCTCCATAGGAATGGCAAGTGAGACGTCAATGACATCAGTAAGAGTAGAAACGAGAGAGTCCAACATATCTTTCTCTGTCCTAAAAATGCTACTCAAAACAATCTATTTATGGTTTCTTGAGCCACTTGTCCTGTGAACAACCAAGAACTTCTATTCAAATAATGACAGTAAAATAAGAAAGATCTGTATTCAAAGTCATGTTTATATGGGCTGTATTTCCTTGGGTACACATTTACAATTGGCAAAGAAACCAACAAACAAAAACAATACAAATATTTTGCTGTCTAGAATGAGGCCCGTTTTTGGTTTGAACTTGTACAGCAGTAGCTAGGGCAATTTCTTTTCAATTCAATTGAAAGGAATTGTCAACATCGTATCTGTGGTTAGTTACATAAATTCAAATTACAAATCACTGAACTGTTGTCAAAGGAGTTATTCTATATTAGCACTTTTCAGTTAAGAGACAGAATTTGGCCTCTAACTGATACTCCCCAAACCCTTCAAGCTACATAGGAAATTGCTAGTCTAGTCCAAAACAATTAAAATGGACATATCTCATAATGGTTTCAGTCAACTTTTGTAACATCAGTCGTCACTTGAATTATATGAGTGGAAAAAAAGACAATACTGAATTAGAACTGTCCAAAAACTTTCTCTTTTGTGTCACAAAAATATACACAGTTGATCTCTTTTTCTTAATCTGCCTAAACATCCTCTATATTACAGTTAAGAACAAAATCAGATTAAAAACTCTTGTACTATAAATTGCTCTTGCTTATGCAGTGTTCTGAAACTGCAAGTGTGAAAGAAGGATAGCATAGCTGTACTGTTTTACACAGTGTAGGATTTAGAAGCCAGGTTGTCTGGTAGCTGCTGCTGAGATCTTTTTTTCACATCAGAGGGTGTGTGTGCAGGACATCAGGTTTCTCCTACTAGTTGTTTTTACTATCCTAACACTTTGTGATGTCAGCAAAGCATTATCTTCTGACTCTTCCTTCCAGATTTGCCACTTTCCATTTGTAAGGGTGAACAAAAAAATTATCATTGTACTAAGAGCTGGAAGGATTAAATTTCAACTTAAATCTGAAGAGTTCTCTGTTCTGGTTAGATCCCATTGTTTGGTTCGGGGAATATGTGAACTCATGGCAATATTTGTGGACCCTGTGTTTTGTATATATTGCATAGACTGCTCTGAATCATGTAGAATAGCATGAAAAGTACAATAAGGAACAGCAGTGCAGATGCAAACTTTCCAGCAGCATCAAATAAGAGGTTTTAATGTTAATTTTATTTTTGAAATTTCTGAAGAGCTAGACTCCTCTTGGTATGCTTAAATTCTTATCTGCCAACCATCTAGAAAGGAAAGACACATGATTCTCTAGGGTACCATGAAATGTGGTACCTGTGTGCTTGTAGATTTTTTGTGTTAATGTTATTTACATTGAAAAATTTAGATGAATTTATTTCCCTGATAATTCAGCTTAGAGTTCTTGCAAAATGCTAAAGATTATTTGTGGTGATCATTTTGTACTTTCTGCATTTTATCTTTTGAAAACATAAACACAGTACAACATGGAAACTTGCATTCATTCTAAGTATTCTCTAAAACATGAATGTTCTCTGTTTGTAGATACATTTATATACAAAGTCGTATATTTACATTTGAAAACTTACAGAAAAGCAGCCTTAGAAAATGTCTTGGTAATTGTACTCATTGCATATAATTTGAGACTTTAGTTCTGTCTCAGTGAAGTAAATTTGTGCACTATAGTGAAGATTATAGCCTTTAAGTCCATATCTCTTTAACATAGAGATAAGGTTGTGATGGGGGACCATGTCAAAGGCCTTGGAGTACAGGTAGATGATATCAGTTGACTAAAAGGAGGCCAATTCTTTATCAGAGTCTGTGATGATAGGACAAATGGAAAATGGTTTCATGCTAAAAGAGGGGAGATTTGGATTGAACATAAGGTATAAGTTTTTTACAGTAAGTGTGGTGAGGCACTGGTACAGGTTGCCCAGAGAGATGGTGGAAGCCCCATCCCTGGAGTCATTCAAGGATCAGGCTCAGAGCAACTTGATCTAGCTGTAGGTGTTGCTGTTCATTGCGGAGGACTTGGACAAGATGACCTTTAAAAATCCCTTCCAGCTCAAATTATTATACGATCAAAATATTAAAAACTGAGAAATGTATAGTAAATAATTTAAGATGTAATCGTGATGCTGAGTGATGTTAAATGATGTTCACTGCAAAACTCAATTAAAAATAAAGTAACTCTCTTCCATCAAAAACCCTATATTATCTCTGTTTTGACCTGTAAATAAACAGTAAAATAACTAGCACTGACAATTCTGCTATTACTTAGTGTAATTAAGAAAGTGAGTTTTGATGAATGTTATAATCTTATATATATATGAGCAATTCTGCATGTATTACTCTTTTAGATAAACCAATACCAAACATACATTAAAAGCTTTGGAATGGATAAATTTTGTCTCCTTTTCCATGAAACATAGTTTTAAAAACTTTATTTAATATAGTCAAATCTGTTTCCTTACAGCACTGAATCTATGTTGTCCTAGCCAAACTCCATTTATTTAGGTTTCATACTGCAGTTGGTTTTCAATTCAATTTTTCCTGTCATATTGACTGATTGTATCTTGCTTCTGTGTGCTGTTAATAGCTGTCATGTGCTGCACAACAATTCCAGCAGTAGTTGGTTTGCAGTTTGCAGGGCAATCAGAGTTTCCAAATAAAAAACAGTGTAGAATTTGAAGATATAATACTGTTAAAGAAACAGAAGCAGAGCAAGAGCTTGTTTTGAAAATGTTCTTTGAACAGTACAATTTAAAGACTGAGATTTTGATACCAAGGTGTAAGCTTTATGCATCCTCAGCACAAATAATCTTTCCAAAAAAAGTTGTGACTTTATTAAAAGATTACTGGAAGTCTGACGTCCATACACTCTTCTTTTGTTACAAAGTCTTTTGTATCAAAGTCTTGAGATAATGTAGGTATGAAATACAAGAAATTTGCATTTAGAAAATGTAGTAACTACTAGGAATTCTGTAATGGTCACAGTCATTATCCTGAATTTTAAAGCTATTTGGAAGAGACAGTATAATGTGTATATGAAAACCAGAAAGCAAACTAAAAGCGTGCCATTTAACTGAATATTAGAATTTGCATTAGAAGTTGGACTATCAAATTAGTGGTCACACAGTTTATTCAGTGGTGAACTTAGAACAGGTATCTACCTTAGCCACATGCTGTGTCCCCACTTCTCAGAGGCTCTGCTGTCTTATAGGGACAGTAATTCTTTATATGGTTATGTTAGAGTCATAAATCTCTCATTTCACATAGAATGATTGCTTGTTACTGCTATTTATGCAAAAGTATGGTTCTACCACACAACTGAAAAAAAAAAAAAAGTAATACAGATTTTCTGTTGCTACCTGGTCAACGTGTGAAACTGCTGTCACAGCTAAACCAAGTAATGGAAGGCTGCAGACCCAGGAAAGATCAGACAGAACATACCTGGCAAGCCTCCATCTAAGTGCCTTACAAGTTTAGTACAAAGGATATAGCTTGATACTATCACAATAATGTAATAATGTATAACCAGTCTACACTGTTACACGAAACAGATAATAGGGATTAATTTAAATTATGACAATTATGAAAAAAAAAAAAAAAAAAA
>VXAB01001033.1:67693-99785 GCA_013399175.1 Odontophorus gujanensis | reverse complement strand
ATTATGAAAAAAAAAAAAAAAAAGAGTAGTGCGTATTTGACTGTGCAAGAAAAAAGATTATCCCAGTCATAAATATTTGGTATTAAAAAAAAAGTATCATCTATGATGCAACTGTCTTGACAAGGAAAATTGATTGACTGATTTCAGCCATTAAATATGATCATGCTCTTAAATTTGTAAGAGAAAAAAGGAATTCTGTTTCAAAATTTTACCACCAATGTTTCTATTATGTTACTGGTTTTCCTTTTAGAAGTCACAATGATCACACTGCATGTGATTCTATTCTCACACAATTGATAATTTAATAATAACATTGATTTCAGTGATATTGTTCTCCTGCCCAGCAAGAGCAGAGAATCAGATTAATTCACCAAAATTATTCTCTTACCATGTTATAAGAACTTCTTATTATTTTTCCCTGTGAGATATTATCATGGTAATTTTAGTAGGGAATAGGTTAAAATAATCTTCACCCAGTTGAGCAAATAGAGTCAGCCTGCTGCTGTGTTATATAGCCCGTCTGTTCTGCCAACTTATTTTTGATGAGCTTCTTAGAAATGGCTGCTTTTATGCAAGAGACTTAGGGTAGGATAGTCTGTAATTGTGCTCTTAGTAACATTGCAAGTACAAAGAATGAAGAGGAAAAAAAAATACATAGGTCTTTTATGGGACCTCTTGCAGACTTCTGTCTCATTATGTTTACAATCTGCCTAGAGAATGGTGTCAGATTTAGAGAGCAGATGAGATTGATTTACTTTTCAGGCCCTTATACCCATCCTAATTATTGCGTTACAAATGGCAATTCTTTCACCCCTCTGAAGGAGCACTTTGATTAGTGTCTGCAATGCAGGTGCCAGGGCTTAATACGGTAAGTGCATGTCAACTAGTTTCTTTCATCACATAGTCAAACTGTATAAAACAGCCATGAGGAGCTGATACATGGTTTTACCATAGCTGATATGAGCTTAAAATTGGTTGGTTTAGAAGGGCTAAGAAATCTGCCGTCCTTTTTGTTTAATGATTGCTTTTGTTATTTTAGTAAACGTAGGAATGATACGTAGATGTGAAACAGAAATAACATTAGTGTAAATAGGTTTTTTACTATTGTAGAATTTTTCCTTCCTCCCTGTCCCTAATACAGAGTTGAATGGTTCTTCTCTCATTTCCAGCATTTCTGGTTCACTTATTTGCTCGTGTATTTAGTGACTTGACACATTGAATTGCTCTATTATTGAACAATAGTAATGTTCTTTTTAGTTGGTTAAAATTCATTTACAAATATCACTAAGACAATGACGAGATAAACAGGAGACTGGATAAGTAAATTGAAATAGGATTTGATATGATGTTGATTGAGAAAAATATTTTTGCTGTGAGTTTTTTTTTTTTACATTTTCAATGTACTAAAGTAAGAAAGTGAAGAAGGGAGCCAGTGTAAAACTCTTTCCAAAATAATTTTATGTATGTTAGTACTAAAAAAAAGGGGAGAAAATAAGGGAAAATTGTTGCAGGAATGATACTATTCTGTATGGCACAGAGAATGGCTCTTGAGATCACTGTAGATATTTTTCCCAGTTAAAACAAAACAGTATGTTTCTGTTTTCCCATCTGAACCCACTTCAGCCACAGTCCACCTATACATGTATGTACTCACTGAAACCAGGCATTACTGAAGATAAATAGAAGTATGAGAATTTTGAGATGAGAATACAAATTTATGACAATTTTTTTCTTTCAACTCAAATCTGAAAATGATACTACCTAGATAATATTTTATTTAACTATAGAAATATTGATCCAGGCTTTTTAGCGACAATCTATTGAAAAATTACTTCCAATTTCTCCAGTATTTATATCTCAAGATGCATTTTGCTGACTTCAGCCTCTTTTCAAAGGTTTCAAAACTTTTCAATTTTTTCCCCCTGCATCAACACAGTTATCAAATCATGTGGCAAATTTATTATGAAAGTATTTGGATTTTTTTTTTCCTAACAGTTCTTTCTATTTGTTAATACAGTTGAAACATTTTATTAGCAGAGTAGTTATCTTTGTCATAGTTTCTTAACCTACTTTTACTCACCATGCTCCTCCAAGCTGTATCATTTCGTTTTACCCATATATGTGGCACGACCTCTTTGCACAATTGCAGTGTACAATCTTACATGTACATTGGTGAGCCTTTATCTTCCATCACTGCTAATCAGATTCCACTGAGTAATTTAGTTGAGATAGTTTATACCTTGTTTGAGTGTTGTGGTAAAACTTAAGAACCATGGCAATAATAACTACATTATGAGTGTGGTTGTTTTTTAGTTTACATAGTGCAGGGTGAGATTTAAATATCTCCACAATTAGATAATACTGTACCATCAACTCTCAACCAGAGCATGTGCAATGCATAAATATAGTCCCAGATTTCCAGAATACTGCTGAATTTAAGACTTATAAAAAAATAAAAGTGGGCCAGAGGATGATCATGGCCCAGAAAATGAGTCAGCATCTGAATTCCTCTCTACAACGGATTTCTCTTGTAGATATCCAGCGAGATTGGATAGCTCTAGAATAAAAACAAAACAAAAACAAGCAAACAAACAAACAGTTCAGCCTGTTTTAAACTTTCCTTGTTAAATCCTGCATAAGCTATTGCCAGGTACTTTTCATTATGAATATTTTCTACAAGCTTTGTTTTATTATCTTTAAACTACTAGTAAATTCCCAATTTTTGTTCCACATAAAATTTATGGAATACAACACAGTTTTAACCAAGGCTTCCTTTATGTCATGTTCTTTTCATAAAGGAATTCAAAACTATAATCAGCATGAAGGAATTAAATCTTGCATAAACATAGTAGAGGTTCTTAATATACTTGTGCAGGAGGAAAACTGAAACGTAATACTGCGATCGGCACTCCAAATTGTTCAAGTGTTCTTTCAGTCCTAACAGTATATGGAAGTCAACATTTTTCATTGAGTTTACACAAAGGGAGTAAACATGCAAACAGGTAAAAATGAGTAGTCTTTGAAGTTAAAAAAATATAAATCAGGATAAATGGAAAAATGCCAGGAATAAAAGAAGATGTTTACTTTTGCACATTAACTCTCCTAATTTTCTCTAGAATAATGTTATCTTTACGCTTATTCTTTTGCTATTTCTTTTTCTTCCATGAGAAGCTACATTGCATAGCATGTGATATACATAACTTTAGCTTATGGAGATGTCATTTCTGCTCAGTGTTTTGCAGAATTTGCATCATATACTAATTATAATTAAAATAAAAGATCATAAAGGGGTGATGCCAGTGTATCATTTGCATTATGCAACAGAATGAGTATGAAATTTAAGTCCATTTTTTTAATGAAGTGGCAGTGTCAGAAATTTTAATAGACCACACTTTCTCATATACACTGAAGAAAACTTACAGTAAGTGGGAGTAGAATTTGGCTGGGTATTTGCAACAATTTAACTGAGTAAATAAGAAAATCCAGCTTAATTTCAAGACCTGAAAATTTGAATTCAAACCTTTGATTCAGATTATTTATTATTGCACTTATCTGTTTAAATTAAAGTAGGAGGTGTTTCAAAGATGTAGCAACACCATATCATGCTTGCAGCACTAACTGCAAGGCAGTATTTTCAATAGTTAGTGAGAACATGAAGATCATCTGTGTCATCATTCTTGCCTGATGCATAATTATGACCCAATGCTTTAATTTGAATTGTCCAAGGGAAGGTTGAATTAACCTCCTTGCTAGTAAATATAACAGCTGGGATTCTGTTAGTTCCCTGCAGAGATCTCCAGGCAATATTTATCAGAAATTTCAAGTGCAAAATAAACTGTTGTGCTACAACACCCCGTCTGCACAGTGATATGTGTGCAGCTGTAATAAGTGGCAATATATAGTTACACAGTGTGAATTTGATTCTGTTATACCTCTCCTAACAATGATGATTGCACATTCCCCACGTTCTGAAGCATAAACATTTACTCAATAAATCTAACTTTTATAGCAATGTGTAGCATATGTTTTCCTACTGTAGAAAACAACAACGTTTTTTTCAGATATGAGTTAATGCTGGTAACAGAGTTGCTGATGTTGAGTAATTCTGTCTCTTCGTTGCAAAGTTTCTGATTTGATTTTTTTCCATCTATCTAGATTTGTCAGTGTGCTTTTATGTTCTTACTGTAAAGGTATCCTGATGGTTGATCAGGGGTTTCTAGGGTTAGGAGGTTTGAAACACACCGTGCCCTTAATTTGTAAAGAGTTATATAGAAATAACAACAATTATAATGATGTTAGTGAAAACAACAATAATAAGAAAGGTCACTCCTGCTGTAACAGAGAGCTGATGCTCTGTAGCACTCGATGCCAGCCTAGCTCACCTCCAGCGAGATGAACTGTTTTGTCAACAGCTCCATCTGCAGCCCATGGGCAGCCGAGTGCTGCGCGCTGCCATCCAGGGATTGCTGAACACAGTTGTCTGTTAAAATTAGTTTTGAAAGGCAACACCTTAAAACACCTTTTTGCGGTCGAAATTTTGGCACTGTCAGGTTTTATATGATTTCTGAGAGTATAGCCGTAGGCTCTGTCAATGGAAACTCACTGTGAAAGAAGCAGGGAGGAAGAGAAAGGAAAAACGAGCTATCACAGTTGCTGAAGGCCTGCAATCAGGCATAATAAACTCTCCAGTCAGCTGCTTAAATAAATGCATGGAAAATTAACTGGTTTTTTTTTTGTTTGTTTGTTTTGTTGTTTTGTTTTGTTTTGTTTTCCTTTTTTCCTTCCTTGGAGAAACATTATTTATGTGTATATGCCTTTACTTGCAAAAACCACTTCTAAGCTACCGGGCACTTGGTAACCATCTTCCTTGTGATCTGAGAGTGGGAGCACAGTAACTCCTTCTGCCAGAGCTGAGATTTCTGTTGTTTGAATAACTTTTATGTCGAGCAGTGCCAAAGTCAGGAAGGCTGTCTTTGGGGTGTGAGGCAGAAGTTAGCATGGCTTTAGTTTATTTTTAGCCAAGGTCTGTAGTTCAGCAACACTAGAGGGCTGTAGAAGACTTTTCTAGTCATGTAGGAGTAACAAACTTTATTGAGGTTTTTTTCCTGGGGGAAAGTTATGGTGCTAATGGAAGCATACCTCCTCGCACTGCCTTGTACAAGTCAGGAGGTATAAATGTACCTCCTAAATGTTAGTTTCAAATGATCTGAAATAAGGAAAACACAACAAGTTTAGTTACCATTGCGGCTATGATGATCTATATGTCCTGACCTGTAATAACATAGCAGTTGCCATTATCTTATAGGCTCATTCAGAATGACATTTGTCTCTACTTTCCTTTAAACTTAAATTAGTAGCATGTAAGTGTGGCTTTTTCTGTTTGGTTGATTTTACTGTTTCACTTTCATAAACAGACATCTTTCTAGTGCTGCAGTCTCTGTGTATATAGCCTTAAAACTCCATTTGTTGTCTTCAGAACACCTTCAGGTATCTTTTTTGACCTCGTGGTACCCTGAACAAATTAAAATGCCATTCACGATAGACAGGAACATTAGTCAGTAAGCAACAGTCATTTCTTGGCCTCAGAAAACAGAATACACAAAACCTTCCCTTCCCCTTCTCACTTTTCATGACAGCAATCCTACCTACCTGTCTGTAGAGATGGATGGGGTTTTGGTATATTGGAAAGATTAACAAATTTAGATCACTTGAGATACGCGTGAAAGTGAATTCTGCAGTGAAAGAGCACACGTATACCTTGTCATTAATTCCCTATCTTTCACTCTAAGGTGCTTCAGTGCTGTCAGTAATCTTAACACGTGCGGAGTGAGTCCATCTCAAAAAAAAAAAGAAGCTTTGAGTTATTTTGGGCTTTATGGGTCAAAACAGCACTTCAAACTCCATTTGAAAAATAACAGGCGGTCAGAGCATATTTAGAGAGCAGATGTCAAATGCTCATAAAGGGATACAAAGCATATCAAGCAGAATGCCACCTTCCTAAACCATATTGTTTCCAGGATGATTTAAGGTGCAACCCAATGTAGAGTTCTTGTCAGTAGTCAGTTCACCTACTTGATAAATTTGCAGATGTCAAATTTTGATGACATAATGTAACACAGAAATATGATTATATATTAAAAGAAGAGAATAATTTATCCTCATCATTTTGGGTGTTGTAAGGTCAAATAAGATTGTACTCAGAGGGGAGCAGTACTTCAGTTTCTCCAAAAAGAAACCACCTCCATCCAAAATCACATTCATTTGGTGTTGTCTTTGCCATTGCCTATTTGGGAAATACTTTCTTGGAATTCTCAGCTAAGGCTGCAGGAAGTCAGAAGCAAAAAATTCATTCCTACTTGTTCTGATCTAAAAAGCTTTTACAAATCTTTGCAGTACTGTTTATGTATACTGCAAGCAGATTTTATTTTTTTTTCTGGAACTATTCCTCTTTCTTTCAAAGAAGCAGAACTCGAAAACAACTATTCATTTCAAGCATTAGGTTTTAGGATCTTAAGGACTCTATGACTCTTTGATTCTACAATAGAGTTAGGTAGGTAAGCTGCTCTGAAAGTAATGCATCCTATTTATATCCATGATCACTACAATGGATACAAAGAGCAGAATTACACTATTTGATAGAGCAAATTCTGAGCTACAGAGTAATATTTTTCAACAGTCACCACCATCGTTTTTACCAGTGATCAACAAAAGCCTACATGCCACACTTGTGAAAATGTACACCAGTGGAGGTTACCCAGTGTTTCACAGATACTATGATGGCATTGTTGTTAAGAAAACAATTATATAATCCAGGAAACTGACACTGTCAGCCTCATATTGATTCAAAAGGTCCTGACAGACTTGCAGACAACATTCTTTCTGTTCTTATATGAGCATTTGTGGGACTCACCTGGCACAAATTTTGCAATATTCCAACATTGCCACCATTGTTTCCAGTGCACTGAAGCTGATATTAAGCAATGTATGCAGTTCCTTGGTTGTAGTTTGCTGATTCATATGGGTGTGCTGATTGAAATGCTCTTCATTTTTTGGTGTGATCACTGTCAATGGGTGTCCTTTTTTTCTGCATGGAGGAATGCAGTGACACCTTTACTTCATACACACTTCTGTGTCAGACACCATTTTGTCAGATTGCCCCTCTCCTTCCGTCTGTCACATGGCAATAAAATGTAATGATCTGCTCGTGGGAAGTTTCAGCCTCTGCTGCCATACCACCAGTGTCTGCTTCTGACATTGTGGGCCAACATAATAAAATAGAAGGCATTACTTTCAGAGCATCCCTTATGTATATAAGCTCTATGTTTGTATATATACTTAATCAATTGTAATCAAATGAATTTTGCTTCAAACTGGAGAAGAATGAAAAAGCTTTTGCTAGTGTTTTCAACTATCAAAATACAGTACTAGTAGGGTTGCTGTCAACAATTGCTGCAAGGTATTGATTACAAGAGAGGAAAACAATAGGTACTCAATCTGGGAAAATGGCAACATGAAATTACAGAAGAAACAAACTCCTGATGTTATAGCAGCTAAAGAACAATTTGGGGCAATGCAGTTCAGGTTTGCAAACTATTAAATATTTTGTTCTGATTTGGTGATGCGTGCATATGAGATGTTGGATATGTAATACTTACAGAGCACTAGAAACCTAGTAATTATCTGATTGAGGATATCAGGTCTTACGTAATTATGTCCTTGCTTTGCATCAGGCTGAGCACAATATCCTGTGAACTGACCAGTCTAAATGATCTTGTCGAGCTCTTTCTAACATCAGTGAATTACTGATGTGTCCTTGAAGAACTGAAGGCAATAAGATATTTTGTAATACCAGTTATTTAATTTCTTGTATCGATTTAGCTGAATATATAGCAGGTTTCTCACCATCAAGTGTGAATAACATAACCACAGCACCTCGTATTTGATTGTAAACTGAAAGCTAAACATGCCATGTAAGGTGATAAGCTGTTGGTAATAAAGAAGCAAATGAATAATTCTGATCTGACTTGATAAACTGATTTGAATTCCAATATGATCACTGAAAAATGTGATGAAGATGGAACACACTTAGAGGTGGAAAACAATTCAGAAGGGCAGTCGCTCCAAAAGCATTGCAAAGAGAAAGAGCAGACAGTCAATGGAATGTGAGCTGACAAAAGTGAAAGGATTTTAGAGATGTAACTATGCAAATACTGAGTAAGAATCAGCAGATTATATTGTCCTGGCTCTTAGCATTAGTATGATTATTTTATGAACATTGTGTTCTATTCTGATGCCATCAGTTAGATAAACAAAACACTAAATGTCAAAGAAAACAAAGAAATGATTGAAAGGACTTGAACACGTGTTCTGCAATGAAAAGCTAAGCTTAGTCTAAAAAAATAGACTTAGTTGAAATTTGATTAGAATCTATAAATAACTACATGGATAACAAAAAAATAATAATAAAAAAAAGATAATTCAAGTCTATTAACTCCGTAGGCAAGAATATATTAAAGTGTGGTTAAAAGCAGAATATAGACCAAATCAAACTAAAAATAAGATGAATATTTTAACTAATACTGGAAACTACTTTCTGATGGAATTGATGGATTTTCTGTCACTGGAAATATAAATGTGACCTTTATTCATTTTCTTCTTTTACAGATACAGTTTAAATCAAGCTTAAATATTGAATTTGAAGCAGAAATAATTAAAGTATATTACCAATGATATACAGGAAGTCAAATAACCACTGTATTATTTCCTGTCCTTAGAAGCACATTAACTTAAAATAGAAACAATGCACACTTTCTTTTAATTTCCTCTCTGTACACTGCTAGACTATGTGCTAATTTGTTGTCTTCTCCTGAAAATACTGTGTGCAGAGAGCTTCCTTTTAAGTCAATAAGATTAAGGGATATGGGGTCACATCCTTAATATAAAATATAATTTATATGGATATTGGCTATCTTCCAATTCACACCATAACAAATTCTACTTACCTGAAAGCATACAGATTTTTATTTTCCTCCTCTCAAGCTTGTATGGCATTGCACAATTCACCAACTGCATTATGGGAGGATATCATCTTTCTATAAGGGATTAAGTATTACCCTTCCCCAGAGGCAGGATGCCAGACTGATTTGATGGACTGGTTTGCCATAGCAAATTGCATATTCCTGAAGCACTTTAACCAAAAGTTACTGTTTGTAGTATACCATCTGCTGAAAGTCTGATATATCTATATTTAGATGACCGTTGCAGTTATTTTGTGTAGTAAATTATTCATTTAAACATTGTAGTGGACACTTCACCACATGAAAGCTTGCTTCTGCTGCTTCTGAAATTTCAGCTAAGTGGGATAGAAAACTGATGTATAAAAGCAAACACATTTTCACTATTTTGAACCTATACAATTACCTACATCCATACAAAAATGTGTATCAATGCAATCACTATTAAAATTGAATATATGAATATGAGACTCAGCAGAATAAGTTAAGCAAAGAATAACAAATTCAGGTAGTGCAAACTAGTGGTACTGTGATTGCATTACCTTGGGATGACAGTTTGTAGGATGTAATATCAAACTGTATATTCTGAGAATACGCTGAGAATGAGAGAAAGCAAGACAGAATGTGCATCTACAGATTTTTATTTTTTTCTTCCCTATTACTTATTTGCCCTTGGGGTATTGCATAACTTCTTTGTGAACAGTGTCTGGCTTGCTGCTTAAGCTGTGCTTATTGGCAGTGTTTCTCAGCTGAAAACTGTGCTAGGCCAATATCTTTTGGTCCAAAAAAAGTTCAGTTGGAAGCGTCTCATAGGCTTATTACCAAAACTGATGCTTTCTTGATTATGGGATTTTCAAGCAGCACACTCCTGTACTGTAACATGTCCTAATACCAAATTTAAATGAAAACTGATATTGCAGATTGAACTAAATTAGCTGTTCTAACAAGTATTGTGGGTTTTGCTGATAATGTTTATTTATCATGTTGTATCTAAGTAGTCTACACACAAATTAGAGAATATCAGGAGCTGATTTGGGGATTTTGGTTTCATTTTGTTTTTCTTTCTTTTAAGGTTCTTCCTGTCAGCATTAGAGACAATATGAACTGCAATCTCATGTGTTCTGTGACTGTCTCAATATTTCAGAACATTACTTTTACAGCTCTCTGAAACAGACTGCTGCTCCTTGTAAACCTATGCATACTGCCTATCAGCAGCTTCAAAGCCTTTGTAACCCTCATGCCTAAATAAAGATGGCATCACTAAGTAACTTTGAAAGGTAGAATTAAAACACATATAGTATATTAGGAAATTTCGGTACACTTGCAGATATAATACATGTTGGAGAAATAAGGAAGGAACATGGAGCTGACTCTGTTTTTCAATATCAGCAATAGTTCTGGTACTTGAGCATCTGTGTGGGAGCAGGACGCTTAATAGTAAGTGTGATAGATGGTGGCTGAATGTCATCTAATGTATAGCTTTCACAGTCTTGACTGCTTGTTCACGATGGTCCTGCATTACAATTCAAAATTGCAAGTTTCACTTTCAATGACCATATTGTTTGTATGGTGGAATACTATAATACTACAGTAACAATACTATTGTTAGTACACTCTAGTAACACCAAACTCTCTCTGCTGCTGAGGACAGATTTTTTTTAGATAATTTTCAAATAATTTCAAACTGAAACTGTTGTTCTAGCACCAGATTCTTTTTGTAACAACATGAAGAATGCACTGAAATGTCCTTCGCAGTTGCAGATATATGCACCATTCTGATAGTCACTCAAAGAAATTTGTCATAAATTAAATAATAATTAAAAAATAGTGTATCTTCATGTATAACTAGAAGTCAGAATTCTGTAATATTAAATTTGTGTGGGCCATTTTCTGCTTTCTTTCCTTCCACATAAACTAAGAAAAATAGTGGCATAAAAAGAAGTTTCCCTACTTGGAATGAAAATGAGAAGAACTGTAATATATAATGGCTTCTTTGTTGTTCTTATTTTTAATTTTGTTTTTGTTTAATTTTTTTAAATAACCACAGAGTTCATGGGCATAAGTTGAAAACACTAATTACTTAAAGGTCACAGAAAATTTCCATTTTTTTAATATCCTATAGTTTCCTTTTTATGAAGCATATTAGTAGGCAATTTCATGTGGTGTCATTCCAATTCATTATTTTAAATGGAAATATGTGGAATTTACACTACTGTAGAACTTCTTATTCTGCTATTTGCTCTTTTTGCTGATTGACACATGTCTGGAAGTCTCCTTAAGAAACAATATAATTAGTCTATTTGCATTGCCTGGAATTAGGTGACCTTTGGTTTTGGCATTAATTAGACTATCCCTGCTGTACACTGTTACTTTCTGGTAGTTACTAACTGGGCAGAAAAGGAATCCAAGCAGCTCATTTAGTAAGCTACAAAAGACTTTCAAATGTCATTTAAATGAACAGGAAATTATAATTAATAGTGCGGTCTCATTTTATCATTCAAATATATATCTATTATTTATGTAATCCAAAGCAATATCTCTTTTATAAAGCTTTAAAGTCTATTTTTTAATTGAAGATATTAAAAGGTAATGTGATAAATGTTGGTGTAATATTTCCACACTATTCACAGAGACTTAGAAAAATCTGTAAGAACCAAATTCCCAAGTACTTGCATGCTTGTTCTTATATAGATGATAACTTCTTGCATGAATCCAGTCGTGCAATAAGATAGATCTGAATTGTCATTAAAACAAATTGAAGGTTCCTGCCTTTATTTCTAGCAGTTAATTGAGGCACCCAAGTTGATAGCCTAGATTAAATATACTCCTGGTTTAGGTCTTGCTTATGTGCTTCAAGTTGCATGGTAGAATTAATCAAAATTGTAAAGTACCCTTAGTAAATGACACCAGAACTGAATTCTACACAGAATGTCAGGACTGTGTTGAAGATTTAACAGTAAGTAATAGCTGCTTTGCATCACCTCATTAAAATAATTGATCTATCCTTTTTTGTCATTGGCTTTTAACACTGTAGTGTTAGAAGAAAAATGAGGCTTGCCCTTGACGCTTGACTTGTCGTTCACTGGACAGTATTAAAAAACAGAAATTACTGTAGTCAGCTAACCACTACAATTTGTTCTCCACTTGTTGACCATAATGAATGTCAGTTTAAGTCCTATATATGCAGGAACGCTGAATACAAAGGATTTCTTCCATAGAATAATCAAAACCTTTTTTGGGGGGGTTTACAGACATCAATCTTCAAGTGCTTTTGTGAGATAAGTATGCATCATCTGTTTTATATACATATCATAAGAGTTATTGTGTTAGCTCAGTGTACTGTATGTGTGTTAAAGCTTTGCATGACATTTTACGTCTCCATTGTTATTATTTGCACACTCAAAAACAGAAGTTGTGTACATAGAATTTAAATTACTAATTAATGTAACATAATAGAGAATTATACACTTTTGAATTAAGTGATTTTTAATCTAAAGGGGGAGAAGAGTTTTCTCTGACATCATCACTGCTTCACATTCTTAACCAGTAAATGTTTTAGGAAGATGAGCAAGGTGATTTTTCTTCTTTGGTAATAGATTTATCCAATTAGTTTGAACACCTAACTTCCACACTTGATAACAGTCATCTCCCTATAGTCAGAATGATCAGAATAGATAGAATAGATACACTGTTCTGTGGAAATGCCTTTATCCTCCCTTCCTCCCTCCCTTCCTCCCTCCCTTCCTTCCTTCCTTATTCCTCCCTCCCTCCCTTCCTTCTTCTCTCTTTCTCTCTTCCTCTCTTTCTTATGTCCAGATAAAAACCAAAGGGTAAGTTTTCTACAATATCTGTCTTCAACTCTCAGATGTCACGGCTATAATACACTGATAGTACCATTTTCTAAACGTTAACAGTTGTATCTGAGCACCATCAAATTGCTCAGCTGAAAGAAATGTTAACTTTGTTGCATTACGTTACAGTAATTACAGCAAATGCCTTCCCTTACAGAGTTTCCTAAAAGAAGACTAGGGAATCATGTTATCATGTTATAGTTATTTTTTCCCTCTTTTATTATTTTATTTTTTAATTAAAAGCCCAATTTATTAGAGTAAGAATGCATATGCATGTTCCTCACTGGTTTGTCTGAAAGAGTTAAAACTTTATAGCATCAGAGCTAGGATTTTTGAAGATCTTATGAACCTGTATTAAACAGGTGGTCATAATATAAACATATTCCTTTAGAAAATCCACGATTTGCTGTAAAAAATGGAAGATTGACAATCTGCATTTTTTTTTCTTCTCAAGATCGAAAAAAGTCTTTTTCTTGACATTTCACAGTCTTCTGAAATAGTGGTTTACTGAGATGTCAAATTTATAAATGTCACTTTTAACTTAAAAGGCCTACTTACACATTTATTTCATGTTAGATATAAATTTGATTTATAAACATTAGAAAAGCAATGCAGTTATCAATAAAATTGCATCACATGGATGAACGCTTAGAATCTGTTAGCAGGATGTTAGCCTTTAATAGATTCAACTGTCTAAAACATTAGGCACCTTACAATTGTCTAATGAAATGGAAAGACATAGGCAGCTCCACAAACTGCTGAATTTCACCCATTTGTATTTAAATACAAATATGTCATAATAAATGTTTATTATTAAATAATTCATTTTTTAACAATGTATATCAGTTACATTGAACTTGGTTTGGAAGATCAGCAGTGCTCATCTTTAATAATACATGTTAACTGAGATGCATGGTGCACCCCAAGTTTGACTTGGGTTGCTAGTTGCAATCCACACAAAAAATTTGAAAGTGATATCTCTTCAGCTTGATGCATCCTAAGGCCAGTGACATTTGGTCATATCAATTAATTAGTTTTACAAAATATTCATTAATCTCTATACTGAGATGCAACACAAAATTCTCAGTGAATTCCAAACTGATGCTGACACTGAATGATATCCTCTGACCAGACTTGAAGAATCACTATATGGCTGGAAGAAAGCAAAACAAAACAAAACCACACATCTGCTTTCATTTTAATAATTACCTGATACTTCTCAAATTTATAATAGGTGATTTCAGCATCCAGCTGCAGCATATTAGTTAATCACATAAAACAAACTGAATAATTTTTAAAGTAGGAAATTGTACAGTGCAGAATAAAAGGACAGGAAGTGATGTTTTACTATGATCATATTGTGCTATTTCCCATCACAAATGGATTTCTGTTTTCATCATTACCAGTTTGCTAAATCCATTTCTTTGTGAACTGCTGGGCCAAGTAAAACACTTTTGATTTTACAACTCAAATGAAGAACGGGAAAAATTGTTTAAAAAGTATTCAACAAAAATATCTGGTTAGCTAGGTTTAAACAGTACAGAGTTCCCCTCTTTTTACAGAAACCTGTTTTATTTTTTTTTAGTTTCCCTGGCTGATCAGATGCAAATATAGATATCTAGGATTTTGCATTGTATAAAAGTTTGAGAGCGTTCATAGAATGTGTTATATCAATCTATGCACCTAACCATCCAAGTGCTTACAGAGTTATATAAATAAATAGACCTGCTTTGCAGACACAAATACATTGGCTGTGAAACTACTAAGTACTTTTTCAAACATATTATAGGCCAGATCTTCATCTGAAGTTGTAAATGAAAGCAAACTAGAATTAAAAATATGTTGTCTATTTATAAGTATAGCAATATAAAAATTATAATTATTCCATCTGTGGTTGAAAAGGATTTGTAGGGTGCTCTCATGTTTTACTTGTTTTTTATGGGAACACGTATATTATTCAAGAACAGATTTTGTGAATTATAAGTGATGTCAGTGTCACAGTTACATTAATGCTACACCTGCTAAACCTGTTCAGATAACAGGTGCAGAATGGAGACTGGTAGAACATGAGAAGTTCTTTATGTGCACAGCAATTGCTAGTTTAAAGTTGACAGGAATAACTCATAAAACAAAATTCAGTATTTTCAGATTCATAAGGAGCAAAAGATATTTGCATCACTTGCAGACTTGTCTGTCTCTAATTTCTTTTCCTAAAGAACATCATAAAACGTAACCTTTTTATTTACAGAATAGAAAGTGAAATTGTTTCTAATGACAGTACATGAAATGATGGGTCTGAATGTTAAACCTGGTAAAAACCTACAAAAAGTTCTGCCCACAGAGAATGGCCTTTTCAGTTATTTGGGTTTTTTTATACTTTAACATACTTATGAACATAGAAGTTCCAAATGGAAAACAAAGATGCTTACAGAAATTGTTTGCAAAATTGGGATTTCTCTGTGTTTGACGAATTTGTTTTCCTCCTAAAAGATAAGGAAATAAATATTTCTCTAATCATATTCAGAATGTCTCCCTAAGTTCACTTTGCTTTAACTGTTAAAGAAGACCACAGTAAAATGCAATAGCTTTTTGAAATTTAGTTTCAAAAATAACTTGAGACAGTGAGAAACATAAAGGAAAACCTTTGTGTTGCGCCACACACCTTCTGCAACTCTGGGAAAATACAGATAGCTTTGTGAGAAAAGCTCAGAAGGATTTGTGAATTATAAACCTGTAAAATTAGGAATTTAGAAAAGAGACACTTATTGACCCTTGGTATAAAGTCTTATTAAATTCACTGTTAGCTTTTAGGCTTGGAAATACTGAGAAGAGGTTTACAAACTATAGTTCAGTTCAGGAGTAGATGTTGAAGTGATTTACTAGCATTATCTGAAAAGTTTCCCCCAAAACAAATTTCTCATTACCCTCAATTTTTTTATGTTTATTTCTAGTGGAATTTGCTCTAGCTAAAACAAATAAACACCGACCAATTCTATTTTTAGGCATAAATATTTTAACTGAGGTAACCCATATTTGTTTGTGCTATGCGGAAGAAATAATTTCAAACTTTTTGTTATTCTTTTAATATGCACTGGTTTTAATTATTTGATTTTAAAATAAGGAAACAGGGACAGAGGATTTCATCTGCAAACATTTTCTCCTTCCATTTTCCTTCTTTCTTTTCTAAGTAAGAAACAAATGACTTAAAACTTATTGGAAAGTTAGTAAAAGAAAATGTCACTGACAGCCTAAGATGTTGAAAAAGAAGGTTGTCACTGACAATTTATCTATGCAAAAAATATTTCTAATCTTAAGACCTGGAGATAAAAATGACAGATAAACAGGGAATAGAAGTACAGTATAAAGGTGTCACTTCTCTTTTGCAACTCCAGCTGCTTTTCTCCTTAACCTTATTCAAATTTATTGCTGATTTTTTTTCAGGGCTATAAAATCCTGGAGTATAACACAACCTCACACAATGCTCCCCTCATCTTTTATAGCAGAGGTATGATTTACTATTGCAGTAAAACTCTGCTATCAGTATTTTCTAACTGCTTTCAGCTCTTTTGTTTATGAATAAAACGTAAAATGAGATTCCCATCTGAATATATAATTGAAGACACAGTTACTTATATGCAAAGTACTTGAGGAAACTGAAACAGATTTGGTTGTGTTAGTTTAACACTGAAATGAAAAACTCTCATGATATATAATTCTTATCTGTGATATCAGCAACCTCACAATTTAAGACTGGTAAAACCCATGTGTGTGTTTGACTTCAGCATCAAAAATTTTTACAATTGCTACTAATTTCATAATATATGAAGGCTGCCCTGAAAGTAATGCCTCCTATTTTATAATGTTGACACACGATGTCAGATGCAGCTGTTGGTGGTATGGCAGTAGAGGGTGAACCTTCCTGCCAATATTCTGTAAAATTTTGTTGCTCTGTAACAGATGGCAACAGAGGAGCAGTCTGATAGAGTGGCATCTGACATGGAAGTATGTTTGAAGCAAAGGTGTGTCACTCAATTCTTCCATGCAGAAAAAAATTCACTCATTGACATTCATCACTGCTTGCTGAATGTTACGGGGAACTAACAGGGGATGTGAGCAAAGTGAGGCAGTGGGTGATGCGTTTCAATAGTGGTGAAGGTGAAGTTAAAGACAACCCATGTTCTGGATGACCATGCACAGATGTCACATTATGCCATGAACAGCACCTCAATCAACTTATTCATGGAATTCAATGGATTACAACCAGGGAACTGTGTGTGGAACTGAATATTGGCTTCAACGTGTTGGAAAACTATAGCAGCGTTGTAAGATCACAAAGTTTGTGCCAAGTGAGTCCCATGAATGTTTGCATAGAAACAAAAAGAATACTGTATGCAAATTTTGTCAGCACCTATTAAATCAACACAAGACTGAATGTGACAGTTTCCTGGATCACAACATTCATAGTGATAAGGTGTGGTATCACCACTATGAGCCAGAGTCAAAACATCAGTCCATATAGTGGTGGTATATTAATTTTCCATTGAAGAAATAGTTGAAGACACAGCCCTGAATTGGTAAAGTGACATGAACTGTCTTTTAGGATAGGAAAGGGGTGATCCTTCTGGATTTCCTTGAACTCAGACAAGCCGTCAACTCTGACTGTTATATAACGATGCTGGTTAAGCTGAGGGCTTGAACTTCCACTACCAGGCCAGAGAAGGAGGCAGCCTTTCTCTTGGAACATGATAATGCCAGGTTCCATAACAAGACTGTGGAGCACATTGCCAGTCTTGGCTGGATGGTCCTACCACAGGCACTGTATTGTCCAGATTTGGCATCTTCTGACTTCCTTCTGTTTAGGCTGTTGAAAGATGGACTGGATGGACAACATTTTCCTAGCAGAATGCTGTCATAGCAGCTGTGAAACAGTGGGTTACCTCCACTGGTACACACTGTTACCATTGCAGAATGCAGGCTCTTGTTCATCACTGGTGAAAATGCACAGCTCTTGGTGGTGCCTGTTGAAAATTGCTGCTTTGTAGCTGAGAATTTGCTTCATCAAATAGTGTTATTGCACTCTTTGTATCTGTTACGGTTTCTATGGAAATAAATAGGAGGCATTACTTCCGGAGTGTTCTGTATAGTTCAAATCATGTATGAGATCAATATTACCGAAGTTGTTTCAATGTATTTATGTTTTACTTATTTTTTTCAATCAAAAATTACACCAAGTGGTCAAATTATGAGGCCTTTTGAAAGAAAAAAAGACGTTTTGTTTATACAGAATATTGCCACTCATCAATAAATAAATTCTACCCCAGATCAGACTTCTATGCATTTTTGACTCTTTTATTTTTCCTTTTTTTTTTTTTCAAGGTTGAATTAGAAATAGAATTATGAAATTAGGAAAGAACAATAAAGAAAAATACTGCACATTTCTTCTGTATGTGATCACTTCAAATGCCACATCTTAGAAGCTTTAGCATTAAACCTCCTGCCTTGTGGCTTAACAGGAAGTTTGGTTTATAATTAAATTCAGTGAGGTTTTTAATACAGGCCCGTATGGTGGAGTTGCAGCTTAGCATAAAGCATGTAGTCCAAAATGTGTGGCATGCAGAAACTCTGAGATGCACAGTATGGACATAGAAAATGGAGTATGTTCTAACTTCAGTGTGCAGGGATTTCAGCATGGAACTAACCTAGGCATGAATTGAGATGCTAGTATACCCTGCTGAGCTGACTGTGCTTTTATTGTGGTGCTCACACCAGACCTACATAGCATCTCTCTGCTGGCTTCTCTTCTCAGATGAACAGTGGAAAACACATTTACTATTTGCTACCGATTCTTATTCTTGTTTGCTGTCCTGTCAGATTTATTTGAAAGATTTTTTTGAGCAGTAGAAGAACTGTTATACAAAGCCTGCCATAAGAAGTGTTTATTATTAGAGCTCTTTGAAGAACTTTTATTTTTTTTTCAAGGAGGATCTCAAGCTTTTGAAATGTGTCTTCATACTGAATTGCAACTAAATCTGAAAATTCATAAGAAGAGATTAAAAAAAAACAGATTAATCACTTTTATTTAAATTCTATTTTGCACTGTGATACACAATAAATAAAAAATAGAACAGGCTGACTTGTGGCTGCTTGTGACAGCATGGTTTTGGATTTGCTAACCTAGTAGATCCCTTTCAATTCTATGAATAGCAATTTTAGAAGAAAGTATTAAAGACAGTCGACATTGTCAGCTTTTTGCTCCTTTGAAAAAAAATTTCAGCAAAATTAAACACTCAGTTGTTTCACTGCTACAGTAGAAAATGCTTCCAACATTTTTTTTCTTCAAAATACATGTTTAATATACTTCTAGAAAATAATTTGTACAAGTAATTACACTGTCATTATGTAAGCATGTAGAATAAAACTTTCAGTTTATGCCATCTTTTTTTCATAAGCATTAATTACTACAAGGTGAAACTGTGCTGCTGCAGTTGAATTACTCTCATTGTATCTCCATAATCCTATAGTAACCTTCTGCCTACATATTTTTCCCCTTAATATGAGCTTTTAGCTCTGATTGAATGAAAAGACCATTTCATTTATGGTAGCAGTTGTTGGTGAATTGTGACATTAACAGACAGAAAAGTGTAGGGTGAAAAACCTGAAGGTTGTGAACTTGCTACCTGTTAGCCCAGTGTAAATTCATAAAGAATCTGAATTCAGAAATAAGAAAGTGAACTGTTGTGCTACTGGACTGACTCAGAATTTACCTAAGCGTTACTTAAGGAAAGACGAGAGGTTCATATCTGTGTGTAGTAAGTTTCTCCTACAAACACTGTAAAATAATAATAAGCATTTTGGAAGAAACAATATAAGGACAACTATCCCAAAAATGACATCGTGTGGCATACAAAGGGGAAAAGGCTTGTCTGAAGTCAGCAGCCAGGACACTGGCAAAGCAGGGAATAAAATTCATGTTTCCCAATTCTTAGCTACTATAGCAAATACCTTCTTAACACTAGACAAAGTGTGTATAAATCATTTATCTCATCTAATCAATTGCCTGCCATTGCAGAGGAGTTTGGATTGGAGGCATCTGTTTTTCTCATTTTCTGTCTGCCTTTGGCAAAAAGCATAGTCTTCTGAGAACTGAAGTGCTAACTAAAGTCTTTGGGCTTAATTTAGGAGCTTGTGGGTGAAGCTTAATGGTTTATGATATATGAGAGGTCAGAGCAGATGATCTAATAGTCCCCTCTCACCTTAAACCATATGAAACTATGTAGGCTCCTGAAATATGATAAAGCTAATAACAGTGTCACAGATCACAGTGATAAATGCTGAGCTAAACCTCCTGCTTGGCTGCAGCCTGAGAAAAAGCCTATGAGCATCCCTGCGCTGTGAAGGGACTCAGAGTGCTACTGCACGCCAAACAAGAGCAGCAGCAAAGGAACCTGAAATAGCTGCACCTAATATGATGGGCAGCATGTTTTATGAAAAAAGAAAACTGTTGAAACTCATACTTGAAAGAAATATGCTAAATAGTACATTTGAGGGTGTTGTGTCCCAAAATGAAAAGCACAGTTTTTCTTCTCAAGAACAAAATCTGCTGTATATGGAAGATGTTTGTTCTCTTTTAGAGTCTTTGGTTTTGCTGTATACTCCATGATCAGGCTGTTATTTTTCTCTTAAAAAGGTTATTACTTTGTCTCAATTCTCAAAGGACTGAGTCCTTTATTGATACTTGAGTTGAGAAAATTCTGGAAACTGCAATATAAGTGAGTTTCCAAAAGGATTATTTATGTTACTCTGAACTCTACGTAGCAGTGAAAAGTGCTGCTAAAAAGAAGGCTGAATGTCCTTAATGACACATTGAGCAGTATGCTTTATTCACTGCAGCCTGGAATTGGAGGCTTCACTGAAGTTTGCTGAAAAACTACTATGGAATAGAAGCTAATTAGAAAGTGCTTCAGCGGTGGGATAATCTGGATTGCATGGAAATATATTTGCTTTCTGTATACATATTCCAAGCAACACTTAGATGTAAAAAGACTAAATGAAGGCAAATGAAAACCGGATCTAGCTCCTGAGATACCTACAGAGGCATCATCATTGCATTTCACTCCAGCTGTTGTCATCCTTTTCTGCATGTCTTTTCCTTCACTGAGCAGCATGTCTACTTTTGATATTGCTTCAGAAGATTGCTCAGCAGGTCGGTCTTATGATGTGGGACATGGCATGGCTAGCTCTGCTGCCCTTGTGCAGTAAGAAGGACCTAATGCCTTTTGAAGATCAACCAATGTGCATTTAGAGAAGAAGGATTTTGTGGATAAGCTTTATTTTTTCCATCTTTTTAATTTCAAATCCTTATATACTGTCACTAAAACATAGGTAGGAATCATCTTTATGATAGAGTTCTGAATAAAAGCATATGAAACAAGATTGCTTTTTTATAAAGTGCAAGGCAGAGGTGTTGCTATAATCAAGGTATGAGATAAAAAGATGGATATGAATTTCAGTCATGCAGGCATAACTGAGAAATGTCTTTTTAAATGTCATACGGAAGGTGTGCTTTAGGTTTAGTCAGGATTTGGATATAAAAGCCTAGATAAAGGAATCTAGAGAGAAATACTGCTTAAATATTATTTTAATTGACATAATAAACATAAGGAACCAGAAAATTGCAAATAACAAGCAACTGGCAAATTCATTTTTTACTATTTTTTCCTCCCATTGATAAATTTATATGCAAACCCAAATTCTAGATCCACAGAATTCTTTGGATAGAGGTTATAATATTCTTAAAACTGGAGATTAAAAAGAATGTTGTCCTAGACAAAACAAAATAAAGGAAGGAATCCAAGATACATTTATGTTATCAAACACATGTGCCTATCTTTCATAAATGCAAAACTTTCCTCAAGCATCCACATTGCCTGTGGGAATATATATCTCTTAGCTCAGAAAAAAATTCTAAAAATATAAAGGAAACTTAACTGGAATAATTGTCAACTAACAAAACTTGGATTTTGGTTGTGTTTCAGTGGCATATGTTCAGCTGATATAAAATTATTCTGTAGAATGTTGTTCTTCATCTTGCTCAGGGTTACTGCCTACCCACAGCTTTAGACTATAAGCAGCAAATGTGAGGAATACACTCATACATGCCTTGTTATACGAAGTGACTTGTATGTTCTGATTCAACATCCTACATCTTCCTCCTTCTTTCCAGTTATAATGCAGATGAGACCTATACTGTATGTGATCATCTTGTGATTCTGTAGGTCTGAAGGTTGGAACTGCTAATGGGCCCTCTGCCTCTATTCAAAATGGAAAAATGAAACAGCACTGTGAAACTGGCTTGTGGTAGAAAAATGTTCACCTATTAATCATATGGGGCTACTATAAATGTTTCATTAAAATAATTGTATTGCTATGACTGACATTCTGTTTTTCCTTTTCCACGCAGTACAACATTATTCATATTTGTCACAACCTCAAAAATTTCGAATAAAAATTAAGGAGGGCAAACACATATTTTTACCTACATTATGTTGTTGATTTCTATTTATAGAACTGCTTTAGAATGCAGATATAGAAAGCTTATCCTTCTTCAGCTGAAAAGAATTAATATTGTTTAGATGCATTAAAACTTGCTTTGTTTTTTTATCTCTGTTGAATACTAAATATGGCCTAGTATGACTTAGGGTTACTCTAGCAATGTCACAGTACCTAAGGCGGCCACATCCTTTGCTAGTGCAATCAGTGCAGTAATTTAGACTTGCCATGAGTTTGCAGAACTTGCTCAGCCTGGCACACTACTTTTTAGATTCCAGGAAAAGTGATTTTCCTGTCAGTGCTTTTGATGATGAGAGGTTTTTCTCATTCTTTGCATTTAGCAGCCACCAGGCTACAAAATCACTTCTCAGCTTTGTGGTTGCAATTCACTTCTCGTGCCAGCCCTAGGTCATTTAAGTGCCTCTACACTGAAGAGATTTTGGGTTGTATGCAAGTTTTATATCCAATCCTATTTTAGGTTTGTAAGATTTAAACCTTGCTGAGGAATTCTATCGATGTAAATCACCTGTGATATATAGATCTCAGATTTTCCCTGATTAGTTATATCTCAGTTCCCCATAAAAATGGTTATACGTTTACCAATAGATTTTTTGCTTAGTCTGCTTAGGTAGCATATTAGGGTTCCTTCTGATTATAGCTGACTGCAAAGAAACTCTTTACCCAATGGAAAGAAGATACTCATTTCCAGGTACAGAATTAGAAAATGAATCAAAGAGTATAACTTCTTTATACACTGAAACTTGTATTTTGTATGTGCATGCATATATTATTAATCACTTACTATGGATGCAATGTATTATTGGCTATTGACTGAAGAAACTTGTGGGTAATTGAGCCCTCTGAAATGAAGGTGGGCTTGGGCACATAAAATTTAGCCTTAGCTTAAAGGAATGCAATGAAAAACTTTATTACATTTAATTCTAATGACCCTGTGGCAATAATAAGAGACAGCCTACTTTTTATACAGACTGTTACGTTTGTTCAGTGCCTCCTATATTGTTAATCAAGAGGTGAAGTCTGATAGGGGAGTTATGAAGTCGTTCTGGAGTTATCCTGCTCTTTCCTTGCTAAGATGAGAAATTGGTTAGCAGACAATAAGTGTTCACCTTTTCTGAAGGTCCTCTTGCACATGGATCTACCTAATTGACTTTCCTGCTTAATACTTGAAGCAATACAACGAGTGGATAGAACAGGTGGTATCTCTTAACAGATGGATACTACATGCTAGCTGTCTTTAAAGAACAGATGATTCTGATTTGCCTATCTGCTATCTTGCTGTAACTGGGTTTTGAATGAGGTCATCCTAATTATGAGTCATTTCACAGATGAGTGACTTCATTCTACTATCAGTAAGAGTTCTCTTTCATAGCATCTTCATCTGTTATTGATAGCAAGCATCCTTTCTCTCATTTACCTCAATAGTTAAAGTCTTTCTTTCTAGCTGTATTAGCACACTAAATACCAGAATAAAACAGCCTAAGCTTACTTAGGAAAGGAGGCAGAAAGAAGAGGTGGAACATAAGTGAATTTTTAAGCAACATACTCTTCTTGGTGCTGGATGTCAGGAATTCAGTGTCAATTGGTTGATACCTCAACTTTCCCAGTCTGAAGAGAACATACAGAGTTCTTGGAACAGGTTGCCTCGAGAGGTTAAGGATGCCCAATTCCTGGAGGCATTCAAGGCCAGGTTGGATACAGCTCTGGGCAGCCTGGTCTAGTTGTTGGCGGCCCTGCCCATGGCAGGGAGGGTGAAACTAGATGATCTTTGAGATCCTTTTCAACCCATGCCATTCTATGATATAAGAGAAGGAACTCTGATATAAGATTAGAAGTTCATGACAGGTAGTAATACTTTTACAGTTTACAATTAAATTAGATTGTACTTGTGGGTAAAAATTTTGTGAGTGAATTCATAAATTCATTTCAGACTTTTTCATTTAAACTGACAGAAGCAAATTATGGAACTATGGCTCATGCATCCGTGATTTCATGCTTCTGCACCCTAGGAAACGAGAGGAAAATCTCAACAGGTTTCTCCTTGGTAAAACATATTTAATTAGTAAATAATTCTGAAGCTGCACATTCAAAACATATCCTCACTATGCAAGCCATGCTGTCACTTCCAATCACAGCACTTCCACATTTTTCAGTATGTGCACAGGCCCACTTCTCTTTCTTTCTCAAGAGTGGAAAGAGTCAGTCCTGAACACTGTTAATCTTTCTTGCCAGTTAGAGTACCATAAAAACTTAGCCAAGTGTTCCTTTGTAGAAACATTTCAGTCTGAAACTCATGAGGTTTATAAACTAAACTGAGTGTTAAAAAACATGAGGAAATGTCAAACTAATATGCATTTGGTTTAATAGAAGTATTGTCAGAAGTAATGTTTTCCAGTGATGGCTTTAACGGAGAGTGAAAAACAAAACTTGAATGTATTTTGTAATGTCAGTTTGTTTTAATTCATAAAGAGGAGAAGCAATTAAAACTCCTAGACTATGATAAATAGTA
The DNA here is from genome assembly GCA_013399175.1 of Odontophorus gujanensis. Classification (NCBI taxonomy): domain Eukaryota; kingdom Metazoa; phylum Chordata; class Aves; order Galliformes; family Odontophoridae; genus Odontophorus; species Odontophorus gujanensis. The sequence goes on along the minus strand of VXAB01001033.1, from coordinate 74,844 downwards.
TGTAAATAAAACAAACAGGAGAAAATTGGACTATATTTACAAAAAATTTGAAAACACTTGGTAAACATGATTGAAAAAATGTTGTATGGAAAGCATAGTCTGGTTGTTGTTGTTGCTTTATTTGTTTTATTTTTTTCCCAATTAATTTGATCTTCTTTCTCTTGGCAGAACTATATCTCACACTTTCTGTGTAAGTGTCTTGGCAAGACATCCTCTTTCCCTACCTGTTTCTAAGCTGGAGTGGTACTAAGAGCAACAAATATTTAATCATCATTTTAATGTCACAGAATTCAGCATCTAGAAGCCAATATTCATTCTGTGACTGGTAACTCATTTCAGCCCCACTGTGTGTTGATATTACAATACAGTCTTTAATTACCTAACCATATATTGTTCATTATTTCCAGAGAATCATGATTCTATTCAGTGCACAAATAGTCAACCCAAGTTAATGAGTTAACCTCAATATTTATTTTTCTCTTTGCTTTTGTGTTGATGTTATTTGCCTCAGTGTTCATACCTGTTTTGAAGGCAGAACTATTAGTTTTCTCAGGGAATTTCCTATGTCATTTATCACCAGTGTATTGGAATGCTTTACAAAAAGGGTATTAGTGTAGCCTTGGAAAAGTGGAGTGTATGCCAAAGTTGCATACTCAGTCTCAACTTTCTGATCCTAAATAAACCATTAGGGAAGTAAAGAACAGAAACTAAAGAAAAAATCTCCTGACTTCAATATTATTTAATGTTATTTTAGAGGAAGTTATGTAGATATGGTTTTTAGTCAATGGCAAATAGTCAAGGGAATTGGCACAAAAAAGGAAGGGATGAAGTGTATCAGAACAATGATGTCTTAAAGACAGCATCTTTGGCAAATGCCCATTTCTCTCCATTGACTTGAAAAGCAACCCATTATTTTCACTCTAACTGCTTGTAGAAAGTATAAGAACTTTCCTGGTATCATAAAAACATATTATATGGTAAAGGCAGAGACAAAATCTAATCAGGAGTAATATTCATCTGTCTGTGGCAGGAAACTACTGTTTATCTTTCATCCTAAATCTTTTAAAATGTAGACTTGAAACAAGTTATCAATTCCTGCTCACAATAGTACAATTCGCTACTGAATCTCTGTTCATCCTCGGAAGAGGTTTGTCTGATTGTACTCAACCAGGGATTGTTTTCTCTTAGAAAGTTTATTTTTGTTTCAATTTTCTTCTCTGTTGCATTTTTAGTTCTGTACCTGAGCAGGCCTGCCAGAGTTTTCTCCCAGCTTTCTAATAACATTTCCTTCCTTTCATCAGTTTCCTCTTCTCTTATTGGTAAATAGGAATGGATTTTTATTTTCATTTTTACCTTGTCTTGTCATACAATCTTGACCTTATCTTTTATCTTTGTGTTGAAATTTATTTCATTCTTCTTTCCTACCTACAAGTTTCAGACTGCTTCCATGGTTATCATCGTCTTCTTTCTGTCTCATTTCAGTCATCTCTAGATTCAACTGCATTGCCAGTTATGTGGTTACAATATACATCCCTCGCATTCTCTGCAGAAATCTAGCTTGTGTTCCCATGGTAGTCTAATTATTCTTCCATCTTGCTCCAAAGGGCAAAATAAAGTGCTGTTTCTGTGCAGGTGACAGTTTTCTGGAACAATGTAATGCATTAAAGCAGACATTCAGTCCTGTTTTCATGGATTTTTACTGTTAAAATGAGAATAATTAAGGAATCAAAACAAACAAACAAATAAAAAAAAATGCAAAGACATTATGGAGTCCGTTTGAAATAAGTAACTAGTATGATAATTCATCTCCCCAGATCACATGTGCTGATTTACAGGAATGAAACATTCCTACAGTGTTTACTTTCTTCAGTCTTCCACAGTCTTAACTGCTGCAGAACAAAATTAATCTCCTTCTCGTCAGTCTCCTACTGCTCAGAGGCTTTTGAATAGCAGCAGGAAAGTATGACAAAAGACTCTTCTCAGTTTTAACTCTGCCATAGCCTGTCAAATCTTCAGGTTACAGCTGACTGTCTGCTGATTTAAAAAAAAAAAAAAAAAAAAGAAACAAGAACTGCATTGGTTTCATTCAGCTTATACTTTTGAGACCTTTTCAGAATTTTTTTTTAAAGCTGAGACTCTGCAGAAGCTGATAAGGCTTGGAAGGAGTGAATATATTCACTAATAACTCAAAGCAAATTTTCAGATTGGCATTAATTTGATTCACCGATACAAGTGGACTGGAATTAAGTATTACATTGCATTTTTATATCCTGATATTTCTTTATGATGAATATCTGAGAGAATGTAATGAAATTAACCCAAGTACTAGAAACATGACAAGAAAGTGATCCTGATGAGTGTTCAACTGAATGAACGTAGATAGGCAAATGGGCTCTTTTAATATTTGAGTGTGTCTCAGAGGAATTATGTAGGTGAGTATTCGCACATAGGAAGCTAAAGCATTACCCATTTTCAAAATATGATTATTCTGAGACTTTTAAAATACTTTCTTTAGTCTATATGTAGTTGTGTGTTGTATTGTTGACATTGCTTAAAGGATTGCATAGTGATGCTTCATGTATCAGAATCCTCAACTTGAAATCCTCTACTGTCTGTAGCTTTCTTGTCATTTCAAAACAAAATGGCAAGTGAAGAAAGATCCTTATCCTGTCAAGCTTCACTAATATGTTGCAGTTTCTGTAGTGTTCTCCTAAAGTGTCAGAATGTTGAGCAGAATGTTAGCGCCATTCAAAAATATCAGCTAGTTCACTACACCCATACCTATCTGCTACTTGTAAGCATCTTAGAAATAAGCTGTTGTGTTGGAATTGCTTGGACCAAGTCCTTCAGAGACAACAATTGCAAAGAAATCAAACTGCTGTCTCCCTCCTTGGTCTGGGAAGATCTGAACATTCTAGCTGTCTCTGCAGCCAACTCTACTGGAATTTGAAGAGTCACTTCGAAGTTCAATTGTTGGTATCCCAACCCCTGTTAAACTCTGGACAATGCCCAGAGAATTGGTTTCAGAGCAATATTTAGAGTCCAAAGGAACATATCTGTTTAATCTGGCAAAAGTCGTCTCAGCAGTATTATTAAGCCACCGAGGGAATTTTCAAATGCCATTTTCTTTGTTCTTCTTCCTTCTGGCATCTATTCTGAATTGCTCACAGATCAGAGGGATGTGAAAGTCCCTTATGATTAAGGGACTCTTTGTGAGAGAGTGTGGGTGGCCCTGTGCCAGACCACTGCTTTTCATTTCTCTAAAACCCATCACCTGCAAATGACAGACAGTAGAGTGACTGAGTAAGCTGTTAGAAGGAAGGTGAAAGACAGAAAAAAAAGCACAAATCAACTTGGAGTGTTGGCAGATTCACAAATATGTGACTATTCTTCCATACTTATCCCAAGGCAAGATAGTGGCCGTTGGATTGGGCATTACTTCACATAACTGTTGTCCTTTAGAAATCTCTTTTGAAAAGAGACAAATTTAGAGGCATCTCAGGTCACCTGTCTTAAGTTAGAAGCTATTTAGCTTTACTGGTGCCCAGTGGGCTGTAACTTGCTATTTTCAAGCACTTGTGAACAATTTGAGAACAGATGATGCTATTGATTACAGCAAATAGGACAATGATTAAAGATTGTGATATTCTTCTATTTCCTCTAAAAGGATTTGAAATTACATTTATGGGTCCATGTGTTTTGAAGTGTGCATCTCTACACTGCAACTCTTGAAGTTAGTTAATACATTTTTTATTAATAATTAAGAGGTTAAGGAGCAACAGGGAGTGTGAGCAAATAGACTGGTGGAGTAACTCCCTGTCATATATGTGAGAAAGGCTTCTCAGTGATACATCCCAAATAGTGGTAGACCCCTCCCCTGCTGCCATTGGGCAGAGAGAAGGGACCTAAGAGATGGAGAGGAACGAAAACAGGTCTCATATCAGAGTCATAGGCAAACACCCTCCCTACCAATACTGATTCCCCAGCTGCCCCTACATAATAGATTTGAGACTGGATCTTGAAGAGGTAAGTAAGGATATGGTGGAAGGTGCATCCAGAAGATTGTCCAGGGTGAGGCAGTCAGTTCCATGCCTCAAGACTGCCTTCACCTAGAAGGAAACAGGGGTGACTGTCATAAGCATCTCCCTTCTGAGAGGAATAGAGGGCCCTACGCGTCAGCCAGACCCTGCCCATAGAGATGTGTGCTGACTCCCTGAGGCATAGGTCAGGGACATTACTAAAATGCTTCCTGGTCTGGTTCAACTTTCTGATTATTATCCTTTGTTGACAGTTCAGGTTGGAAGCAATGGAGCCAACAAGAGAAACCTGTGGGCTGTAAGAGACTTCAGGGCACTGAGGTAGTGGTGAGTTGAGCGAGGGATACAGAGAGGACCAGCAAGACAAATCTTATAAATATGTGGCTGAGAGGCTGGTGCTATTGCAGGAATTTTGGCTTTTTTGACTGTGGGGTGGTTTACTTGGTGCCTGGGTTGATGCCTGCTAATGTGTCTCACCTGTTTCAAAGGGTGAACCAGATCCTAGCCCAGGAGTTGGCAGGGCTCCTGGAGAGAGCATTGAACTATGTGTGAAGGGGAAAAAGGATGACGTGATGCTTGCTAGTAATGAGGTTAGGGGAACAATGTTGGGACTGAGGGATAAAAGCAAGGGGCTCAGCTGAAGCGTGTCTATTCCAATGCACCCAGCATGGGCAACAAACAGGAGGAGCTGGAAACCATCGTTTGGCAGGCAAACTAGAACTTTGTTGTTACTGAAAAATGATGAAATCACTCCCACAACTGGAACGTTGCAATGGATGGCTATAAGCTCATCAGTAGGGACAGGCAAGGAAGGAGGGGTGGTGGCATTGCTCTTTGTGTTAGAGTTTTTTGTTGTTGAGCTGGGAATGATAAGGTTGGGTAAGGATCAGGGGGAAGGCCGACAAGGCAGATGTAGTGGTGGGGGTCTGTTATAGACCACCTAGTCAGGGTGAAGTGATGGGCAGGGTGTTCTACAAAGAGCTGGCAGAAATTGTGTGATCGCCAGCCCTTGTTCTCCTGGGGGACTTCAACTTCCCTGATATATACTGGAAATATAATACAGTGTAGAGGAAGCAGCCTAGAAGGCGTGGAAGAGAACTTCCTGATGCACCTGGTAAGAGAGCCTACCAGGGGAGGAGTCTTACTAGACCTGCTGTTCACAAACAGAGAAAGACTGGTGGGAGATGTGGGGGTTGGGAACTGTCTTGGGCAGAACAACTGTGAAATGGTAGAATTCTCAATTCTTGGTGAGGTCAGGAGAGAGGCCAGCAAAACTGCTACCTCAGATTTCTGCAAGACGGGCGTCAGGCTATTCAGAACACTGGTAAGGAGAATCCCTTGGGAGTCAGTGCTTAAGCGTAAAGGGGTCCAGAAAGGCTGGTCACTCCTCAAGAAGGAAGTTTTAAAGGTGCAGGAGCAGGCTGTCCCCATGTACCGCAAGATGAGCTAGCTGGGAGGAAGACCAGTGTGGATGGGACAGGGAAATTTTCCTGAGGCTCCAGGAGAAAAAGAGACTTCCTCCTAGGGAAGAAGGGACAGGCAATTCAGGGAGAGTACAAAGAAGTTGTTAGGATGTGCAGAGAGAAAATTAGGAAGGCAAAGGTCCAGCTTGAATTCATACTGACCACTGTATTCAAGGACAACGAAAATGAAACACTGTTTGATCTAAGCTTGCCATTTTCACTTATATGATATTCTTGCAAGTGGATGCACTTTATTCTGTGACATAACTGTGATTTTATATATATATGTGAGTGTAGCCATGTCTTCATCAGCACACTGGATTTATAAATACACCAAGTGCTTTGCTGTATGAGCACTTTTTAATTCTGTATCTCTACTATGCAGTGAGAATAGGTATTAGGGAAATGGAGAAAAAACATATTTTTAAATGGATATAAATGAATATTGATTTCTTTTTCTTTTTCTTTTTCTTTTTCTTTTTCTTTTTCTTTTTCTTTTTCTTTTTCTTTTTCTTTTTCTTTTTCTTTTTCTTTTTCTTTTTCTTTTTCTTTTTCTTTTTCTTTTTCTTTTTCTTTTTAACCCTCCTAAACAAAGTATAAATGCTGAGAATAGCAAGCGTTCTAATTGTAATTCCAGAAACCTCTCATGGTATTTCTCATATATTTATTTATTTATTTAGCAAAATGCATGTGGAAATTACAACTCCCCAATCTAATTAATTCTACTCACTAAGATTCTGACTGGCAAGTCTTCTCTACACTGAGCTTTTGTGGGCTTGCTGTTCATATTTCTTAATTATTTTGGTCAAAAAACTCTCTCTATGCTCATTTGCCTCAATTAATTTTACTCAATTATGATTGGATACCAAGCAAAAGTTTTTTAAGAAAAAAATTCCATGTGTTTTTGCTTCTTTTACCCTCTAGACTCTTTCATTGGTTTTGCCAATATGTCTGCTTTTTTGGCACACCTGCTTTTGCTGTCTAGATTGTGCTAGTTCTTTTCCCAGAATCAATTGTGAGCAGCTTGCAACCAAATGCCTGATTAAAAAGTTAGCAGACCTTGAGTGCAATTACTTCAGCTCTATGGCATTCACGCATTAAACCCAGTGCTAATTGTTTCCCATTTTTGTAACGATCCTTATAATAGGATAAAAACAGAAGAGATCATTTCTTGAAGTTAAAACAGCAGAAAATAAAGACATTTACTCTGATTAATCATCTCAATATGAAATTAAACACAAGCACAAGTAAACATAGAGGGTCCTTGTGCTAGATGCCAATGGAATTGGCATTGGTACCATTTGAAACACTTATTTTGAAGGCTGGCACAGCACACATTTTTCTTGTTTAGACAGAAAATAAGACGGAATAAGGCAGGGTTTTTTGAGTTGTTAGTTCAGAGGAGATCTACACTTTCATTGGTGTAAGCAGTATTATCATAGATACAGTTTATATCATGCTGTGTGTAAAAATATTCACAGTTTTCCATAAATGAATAATTCTGTGATTTCATTTGGACTGATAATGGATGATATCTTGTTGTTTTAATTATATTTTTTGTATTTGAAGAAATATTAGGGGTTGTTTTCTTGTTTGTTTTTTTTTTCCTTGGGTTCTTTTTTTTTTTTGGGGGGGGGGGTGGGGGGTGGGG
>VXAB01001033.1:48764-67604 GCA_013399175.1 Odontophorus gujanensis | reverse complement strand
GGGTTGGCTTTTGTTTGTTTTTGAGAACGAAAATATCCCCAGATTATTTAGATCCATCAAGTGGTAACAACTAACTGTAGTTATATGGCTATATGAACCTGTTATTATTTCCCTCAAGTTCCATTTTTGTCTTTACTTTATCCAGTCTTCAATCAGATTGTAAATTTTGTGGAGGAACAGCATTATTTTCTGTGTTGTTTGAGTGTTACTTTTCACACCATTCTTTCCCTGACCAGTGTAAAACCTTTTACAGTTAATAAATAGAAATTATAAACATATTTCTTATACCTCAAATTACACAGTAACAAAACATACATAAATATTTTTGAAGAATAAGTATTGTGTACCTGAGCATCTTAAATTAATTTGCAGATAGCACGTTACCTTTCATAACTATCATGCCTAGCTAAAACAAGCAATGATCTCTTGCAGGTATCATAAATGTTGAGTGAGGGCAGCTGGTCTCTTTTGAGAGATACTCAGTACCTGAAAATAGACCCCAGGTACCTGAATCTGAGCATAATAGGAAACTTTGTGTTGATTACAGTGACTGACACTGTATTTCTTATGAAAACTGTCACAAAGCCCATCTCTGAACTCCATGTCCTGTACTTTAACCACATGATTGCCCTCCATCCCCTGGGTTGGAATGACAGCTTATATCCTCTCACATGTTAGCTTCTCTGTCATTTTCTGTTTAGCTTAGAAACTCAGTATCATGAATTCTTTAAAATGCTACTTGTTTGACCTGGCCCCTGATTTTAATTGTTAAGATTCAGTCTAGCATTCCAGATGGTCCCACTCTGCGTGGGCTAACAAACTGGACCTGGTTGGTATTTAGCTGTTTCTAAGGAAAGTGCCAGCTGTTAGTAATTTTGCTTGTTACTGAATATCATTTCAGATGATACTACCCGGTGAAGTCCTAAAGGATATTTGGCATTATTGCACCAGTGTAAATCTGTAGCCAGCATTATTGAGTTAGCAGTTTCAACTTATAGAAAAACAAACAAACAAAAGTAAAATAAAAGACTCAAGAAACTGCAGCTCATCTGTGTTCCTGTGGGAAACATTTAACTTCTTCACTATGAATTTAACTATGTACAGTTTTATATTGAATTATTATTATTTTGCCTCTGTAATTAACATAACATGTTCAAACTATATGATCCAGATTTAATAGTTTCGTTTCTAGAGATTTTTAACTTTTCATTTTCCTAAGAAATAATGATAAATAACTTTGCCTGTCTTAGAGCAAAAGCCATACCCTCTGGTATTTTGTGAAGTACACATGAGGTACTTGGGGTTATATTTTAAGCTTGGTTGAGAAACCATATTCAGATTTAAATTTTTATACCAAAAGAACAACATAGTAGCATCCATTGGAAAAAAAAAAAAAAATCCAACACATGACGGAAAGAGTATGTTTGATGAGTGTCTTCAGTACAAAAGTACCGACGAGTGACATAATTTCAATCAAACAGACTGATAAATTCAGAAGCATTCAGAGAATTGACTGCTGACAATGAAACCTTTGAATTTTATTGGCTTTACTGAAAGTGAAAATGTTGATAGACCAACCACAACTCCACTGAAACCAAAAGGAAGCTTTCAAATGAATTTACTAAAACCTGTGTTTATTCTTTCAAATAACTGAAATTCCAAATTGTCAGTAGGTATTAGAGTTGCTATTTGAAGGAATCTCTCAGTCTTGAATTTGTCTGCTCCTTTTGCTTTATGTTCATTCTTCTAGTAGCAGTAAAACAATAATCTCATACTCTTCCTTTGCTCATTCTCTCACTAAATAGAAATATGCAGATTCATATTTCTTCTCAAATAGGTGTGGGCATCTGTCCTGTTTAACCAGTTATTGCCCTACTTGCAGTTTCTCTGAAAACCTCTTGGGATTCCTATCTAACATCAATAAAAGTCAAGTCGCAAGGTTTGCATGCATTCTTATGTGCCTTGGCAACCTCCGAAGACTGAGATAAGGTGGCTTCCACAGGCACTGTGCTCTGTGATGTATTCTACGCTCTGATAACTAAAATCCCAAAGTATCACCACACATTTTCTTCCATCTGTCATAGCAGTACATTTGAGAAGGAATCCTGATATACTACATGAGAAACTGATACTGAAACAAGAATTTAACATTTTTCAATATGTCCATAAATAGATATATTTTAATCAATATTTGTTCTGATGCTGAATTCTCACTCAGAAACACATTTTCTATCATCTGTTCTGTAGACAGATATTAATATAGTATAGATCATATAATGATTCAACAGCAATATGTCTTTAAAAAAAAAAAAATTTCTGGAAACAAAGATGTGTGCATATGCCTCTACAATTCTTGCATGAAGTACAATTTAATCCTTTTTGCCTGTGTTTTTCATGCTTTTAGTTACAATAATGCTGTTGCATAAAATTATCTGTGCAACAGAACATTCTTGTCAGTTTGCTTGATGAAAAGCTACCATTTGCAAAGTACGTGTAAATTACCCTTGAAATGTTAGTAAATGCTGGGCTCAAAAGTCAGCAGTCTTTGCCTATCTTTATTAATAGACATGGTCATGTGCTCTTAGTGAAAGGTACACAAATGAGTCCATCACATTTAAACACTGGGATCAGGGGTGATGACATCCAACAAATTCTGTAAAATGAGAAACTTGGTAGTATGTAAATTAGAAAAAAACAAAAACAAAAGCACCAATCACTAAATGTTTTATGCCCAAGCTACATATCTCACGTCCTCCTTTCTGTTGGTTTTTAGACACATAACATTGAAGAACTCACTGTTAGGCCAAGATCAAATGAAGGTCTGTACTTCTGAGTAGATGACTAAGTGAATCTATTTCCAAGCTAAGCAGAAGAAGATGATTATAAACATTAGCAGAAGTAAAGTCAAAAAAGTTTTGCAAGGTTATTCTTTTATGTCACTGAAAGAAAGACAATCACTAGTGTAAGTTATCAACATTAAACTCAGCTGGCACAAATTAGTTTAGATTACCAATATAGAACAAGATTGTGAACTACTAAACTTGTCATTCAGCCTATTTCAATGGGACCTATGGCATCAGCAGCGTTTTCTAAAACTATCTAGGTAGAGTTCTTGTTTTCCCCATAAATTTTAATATGTCAAGAGCTTGCCATATGTAATTTGTGAAAAATAGTGAAAATTGGGTAAAGTCTAATAATAATAGTGATTCTTGTCAGCTCCCATTTTATTTCTACTTGAATCCAGCAGAAACTACATTTCCAGAAAGTTACTCTTACAATAAGACGCCTATGAGAGTATCTGCTGTTTTGCTAGTACAGTAGTACTGCTTTGTGTAGATGAACTCCATACAAAAATACCATATTTTCCCCCCCTTTCTTCTTTCATATTCTTTGTTACTTAATGAAGTTACTGCTTTCTTACTGCCTAAGCTGCTGATGTATGCATTTAATGATTTTACAACAACAGGGGTGTGGAAAAACCTTAATATGGTTACTCTTTCACATCTTATTTGGCATGATAATTTAATGTACAAAATATTTGCCTTTTACACTCAGTGGTCCGGATAGCACAGGAATGAAAGACCCATTATCAAACCAAAAAGGCCCATTCAACCTCTGAAAGATCTAGCCTTATCTGTGGGTTTAGCTTTTTAAGCTTTAACATCATAAGACACTAGCAGTCAGATGTGCATGTGTCTTACATGTGATGAAGGAAGAATCTATATAAATAGGAAAATTCTATGTAAATATTTGTTGCAATATGTATTGTTCCCTGAAGAATTTCTGAAGAAATTATTTTTCATTTTCTGTGGCATTTTTTTACTTACGTAAAATGAAAATTCCAAAGCTTTGAGATTTCAGCTGGGGAAAAAAATTAAAAAGTAATATACAATTTAGAAATCTGCTCCTAAGGAAGCAGTTCATAAGGGCACCTTATCTCAAGTAACAAAATATAAGTTTTCATGGTGAAAATGCCTTATTGTCTAGTTTATTTTTCTGACAGAGATGTAGGTATGTTTTAACTGTGGTGTTTTAATTACTTTATAGTGAATGCAATCAACTGGGATAATAATATTCATTTCATGATTGAAATATTATACAAATTGTATCTTTCCAAAGATGTACCAGCTTAACAGATACATGCTCCATGGCAATCATGTCCTTGTTTTGCTCCAATTCATAGTAGGGAGAGGAGGTTCTTTGATATATGTATACCTGGCGCGAGACTAAGGAACAATGGTTCCAATGTTGGTCCAACCAGTTTATTATAAATCTTAATCAGGGAGATGGGGAAGAGGACGGTCACTATTGTCAATTAGGCTGATGGGGAAGGGAAGGCGAGCGATAGAAAAGATAGGAAAGAAGCAAGGATTGCATTAAGTGGGGAGAGTCACCATGGGGATCCAGCATCAGTCCCATTGCACGCCGTTCCGATGGTCCAAGGCAGAAGAGCAGGAGGGAAGAGCAGCAGCAGCGATGGCTGGTCTCAGGCAGCAAGCAGTTACTAGGACAGCAGGGTCCAGGAGGAAGCAGCAGGTCTCAGGTAGCAGGCCCAGGAGGAAGTCTGTCAACATGCAGGGATCAGCTCGTGAGAGATCCAATGGCAGAACACTATCTTCATGGTTATTGATCCCTCGTTTATCTTCCATTTTTCCTACCTATGTGACATCACTGGGTACTCGGGTAAGTGTCATGTGGGTATCTCCTGAAATGGCTGTCTCCTTCAAGATGAGTCCATACAAAAGTCTGTTCACTGGCCATTGAGCTATGGCTTACCTCCCTCTTGTTGCCCCAGGATGTGTCACTTGTGTCCCTCAGACAAAGGATTTCGCTACCCGTGCCCAGGACTTGCTTGGACTTGTCATCAGCAAGCTTTGAGGCAGTGGCATAAAAAATAATAATCTCTTACAGTCCTCTTTCAGCTTTTCCAATGTCGATCCATTTATCTAATGTGACAACTGTATTGTCCGTAGCATTAATAGATGTACAGCTGCTTTCTAGAATCATAGCATGTAAGAGGTCTTATCCTCAAAGGGCAGTACTGGTGCTGTTTCTGCTTTCAGTGTTTGCAGGAGAAGACATGACTGATGACTCAGAATTAATTGTAACCCAATATGCTGTCAGTGACAGATATCTGCTACACCCACTAGCAGTACTTCAGGAGGCAATGTTCTCATGTATTATTCCCCCTACAGCATGCCTGTAAATTGAGAGCCTCCTTCCTTGTTCTCCTCCAACCCCCATGCTAGTACAGAAATCTATAAGAATTCAAGTTCTTTCTGCACATAAAAATCCTCATTTTATCCATGAGAAAAATGGTCTTTAAAATTGCACATCCTCAAACTCACATAATAGAAGTTAAGATTGACATCAGACTGTCACTAGAAGCACAGATTGTCTTACAGTGTAGTTATTCAAAATCTTTAAACTCTCCTTTTTCCACCATTACTGTCTCATTCCATCTTTAAAAAGTGTTAATCTGACTGCCTTTAAAGTCCTATGGCACAAAAATTGGACAGTTGATTATTTGCTGCTATATTGGTGGAATTTCAATTATGTCTTTCTTCTTTGATACACGGTTAAAAACTAGTGAATTCAAAATCTGGTGGCATATTTATATACATAGTTATAATATAGAATCACCCCAGGTAAAAGATTACTACCTTTACACAAGAGCCATGGACTACTTTAGTTCTGAAGTTATATGCCATACTAAAGAATACTAATGGGGCAGAATACTAAGAATTTCATTTTTATTTTTTTTTCTCATCAATCTTTTTCCTAGATATCACTGTGAAATTTCCTGCTCCTTGGTAGGAAAGTGTATCTTTAGAATCATAGAATGGCCTGGGTTGAAAAAGGACCTCAAAGATCATCTAGTTTCAACCCCCTTGCTATGGGCAGGGCCACCAACCACTAGACCAGGCTGCCCAGAGCCACAGCCAACCTTACCTTGAATACCTCGAGGGATGGGGCATCCACAACCAATCTGGACAACCTGGCTCAGTGTCATCACCCTCTGAGTGAAAAACTTCCTTCTAACATCTAACCTGAATCTCCACTGTCTTAGCTTAAAACCATGTGAGGGTGATTCAGAACTGGTACAGGCTGCACAGAGAGGTGGTGGAGTCTCCTTCTCTGGAGATGTTCAAGACCCGCCTAGACACCTACCTGTGCAGCCTGGTTTAGGAAGCCCATTTTGGCAGGGTGGCTGGACTCGATGATCTCTAGAGATCCCTTTCAACCCCTACAGTTCTGTGATTCTTTGATTCATTCCCCTTGTCCTGTCACCATCAACCCATGTAAGCAGTCGTTCCCTCTCCTGTTTATATACTTCCTTCAAGTGTTAGAAGACCACAATGAGGTCTCCCCAGAGCCTTCTCTTCTCCAAGCTAAAAAAGCCAGTTCCCTCAACCTTTCCTCATAGGACAGATGATCCAGCCCTCTGATCATTTTAGTGGCCTTCCTCTGCACCCGTTCCAAGGGCTCTGCGTCTGTCTTGTGTTGGGGGCCCCAAGCCTAGATGCAGTACTCCAGATGGGGCCTCACAAGAGCTGAGTAGAGGGGGACAGTCACCTCCCTCTCCCTGCTGGCCACTCCTTTTTTAATGCAGCCCAGGATATAGTTGGCATTCTGGGCTGCAAGCGCGCACTGCTGACTCATTTCCAGCTTCTTGTCCACCAGGATCCCAAAGTCCTTCTCAGCCAGGCTGCTCTGCAGGAGCTCTTCCTCCAGTCTGGATAAATACCTGGCATTGCCCCGGCCCAAGTGCAGCAGCTCACACTTGTCCTTTTTGAACCTCATTACGTTCACATGGGCCCATTTCTCCAGCCTGTCCAGGTCTCTCTGGATAGCTTCACTGGATCTGCTCCATGATCTTCCCAGTCACAGAGGTGAGGCTCACTGGCCTGTATTTCCTCTTTCTCCTTTTCTTAAAAATGGGAGCAATGTTTCCCTTTTGCCAGTCGTCTGGGCTTTCACCTGACAGCCATGATTTTTCAAATATGATGGAGCATATCTGCTGCAGTGACTGACAGTGATGAAGGCATATATCCACAGCACTTCTGTAACAGTAATTCTCCCAAACCATTGTTCGTAGAATCTATAAGATTGGAAAAGACCTCTAAGATCATCTAGTTCAAGCATCCACGTGCCACCAATATTACCCACTAAACCATGACCCTAAAAGCATAGTGAGAGTTTACTTCCTAAAACACAGAGACTTGAGCTGGAAAATTAATAATTGGTCTGAAGACAGCACAGAAATATGCTTGGCTTTTCTTATCTGCTCTTATTAAAAAAGATGCAATACCAAGAAATGATTATTGATGTGATATCATATATATCAATTTAGCCAATGGAATTAATAAACCTTAGGCAACTGAATACTTCTATAACTCGTTAAATAAACAAAATTTGTGTAAACAGAAATTGCAAATATAACTGTCTATTTTTTCATAACTTTGTCATTCATTTAAGAAAATAACAGTTTTCTTCTATAAGCAGTTTCAAAATAATGTACATTCCTCAGATGGGAAGTATTCTCAATTGTTTTTCTCTCAAATCTGGAAATGTAATTTATAGTTAAAAGAAAGAATTTTATTACCGTATGCACATTACTGAAGCCAGATGAGTTTAACAGAATATAAATCAGGACGTATTTATTATTATAATTAAACTTGTAAAATTTCAGCAACAGCTGTTTTTACATTTTCGTAGTTCATATACATTATTGATCAATGCATGCTTTTATTAATGTAAAACTTCCGAGAGTGTAGAGAACTTAGGCTGGTTATCATTATAATCGCCACAGTGCTTCTACAATACTTCTTCAACTGAGTGCACTTGTAATGTGCTTTATCTGTCTAGCTAGGAGGAGCTCATCAGCAAAACCAAACTAAACAATCAAATTGAAGATCACTGAAGTCTTTAAATGAATAAAGATCACATATAATATAATTCTATTACAACTAAATTGTTTATATGTGAGTTTCTTTCCATGGTGTAATATTACAAGCTGTAATGCATACAAGTTATTTTTATAAAATGTGACAGAAACAAGTCAGTTCACAGTCAGTGTGATGTCTTCTGTTTGTAAGATCTTTTTCTTCAGGTTCTCATCTCCCTGTACTTGATGGCAACTAAACTTTCAAGTGTTGAATGTCTAAAATCCCATCCTTAACTCATTAAGGACAAAATCGAAGATCTACCTTTTCCTACTGGCAGGTTAACTTTGGACATTTAAATTTCAAAATTCTGGATTTCATGTCTCTCTATAGTCAAGGAGTAAAAAATAAATTCAGTAAAAGGATCAGTCTGCCTTAAGTCTTCTAGAGTTTTCTAGAAGATTTTTCCTCAGGGTTTCTGGTAAGAAACAGTGAAATAATATACCAAACTGTGGTTTACTGTGACCATTTGGTTGAATAATGCATCTGAACAATTTTTAATGATTTAGTTTAGTTATCAGTTGCATATTGAACTATTTTCTTTTATGTTTTATTGCATACAGCAGTTTCTTATCTTCCCCCCACTTGTCTTTCCATGCATCTGTGAAATTAATTTGCATAATTATGGGCTTAGAACTGATTTCCTGAGTCTTAGACAATTAATTCAGGGGAGGAGACTAAGACAGAAAATGTTGATGATTTACTGGTATTTCAGCAGATTCCCAAGCTGAACAAGGAAATACTCTGATTTAGACTAGATTAAATTGTACCACTCAGCTTTCAGGTTAGGTCAAATTTACCTTACAGTCAAGATTATTTGAGGTAGATAACTAATACTAATTAGAAAGGCAGTACTTAAAACAAAATAGATGATAGCTTCTATACTTTCTGTCCAAATTAAAAAGAAAAAAAAATAAAACAAAGAAAACAAGAAAACAGAAGATAAACCAACAACAACAAAGCCAGGAAAAAGTGTATAGCATGAAGACTAACGGTTTCATGAAATAAACTAAAGGAGTGCCACAACTGTCACAACATTAAAAAAAAAAAGGGGGGTAAAGTGATTAACACAACAAACGATTATTAGAAGCACGGGATTTGATTGTAGGTCTTACTTTATCCACTGTGTCTGCAAAAGTAAAGGAGCTGCCCAACCAATGGGGCTGTTTGCTCTCTGTACTTATAAGTGCTTAGTTCCTTCAAGCACACATTTTCTCCCCAGTCAGTGGGACACAGCAATTGAGACTATCTGTCTCTGAGTCACACTTTTCACACTGAAGCCAGTTATCTTCAGCCTAAGTAGTAACAGACATGAGCTGATTATATGTTTCCTTTTAATATATTGCAGTGTAATTTACTGATTTCTATGACATTTTGCTACAGTGAAATTGAGTAGAAGAAATCAAATGGCGATCTGACATAACAACAGTGTACATTCTGGAATCGATACTAATGTTGTTATGTTAGGAAGAGAAAACAAGAGAATACCTAACCACTCAAACTACCTACATGTGCAGCATGATATGAAAACTTAGAATGAAGATATAGAATAAATTGCCTTTTTTTTTTCATCCTTTCCTTAGCTTGAGAAGTTGATAGAAACCTTTCCTACCTCTGCCACATTGGTTCTCTGGATCACAAGATGAGAACAGAGAATGGGTTATCCTATGATTTGAGTAGGATCCTCGAATGAGCTATAGCAAATATAATTTAGACATAATCATGAAAAAAAATCCTATTTCTCTTGGCCAAATTCTGGAAACTACTGTAGTTTATACAGAAATTGCAGAATTGAGCCAAGACTGTTTTAGAAGCAAGGAGGACTTATTACAAAGAAAGAAGAATAATTTTACTTCATAGTAATATTTCATGAGCTCATGTGAAAGACGAAGTAAGAAAATATGTATAAGATCACTGGGCTGAATTGAAGCCAGCCTTATTGGTGGTCTTTGTGGTCTTCCTGCACGTTACACTATACGCTTTCAGAGGTCACAGTCTAGAAAATACTTAAGATTCATCTTGCCAGTTTTGAAAATAGAAGATTATAGGAGGCATTTATTAAGCCAGTCAGAACTGAAAATAATAACAAACAAAACAGCTATTGTTTGTTTACAAAACAAGCTAATACAGCAACCATATGCTAATTCAGAGACCTTGCCAATTCTTTCAGGAGCAAATATAAACATAGATATGTTTGTTCAAGTTTCCTGTTGTATTTTAGTTCAAAAAATTATCTTCTGTCCCAGATGACTCAATTGACACGTTAAAAAAGTGAGCTGTAAGTGCTCCCAGCCTCGGTGCTTAGAAAAATCTCATGAGAAAAGAAGGGTTTAAACTATGCATTTTTTTAAACCCTGTTTACCTCCCCCTCTGAATCTGTTAACCTCAGTTTTGTTACTTCATTTCTATTTACAAGCTTGATATCATCAAAAAATTATACCCACATTTTAGTACATGAAGCAAGAGTCTTTATTTCGATCCTGAGAGGAACAAACTTTACCAGACAGATGTTTTCCACGGAGAACCTCCTAAGAAGCATAGTTGTTTTTTTCATCCTTAAAACATTTTCTTAAACTTGTGCACAGTTTCTTATTTTTCATTATCATTTTGTAGTATATCTACAGTTTGTTCTTGATTTATTTTCACCTTTTCTTCTTCTATTCTTTTTTATTTGTGTGGTGTTTCAGAAATTTTAGTGTATATATTCTTATGTATCTTTTCCATAAAGTTTGCTTTTCTGTGTTTGTATTTTGAACTTCTGTAGGGAGAATGATTTCGACTTTTTTTTTATTTTTTTTTTTATTTTTATTTTTTTTTCAATTTTATACTGTTCTTTAGTCACCTTAATGCAAAGAATGGCACAATAAAGGAAAATGAAATAATTTTTGTTCTTGTAAGCACTCCCATCTGAAGTATAGATTTCACATAAAATTGAAGATGTGTCATGCTTAAATACATATTCTGGTATACAAACATATGGTCCATTCCTTACAGCTTAGTTTGTCTTGGTGTGAATCAGATGTTTTGATGGCTTCTACCTGTCTAGAAAGCCAGAAATTTAGGCTCATAACATGCAAATATATTGAATGGAGAAGTGGGTGTTTTATTTAACTACCTGCTTTCTAATCAGAGAAAGCAGCTCAGCTGGTAGTGTAGAAACATTTTTGTTTTTGTTTTTTAATTGTATCTTGTTTAATCATAACGGATAGTATCTCGTGCTGAGTCTGTCGTTGTGAGAGACATTCAGCAGCAGAAACAATAGAGTAATTATCTTGGCTTCTTGATTAGCAAAACCAAAACAATAGGTGCGCAAAGCTTGAAAGTCTGATTTTCAGAATAAAGCAATCTTTCTGTAACTTCGTTTGATCTGAATATGTAAGTAAAATACATTTTAGAATCTACATTATTTGATGGTTTCTGAAAAATAAGTCAGCAGGAAAAACAGTGCCAAATTTTCACCAGTACTGACATAGTCTGAATACTGGAGGATTTGTTACCTGGTATGCAGTAAGCCAATCTCACATATTATGTTTTCAAACTAATATGCAGCATTGGAGCATTATGAAACTGCTCCAGGTATTTGTAGCTTTTACTTTATTTCCAACTAGAATTCTTTACATCATGAAAACAGAAGTGAGAAATATGTGGCAGAAGAGTATGCTGCAGCTAAGATGTATTTTTAAATTGCTTTCTGTATCTTGAAATAAAAATATGTTAATGAAGAAACATGTAATATACTATGCCAAGCACAGGTTCTACTTTTCTGTGCCTATGCCAATAAGACCGCCAATATCTCCATCCTTTTCCGTCCATTCCTCCCTAACCCCCAAAGAACTTTTGTTTTTACTGTCATTTTCAAGTATGACAGCTATTACTTGTATCTATTAATCTTTTGAATTACAGTTATTAGAAATTACTAGATGTTGTTTAAGTTTACTTATTTATTTGTCGCTAGACCAGTTTGATGTCTGATTGATTTAATATAAATTTTGTTGTTACTACTATAGAAGTACTGGCTCGCTGACCACCTGGTCTGGAAACAGAAAAAAAAAGTTGATATTATGCTTGAACACACCTTTTATCAGCATCAGAGATTGCTATTTTTTGTCACCGTCTAAGATACAGAATTATTTTTCTCTACACCCCTCGTGGGAGTGAAGTCATGGTTCACCTGCATGAGCTTTATGGAATCCAGAAAATGTGATTAGTAGAAGAATGATTCAATACATCTGATTCTAGTTGTTTTCCTAATTTTTAAACTCAACCCAGGTTCAAAGGCATTTTGAGTCAAATTACCCTGTATGTACTAAATGTCCAAATGTACTAGAATTACTTTGACACGTTACTTTTTCAAATGACACAAATCATGTTTTTTTTTATTGAATCTTCCTTTTTATTTTGAATTCCACATAGCAAAGATGTGATGTTTCCTGATTAAAGATTGGACCTAAAGAAAGCCCATGTATTGCATTTTTTTCCCCAAAAATGATGATTTATGAACAAATAAGTCACAGATTGTAGATTTGAAGGTTGGCCATGTGGTGTGGAGATGAACCATAACCCTACCTCATGCTGTCTGTACTCCTCCTGAATATACTGTAGTAAAATTAGAACTGTAGTTGCTTGTTATCACTGATCCCAGTGTTGTACCACGTATAAATGTTTCTCAGAATAAATTAATTGTCTTTAGGTAAAAAGAATTCAAAGCTTCATTTAGATGCATGAGGAACAGATAAATGAAATTATAGTCTAAGCATGCTGTAGGATTTTCTTCTGAAATAAGTCCCTGATAGTATTATATACAGAAGAAAGTCAATGTGCTTTGGAAAGCAAAAGCCTTTTTGTGAGTGGATAGCTTTTTAAGAAAACAGTTTGAATGTGTTCAGTTATTTTAGGAATCTTTCATGTCCAAAGGGTCTGAGAGGCTCTTTGGAGGCTCTCTACAATACAACCTTGCATTGTAAGGATCTAACTCAGCCTGCTTTCCATAAGGATTTGTGGAAGGGAAGAGCATCTGCTTTGTTAACCAAGGACATTGAATAATAATTATAAGAGGAAGCCATAAACCAGGGACACACACTTGGTAGACAAAGGAGATGGTACCAAGGACCAAAAGTTTCCAGTCAGAAGTGATGTGCCACTGAGAAACTCTTCTGGTAGTTTTGGAGAGGGCCAACCTGGACTTTGTAACTGGTGAGAAGGGTGAAACAAGGAAATCTGGGATATTTGAGGGAATGTGCAAAGCATATTCATGAATGTTTAGGGGAAGGAGACTGGAAGGAGCAGAAGAGGAATAATCAGAAGAGGGTACACTGGGGCTGATCACCAGAGTCTGGCTTGTGTTGTCATTCAGTCTCTTAACTGTCTCTCCAAGTAATCTCACTCCTGTCCTGTGTGTGTCAATACTGCAAGGGCTCAGCACCAGCTCCTGGCAGAACCTGTGTGCATATAAATGTTACTGAAAGCCATAGCCAAGAAAACTCTCTGAACCAAATAATACTTTAGGAAGCCGACACTGCTTTTTCACAACACTGTGTGCATGAGGATCTCTCAAAGCAAGCACACCCCAGAGCTATATCAACCTCATTAACATATGAATACTTGTACAATTTCCACAAAGTTCTCACCTATTTCTGTTTCACCTATTAAATCTAACAATGCATCTTCATCTACCAATCAAGGGATTCTTGCAAGGGGGTCCTTAAGTTTGCCCATAGCTGATACTGATGTTGAGGTACACAGATAACTCTTTGATGCCTCCTTGTCTCTTAGATTGTTTGTTGGTGTTGCCCCACAGTGTGTCCACAAACGGGCCTATACTGTTCATCTAGAGTATCAAGGGGCCTATTATTTGAATTTGATAAAGCTGGGATGACAGTGTCATCCAAAATCAGTAGGCAGAGGGGCCGTGCTGGTAACTGGGGCACCTACGAGTGTGCTGCATGCTAGTGAACCTGGAGATGTGCAGGCCTGCTGCCTCTGCAAGCCTGATGGAGGAGAGTATGGGCTGTGAGAGCAGCACTGTGCTGGGGACCATGGAGCAGGTGACTGCATGGAACATTCTTTAAGACACTCATAAGCTTCTAGCCGATGAAATGGACAGTCTTCCCCTGTTGGGTGACACGATATGTCTAAACTTAAGCACTGGCTTTGAGTTTCTCTTTGTGGAAGGCTTTTCCTCTCAGTGTTTTGATGGAATGGCTTAGTCTGATGTTTCATGACTGATTGCATGCTGCCCCTTCCTCACCTCTGAAGCTGGATGACTGTTTATGTGACATTCAAACTTCTTTAATTCTTTATGATTGGTGGAGTCCTTAGTGAGAGGCTTGGAAAGCCATACAACCAAGCTTATATTTTTTTTCTTATCATTCAAAGTGTGAGCTTAAGAATTTACACAACTGAGGAGTTGACAGTCCCAGTGTTCATTTACTGCCATTTAACTGGGTGACTGTCAATTTAGAGTCAGAGCAGATTTTGCCTAGGATAAGGAGCTTTTCATTAACTAAGATTGGTATTTCTGCTACATAGCTCATGAAACTGGCCATTTGTATAATTGCATATTTTTTTTCTGTATATTTGGGTGGTTAATGAAGCGCAACAGTTTAATTATTTCGCAAAATATTACACTGAAATGTTCATCTCCCCTCTTTAAGGACTTATTGTCTCAGTCATTCATATTATCTCAGTCTTTTAGTTAGAACTTAATCTCCTTTTTTCTCTGCTGCTTACTGATTTTACTAGTGACATAAATTCTTAACCTTGGAAAAACAGATTTGTAAATTTGGGTTGCTGAAAATAAATGTAGGAAGAGAAGATTTTAAGCTGTGTACTTAAGTATATTTTGTTCATATTTAAAGGAAAAAAAAATCTGCTAGTGATTAGAAAAATTGTTCAGGGTGATAATTCTACAGTGAAAATATTGTAAGAAAAAGTACTGAAGTTTTAAGTAAAAGAATGCTTACTGACAGTATATGGAGTTAGGATTTCTGTTCGTATATGCTAATACAGCTCAGTGAATCAGAAGATCTGTTCCTTTTTTTTTTTTTTTCTTTTTTTCTTTATCTGGATTCCAGTTCTAAAGCTAGGAAAGGAGCTTAAAAGTAAAAAACTAATTATAGAATCACAGCCAAGAGCAAATAGTACATTTATTTCTATACTGACTTACACAGTAATCAAAAATTGACTTAATAAAGTATCTGTGTCCACCCAAGGGAAATGAATAAAAAGAAGCCTCATAGAAAATATTGATCAACATGTAAAATGGTAGCAATTACCATTAACAAATAGTTTTTAATAAGCAAACATACAGTTAATACTATTAACTTGAGATTTTCTCATTAAAAAAAAAAAAAAAAAGTTGTTAAACTTACTGCAAACTTTGTGAATCTGTTCAGTTTAAATCTTTCTAGCTAACCAGATTGCTTAGACTCCCTGCTGCTGAAACTCATTTTTGAGGAAAGTTGTGTTTAACTTAATTTAACCACCCTCTTGAGATGGCCTTGAACTAGTTGTTTGTGATGCTTCAGAAAAGCTGTATTCTGATCCGTGAAGACCTGTTATATTGCTTTCATGAACCCCACAGTTACTTATGCTAAGCAACTCACAGCAGTGCTACTGGCTCTAGAGCTCATGGGAAATTGCTGCACTGTACTGTGGCCACAACTCTTGAAGTCAGGCTATTTCTCCAGATGAGAGTTTCGCAATAATGACTGACTAATGCAAATGCACAGTGTGGCTTTTTATTTTATTTTTTTTTACTTTTGCAATGACTTTTTTCTTTTCATAAGAAGTTCAGGAAAAATTACAATTCTGTCTGCCATTGTCTCTGTTGCTTTGAGAAAAAAAATTGTGATTTGTTATTTTATATCTCTTACAGAAGTGATAACCACCTATTCCATCATTTCATTCTGTGATTCATTGTTGACCACTGCGGTTTCACAGTTACATTATCAGTGCTAAATGTCTGTATTAGGTAGAGAGCTGATATCAGTTCAGTATCCATGTACATCCTTCAATTTTTTAAAGCTGACAAAGAAAAAAGAAAAAACAGAAGATTCTTTTTGTTTAACTTGGTGGGCTTTTTTTTTTTTTTTAATTTCAATAATATGAATAGTGATTATATGGGTTTTAAACTCAGGAATGTATTTTTATCACATTTTCTGATGTTGTTTGCTTTTAGTATCAGTTTGCCAATGTTTGTTTCTCTTATCAGGAAGCGTGTTTATAGATCACGTTTTTTAAATGATGAGAAACATACCTAAGGTCTACTGATCACACTCCTGCAAGGTTACTTCACAGATGAGCACTTGCACACTTTTGCCTGCTGTCTTCCCTGGGTTGCTCTAAAAGCAAGGAAAAAGGAAAAAAAAAACAAAAAAACAAAAATCACCAGCAAACTCAATTGCCTCTTAAGTATTACCAGGAAACTAATTGTACTTCAGAAGTTTTTTTAAATAAGTCCGGAGAACAGAAAAGAAGAGCACTAATCAGCATGTCCTGTGCTCTTCTTTGTAGTCCCAGCGCCGTGTTACATTTCACCTCCCCGATGGCTCCCAGGAAAGCTGCAGTGACAGTGGTCTGGGAGACCACGAGCCGGTGGGTGGTGGAACCCTGATCTCACACCCTCTCCCTCTGGTTCAGCCGCAGGATGAGTTCTACGACCAGGCCTCACCGGACAAGAGGACTGAAGCTGATGGCAATTCCGACCCCAACTCGGGTGAGTCACTGACAGCACTCTGCTTAACCTGAGTTGCTTTGGTCACTCTTCTACATACCTTTCAGCTTTGTAATGATATTTTCAAGCACCTGCATGAATATTCGGTCATTTAGCTCATAATGCTTGGTAGGAGATAATGTGGTTTGCCTGAAGTGCCTCATGTTGTAATTCATGTATAGAAATAGAAACATCTCCAATGAGAAAAAACAGCTCTCGGCAGTTTTGCACGGTGAGTATGGATGGAAAGAAGGATATATTATGAAGTAACAAGCTTTTCTTGGTAATTGTTCGCAGTGCTGCTATCATTTAGCATTGGGCTTTTGGAGGTTGCCCTATCTGTTAGACTAATCTAGTGAATCACTGAAGTGCTGAAAAATGCATCAATTCCAATTTTCTATCACATACCTGTAACATCCACTTCTTACTGCAAGAAATATAAGGTTTCTTTGTTAAGTTGGGATGGCATGATCTGTTTTTTGGAACTTTTTTTTTTTTTTTATCATTTCAATGCAGGTATTAAGTATGTACCTACTTTGGGAATTTTTTTTTTTTCTTCTTCGCTATAATAAATTTATATGATTTCAGTGTTTGGGACAGTCAGTACAAAAAAAAAGAAAAAATAATGAAGTGAGGTCTTATTAAAAGCTGTGAGTAGTTCTTTGGCATTGGAAGATGGAGACCTGGGCATACAGAAAACTGGAAGAGGGCAATAACACTGCCATTAAGCCTTCTGTTTTCTGTCTAGATTGTGGAGACGAAGGTTAAAAGCCTTGTCTCTACTCTTGGAAGGTAATTGAACTTACATTCTCCTGCATTTCAGGAGTACAGAAATAAGGATTAATTTCCTCCTCAGACATTTCTCCCTTTTTTATAGATGATTAAATTTTCACTGAGACTGTACAATAACGAAGGAAGGTGGCTCTGGGATATGCTGCGCAAAATTCTGATCCATGTTCTCATTTGGGCAGAACTGGATCTGAATTACGTTTTAAGTCATGGTAGATGAGAACATAAACTGTGGACTATTGATCTTAGTAGCATTTATTTCATCAATTTTATGGGAATATAGAGAGGGTGTGTTGGATAAAACTCTAGGGAAAAAAAAAGGTTGGAAAATCTTTCCTCTCTGAATTTTATTCTTGTTTCCTTTTACCCTTTTCCCTTCCTTTATTTCTGGATCTGACAGCTGACTTTTTTCTCATCCAAACAGAAATATTGTTGGGTCTGTCACCTTAAACCTTAAATCTGTAGGAATCCAAAGAATTGTAATAGATTAGCAATTATGAATGCATTGACTCTGGAGCAAAGAAGGTACGTTTGTTTAAGTGAGGGAGGGTCTTAAGTGGAATTATCTTTTTAATTCTCTGACTGCAAATAAAATGCATGAAAGATTTAACTAGATCAGAGAGGGGTTTTAAGGCATCATTGCCTGATGGCACTTTTGTACTAGCTTCACAGACTCTGCGTTGCCCATTTCTTCAGAATGTGACATAGAATTCATAAATGAGTTCAGAAAAATGTGCTCCATAAACTTTGTGTCAAGTTACTAAAAATGTGTTTTTACAGATATTGTGTCAGGCGTGTTGTGCAAATGCAGAACATTAAATATGATGCCCAATTTAGTCTTGGGAATGCTAAATTCATGAGAAATTTATGAAAATATATCAATCAATCAAGCTTTACTAATGAGTAGCGAAGTATTGACATACAAGCTTTTCACATTTTATCAAACTGAATTAGAATGGACACTGAAACATTGTAGTATGTATATCTCATCAAATTTCACGAACTACAAAGGGAATGATGTGGTCATTAATGTGACAGAAATCATCCCAGATAAACCCAAAGCAGGAAAGGAATGATGTGGCCCATTAGATGGATTTGACTTCTGTATCTTATTCAGTATCAAGTTATTGTTTAGGTATCGTGCCAGAAGATGTTTTGGTACTGTAGGCGTAAGTTTTTGGATGAGAAGTGAAATGGAGTTTAAAGTAGTTTCTGGTTATTGAAGACTCTGTGACATTTTTAAGAAGATTGGACAAAAAGGTGACTGGTCAATATTACTTTGTGGCATTTATATAAGTTTATGGTTAATATAACAGATGTAGTGTTATGTTAACATTGTATACCTTGACACTCCTAATCTTAATTGCCAGTTGTTTTTTTTTTTTTTTTTTT
>VXAB01001033.1:34700-48450 GCA_013399175.1 Odontophorus gujanensis | reverse complement strand
TTTTTTTTTTTTTTTTTTTCTGCAGTGAAATGCAATAAGAAG
Organism: Odontophorus gujanensis; assembly: GCA_013399175.1. Classification (NCBI taxonomy): domain Eukaryota; kingdom Metazoa; phylum Chordata; class Aves; order Galliformes; family Odontophoridae; genus Odontophorus; species Odontophorus gujanensis. The sequence continues at coordinate 48,408 of VXAB01001033.1, read as the reverse complement.
AGACGATTTAATTTCACTGATTGTTTAAGGGATTTCTGTTTATGAAAATGTTTACGTTTACTTTGGGAATTCTGAGTTAAAAGATAAGAGTATAATGTAAGGAAAAAATCTTAATGAAGACTAGTAATATTCCCATGTACATGTAGCAAATTTAGATTATAGCTGTTGATGAATAATATTTTATTATGATTATAACTATTTCAACCAAAGAGAATTACTTACATGAATATTTTTCTCCAAGATTATTCTCCAAGAATAAAATCTGCAGAAAAAAATACAGACTTTTCCTATAGCATTTTTATGAGAGTTTGCTGCTGTTCATGGGAATATTGGTTAATCTTGATAGTAAAGTTGTTGCCTCAGGGTGAGAGCAATTTTGGTTAATGGCTTTAATGCTCAATGAATTATGTGGTTTGTTGTTATATGCCCTGATGTTGTGCAAATGAAAATCCATCCATTGTTTCTTAATATTAGTACGTTGTTATTTTATTTATATTTTGAATAGTGACCAAAAGCCTAAAAACCTGTAATATTGAAAGCGTGTGTGAGAGTTAAAAGTCTCAGTAACTTATTACATGAATGTAAGAGAAACCTTATCATCATATTTTCTTGCCATCATTAACTTCCACAGAGACAGAAGAGCAACAATTGCATGATTTAATGAAAAAACATACACAACGAGAACACGCTCATCAGACTAATCTTAAAGCAGCAGTCTCTCTCACTGGGAGAGGCTGTGAACAGTACCAATGTCAGCCACTCACTGTCACTGTAGTTATGAGGGAAAGGCAACATCATACAAATATGAAATTAAAAAATAAATGTATATGAGCTTGAAAAGTGATATGTGCAGTCCAGATGTACAGTTAAACACTTTTCTTTTTCCCCCTTAAAGGTTTCATAAGGTATCTTTCATTTCAGCATTGCATGACCGATATTAATCAATTATCAAAGAACTATGATAACCCATCAGTTGTAATTTACTTAATTCTACCTTCATTTCATTAGTAGTTTGGTATACTTTTTAGGAATTATCCTATCAGTGAGCAGCACTTCAGCTTGTTTTAGAACAGCATATCTCTACAGTGGCACTAGCATTTAGAATCGTTATGCATTATTAAGTGATAATAACAAGTAATACAAATTTACTACAGGAAGTCTCATTATTCAAGAATCATGGTTACAATGATTTAATTTTGTATATAATATTGATTCGTAAGGCAAGCCTTGTGTATGTTACAGTGTTTTATTGAACTTAAATGCAGTGATTAAGAATCTTAGCCTTGCTTTGTGACTATGATTTTTCCAGAAGCATGGGCCAAGAGAAATGAAAAATAGCACAATATTGTCTGGCTACATTTTTTCTTTTCTTTTGCAACCATGATGACAAACAGAAGGGGAAGATTGCACATATTACACTTTGTATAGTCAGTTATAAAACCAAAGCACATGCAGTAAATGAGAATCCATACTTTCTTGGAAAGTACTGTTTTTGAATAATCTGAATGCATGTACTTACCCATACATTCACATATATGTATTCTGCAGATGTATGTATATTTGTACGTATTTGTGTAATTTTGATAGCTTTACTTTCTCTGGTGCATGAAATCCTGAACTCACATGTTCTCCATATAAACACTTTTTTCATTTGGAATGTATATTACATTTTCTGTAAAAATCAAATGAAGGTATTCCAGTAATCATCCATCTCATGAAAGTTTTTTGCCTTAGGTTTCTTTAAGACCTTCAAACATCCCATTAAGAAACCAACCAAGCAACCAAGCAACCAACCAAACCAAAACAAAACAAAACAAAAAAAAGAAACCACCAGGAAAAAATAAAAGAAAATTGTATTTAGTCGTGCAACTTCAAGATATTTTTTATTATGAAAAATCATGTTTTAAGTGGTTTACAATGTGTTTAATGTGAAATGCACTATTAACTTATACATATTTTATGATCAATTTTGTTAAAAGTGTGCAGGTGTCTGATGTATTTTGACATGAGTTCTTTCTTCAGTAGTCAGTCTAAAGCAAAGTATATTTTTGTTTGTTAGCAGTCAGGTGCAGAATGTCATTTTTCATTACTATGAGTGTGGTTTTCATCAGCATCAAACAAAACCTTGTTAGTGAAAACTCTTTTTTCAGGGCGGTTTAAAGGTTGTCAGGGACTTAAATTTAGATTGAAATTGTTCATGTATCGAAAGGTTTCATGCAGCAGAACTGTGAGATAAAACTGTATGAAGGAAAAATGTGCCTCCTAGTGTAAAGAAGAGGAAATACACACTTTTATGAAAACACTTGATAAATCACATTTTGATAGCTGTAAGCTGTGGATGCGATTCATTTTTCTTCAAAGAGATAAAGAGGAATAGCATATACTTAGTGAAGTGTTAGAACTGCTCTGGGGAGAAAGCCTACAGTACGCTGTGGATGAATATATGCAATAACTGCCATGGTTTAAAATTAGAAATACAATATTGACATTTTCTGATGTGTATTTAGGAAACTAAATAATGGCTGCCTAATTTCTCTACCTCATTAATAAGTAGTATCAGTATATATTACATAACACAAAATGATACTTCTCTAAAAGCTGTGAGATATAAAAAGAATTGTGTTTTAAAGGTTGTCTCTTTTTCTTAACCGCAGAAAAAAAGATGACCTTCAAATTAAGTAGACTATTCTGTTATGCCCTAAGATATTAATTAAAAATTGCAAAGCAATTGTAAGTTGTTGGAGGTAATAGTAATAGTGTCTATCAATAATGTTGCTTGAAGATAGGTTTTTTTGTTTTTTTTTCTGGCGTATGTTAATATTATATGGGTAAATCTACCTGATAAATACCCGAGTTCTCATATTTTAATAAACCTAATACTGGAATGGTTTAGTCAAATGATGTCAGGGGTATTAAATCATACCATAATTCCAGTAATAACAAGGAATATCTCTGTGACAGTGGTTTAATTATGATTAAAGTTCAGAGTAATGGCAAGACTGTCTTGTATTACACTTGGTCATATGATAAGGTCCCATGTGGAGAAGCTAAGCCTTTCATGCAAAAAGCTTTGGTTTTATAGTGTCACTCTCATTACACCCAGTGGGTGATGATAGTTTAACCTTGCAGGCATACCCTTTGCATAATCCTTCCTTTTATTTTGCTTCTACGAAAGTTTCTTGTTCCACTTGGTAGTATTGGAGCCCATTGCTGAACATCCTCAGGTGTAGGAAGAAATGCTTTTGCTAATGTTCTCTCTTTAGATAAATCACCATCCATAGATATCCAAATGTTTTCATAATATGAGTCTCTGTGTGAACTAAAATAGGAACATTTGCTTTTGAGTCATCTTCTCCATTTCATTAAACACAAGTTCATACCTCACACAGAATCTTACACTGTCACATTTAGCTACAGGCAAGTAAGTGTAAGAAAAACTGGAGTCAAGTCGGTGAATTAGCCTACTGAGGAGTTAAAAAATAGTCTGATGTCTAAATTCAGTCTTAGTCCATGCATTTGTTTGTTTAGTAAGTTAAATAAAAGCTGAGAGGCACAAGAGTCTGCTATCTCTTTACATCTTCTTAGTACCCCCTTACAGTGAGGATTATAAAACTATCATGGTTTAGAGAAGCTACTGCTCTACATCTGGTCTGTTCTCCTCTTTTTCCCCCTCCACCAAATCTAAGTGGAGTGTAAATCGGATGGCAGAGCCATTGTATGGGAAACGAGAGGAACCTGCCCCTTGAGCACTTAAAATGTCTGAACTTGCTGCTGCTGCCATCCAAGACAAGAAACTGCAGGTCTTTAGAAATGAGTTCATGAGGAAGGGAACTATTCAGACTTGCAAGAAAAAATTAGAATGGTTAAAAGATTCAAAGAATGGCAAGACTGCATACTAGGTGAAAGCTGGTCGTTGTGACTGCCACTACTGCTCATACCTATGTCTGTTTAGGCCCACAGATGCTTTTGACAGTGATGTATGCTAAAACAAAAGTCTGATTTAAGGAACTGTGCAAAGTTATTTTCTCACATTCATGAGAGTTATCTTCTCACACAGCTTCTTATCACAGTAAACCCAAACCTGTTGTAGAGATTCATCCCTTTTTGAATGTTTGAAGCTTATAATTATCTTGTCTAACCTCTGATGTAGCACAGTACATAGAACTTCACAGAAGAATTCTTAAATCAAGTCTATATTTTAAAATATTCCAGTGGCTCATTTCCCTTGCTGATAAAACTAGATACTGTATTCCCTGTCAGAATGCATTAATCTTCAGTGTCTAGCTCCTAACTGTGAGACTGCAGGTCCCTTGTCAATGAAGTCTTTCAAAAGTGCATGTATTTCTGAGGCCCAAGAGACTTATTTTGACTAGTACAGCCTACTGCATAATACAGGTCAAAAATATTGCCCAATATCTTCTACAGATGTCCATGTCTTCTGGTTAAATCTACAGCTTATATTTCAGAATGATGTGTTGATTTAATCATTTCTATGACAGTATTCAGATGCTTACCAACTTTGAAGACATCACCTTTTAATTTTTTATTTGATAAACTAGAAGTTTGGCGTCTATAGTTAGGACACAGTATGTGTGTCATCTTACATCTGTAATGAATTGGTTGGGATTTTGTAGGTTTTTGTATTTTGAAGTGTTTTTTCTTCATCAATTTTTTAAATTTTTAAAGATATTTGTCCCATATCAGTCCAGAACATAAAAGAATAATGAGTTGTTCAGTCCTTTCTAATAGTTTTACAGACATAAAGATAAATAACATTAAAAAAAAAAGTTTGAATTTCAATTACAAAATGTAACTCTTCTACAACACAGACAATCTTTTAAATCAGTCTCTGTCTTTGTAATTTCTTACTTTGACCTGAATAAGTACTCTTCTCTGTGTCATGAATGTGCTATTGAACTGTACTTTTCAGCAGGATAGCAACCTATTTTTCTATTTTTTTATAGATTTTCTATGAGAAATAAAAGCAAAAATGCGACTAAATAGAAACATTTTTAATCATGGTTAAATATACTAGAAAGACTTGATTAGCATTGTAGGTTCTTTATCAGTATATTCAAGACAATGTACCTTCTAAAAGTATGATAGTAGTCTTTGAGAGTTTTCTGGATGTTTTTTCTGAAATTCAGTGCAAGTTATCACTGCCAACTATGACTCTTTGTTACACTGATACTGAGATCCATTTTCTGATATTTCATATTCTGATTTTAATGGAGTCTTAAAGGATAGATTATAGCTGTGAGTATAAAGGTTCTGAGTTTAACATGGAATTGTTAATTTCAGTACTCAAGTGGTTCTAAGTTGTAAGTAGAATTAGAATTGCTGATGGCTCCAGTAGGAAGAATAACTATGCAGCAGGAATAAATACATTGCATGAATAGAGGCTTGGGCCTGATGAACTATAAGGTATCTGTGCAATAAAAACACGAGAATCTTTCCAGGCAACAATCTGACCATGAGCCAGCAATCTTACACTGAAGAAAGGGAAGCCAACAACCTCCTGTTATGTTCTAAACAGAATGGTTCCTTCCCCTCTGCTTAGCACAGGTGAGTCATATCTAAATGCTGAGTTCAGTGCAGATTTCCTAATACAGAAGGTAAATGTGCATAAATACCTGATGAAGAATGGAGAGGAGGAGATACAGGATCAGACTCTCTTCAGTGGCTTAACAAATGAAAGAAGGGGCAAGGCTCACAAACTGAAATAGAAATCAATTCTTTTTAAGGGAAACAAAATGAAAACAGACAACCTACTTTCTTAATGTCATGGTGATAGAACTCTGTGCTAAATATCTCGGAGAGTCTAAGAGTCTCTATTCTTGGACATTTTCAAAATCTCTTTGGTCATGGTTCTAATTGACCCTGGAAGATTGAACTAAGCAGTCTCCAGAGGTCCTTTCCAACCTCAACGGTTATGTGATTCTGTGAAAAACACAAACTTTAAAATGCAAATATAAAGAAAGAGATAAATAAAAATTGTTATTCTGTAAGGTAAATTAGTTCTAAGTACAGAGTAAGTGTGTAAAACCAATGATCTGACTAGCTCAGCACTTTTGTGTTAGCAACAGAAAGGAATTGTATATGAAAATCACCTCCAGAGGTAGATTAGAAAGTCGGTCAAGTAAATTTCATAGATAATTTCCCATATCCCACTACTCTTTGTGAAAGATGACAAATATAACATAGCCAAGAGTTATTCAAGAGTTATTTGCGTTAGTTCCATACATCAGTAGTGGAACAAAGCACCATATTATAGACTTAAATTTGTCTGCTTACATATAGAGATCTGAAACTTCATGCTGAGTATCTAATCTCCCTTTTTAGCTTGCTGAGTGCTGCAGCTTTCATTGCATGACTGATTTAGCAGTGGGTTGTTAGAGAGAGGGTAGAATGGTTAGGTTGCAGTTGGACTTGATGATCTTGAAGGTCTTTTCCAACCTGAGCAATTCTATGATTCTGATTCTAATAGGTTGGATAAATTTCTGCCTGGTATCCATTTACCATAATTCTACTGAGTGTACTAGGAACTCACATGTCAATATCTCATGTAGACACGTGGGGTAGAATTTAGCTACAGAATGTAGATATATCGGGCCCAAATACTTTGCTATATTGACTGGTAGTGCTACTTGAAATACTGTAAGGTATCCTATCTCTTCTTAGCTGCACTGCTTTCTTTCCTACTTGGCATCCTCATGCTTATATATTAGGTAGCCCAGGATATTTCTGGTCTGGCATTGTGTGCTAATGGCGAGGCAGAAGAAGTGAGCTTTAGGTCAAGATTCATTCAGAAAGGAGTTATTACCTTTAGGTAACTAATGATAGGAGTGTGTTACATATGTAACCTTTCTATGTATCAGTAATTAATTCAGATGAGAGTTAGATAATTGGAGCTCCTATGGCAGTTAGTAGAGATTTAGTCAGTATAATATTTGTTTCTAGATATTTATTTTGTTACCAGAAGCATGTGTTTACACAAAGATGCATAGATGATGACAGTATACTGACTAGATTGACAGTGTGAAGAGGGGATGTTAGACGCTGAAATTTAGTTCATTCAAAATAATTAAGTAAATAAATAAATAAATAAATCCAACCCTTCATGCTTTCAGTCTGGCTGCTTTTGTTGCTAGGGGAATAATATTATATTTTGAGAGATTTAACATTTTTTCTTACCTACACATAACATTTTTGAAAGTAAAAAGGAATTTGCTAATCTACTGTTTTTTGTGGGTTTTTTTTTATTATTATTTTACTAAGAATATGCACCAACTTTCACATCCTTTTTTTTTTTTTCCCCCAGTATAAGTGACATTAAAGTATGCTATATTTTAAAACATGGTTCTAAAGAAAGATTTCTAATAAAGTTCTTATTCTTTGGCCAGTTCTTCCTACAAACCACCACCAAGTACTTTCTGGCAAGTACTGTGAGTCTCAAGGCATTTTGAAAAATAGCATGTCTTGAAGTGAAAAGGTTTTGCATTTTGATTGTTTCTCTAAGAGTGTCCATATGGGACATTCATGAAATCCAGTCGCAGAATATTAAATCCCTTCCTCAAGCAAATAGTTTAATAAGCTTTCTTTACAGAAGGGAAATCTACTCTTTTGGAAGAAATAGTCCATCATGTAAAGAAATTCCCTTATATATTTGTAAATATATCCTGAAGTCTACAGCTTTGATATACTCTTGTCCAGAGGCTAGTTGTTCATTTTATTATACTTATTTTATAACTGTGTCATTTCTAAGATGCTATGTTTGCTTCTTTATGTCTAAGGAGAAATCTGTGATTAGGAAGAGAGATTTCTTGAGTAAGATCTGAGTGTTATGTTATCTTGCTGGTGAATATTATCTTTTCTTCACATATTTATCTTCCTAAAGACTATTTTATTTCTGTGCATAAACTTGATCTGTTTGTTTTAAATATGAGGAGAAAGGGGAGAAAATACGAAGTAGATTGAAAGCAAATAAGGGTTGATATTTACAGTCCTAAACCTATATAAATAAACATGCTAGAAGTAAGAATCACAGTTGAATATTTTACTAGTCTAAAGCTTTATCACCTTTCATACTGATCCAGGTAAATACATATTAAAAGAAGATAAATATGGAGAAAGAAAAGAATCATAGAATGCTCTGTTTGGTGTGTACTGCATGACAAATTTATTTATTCTTTGATACTAAGGAGAAGTCATACCTTCCATAGAAAGGTCATTCAGATGTGGAAATATCATAAGCTTCCAAACTTAGGTCATATTTACCTATGGCATAGAAAGAGAGATATGTACAAAATCCTCTTTGTCAAAGCCTAGGACCTTTTCCTTATGATCTGTCTATCAAACAGATAAATGAAGAAACGAAGAAATAAATAATACTTTACCACATCAGGAATAATAGAATTTTTTTTAGTTTTGGCATAGCCACAGAAACGGGGATAGGGGGTGGGAACAGGTTTAACCTTAGTTACTGCCGTGTAATTCTGGTTTTATTTCATCAAAAAGAAATTCCATTCTTGTGCTCCAAAACAACTCTGCAATACAAACTCAAGGTCAATTTGTGTATTGACCTGTATTCATCTTAGAAATACACTTCTAAAAATCTCTGTAGATGTAATATTATATACAAATATTTATCACATCCTAGTCAACTCACCTATTTTCCCTTAGAAATTAAAGAATTTTCCCTTACAGAATGATCACCCCAAATAATTTCTGCTTAAATGTTTCCAGCATACTTATGGCAGTTTTACAATTTCTTCATTCTAAAAAATAAAAACAAAAAATTTCAGGGTAAAACTTGAAATGAAATTATTTGTTCCAACCATTTAAGAAAAGTGTTATCTTGCTGATACGACCACTTATTTTAGAGTAGGTCTACACTGTCTTCAAGACCTAAAGAAATTGTTTAAATTCATTCAGAAGTATTGAGAAAGTGGAATAACTTCTATTTCTCCTTACTAGACAGTAACTGAAGAATTTCATTAATGGAAAAAATTTCACAAAGAAAAATATTGGAAACATACATTTTTATTAAGTAAAATCTTTAGTTATAAACAAATGAAACAACTGAAAAAATATGAAAACCTCAATTTTATAGTCGTCGTATTTTTTTTTAAATCCCCAAAATCCCCTGGTATGCATAACATTAAATGCTTATCATTTTTGCGTCCATAAAAATCTATCACTGACATTAAACTCTGAAGGAAGAAGTTACCAGTTTTGATGTTTAGATTTTAATGAATATTAATAAATCTTTCTTTTTTTAAAAAAAAAAAGATGAGTCATCAGTTACTGAGTTTAAGAGAAACCAGTTTATTTGTCAAAAATCACGAGTTATTCAATTTAAAATGTACTTATGATGTACAAGCACACGTTTCAGTGTTATCAAAGACTTATTGTAACAGAGCAATTGTCTTTCAATAAAAATGAGTAGATAGTTAATAGTACTGTGGTGTTACCAACAATTTTAAAGTCATTTGTAGGATAGCTTGTGAAATTAAAAGGATAGCTTGTGTAATCAAAACTTTCCCTGCACTACTGCTTCTTTTTTTTTTTTTTTTTTTTCTGGTTGATTTAACCGCAGATCCCTTGGTTCATTCAAAAGAGGAAGCAAATGACTCAAAAATAATCATCTACACCACAGTGGATTAGTCATTTCACAGTTTATATATTTCTCTTCATGAGAAATGAAGAAACAGTGAGAGATAATTGCTTTGTGCCATTTCTTCAGATCTAAGGTTTTTTTCAATATCATACGTGTATGCCCTTCACTAATGCTTGATTGTGAATGAAAATTATATATGAAACTATATAATGCATATTGTATTGTCTGTTATAAACAGTTATATACAAAATTCTATTTTCATGACTGACTACATCATTTGGAGAAATACTCATTATACTTTTTGAAGAAGAGTGAAAATGTCTAACCTGATGGATGAATATAGGTCACTGTGCTAGCTGTGAAAGATAAAGTATGTACATCTATGTGCATAGACTTTCGTAGGTAATAGCACATTTAATTAGGGTATAGAGGTTTTCAAATAACTTAGTTTTAAACTAATGATACTGATCTTTGGCTATCCAGCTTCCCTTTTGCTTTTAAAGAGGTGCACAATCTAGATGATGCACATAGCTAATTTTGCAGTTTGGTTACATTCTGGTTGATTCTTTACGTAGACAGATAAGAATCCTAGGGTGACATTTTGAAGAGATTTTAGCAAGAGGCCTATGCTCACAAAATGTTTCTGAATATACAGACTTCTGTGGGGGGGAGGTTTGACTCTGTGGAACTTCTGTGGAAGGGACTGTTGAAATTCTCTCTGAAAAAAAACCATCAGTAATAGTGATAGTAATAGTCTCTTATTATGCATTATGAACTAGCAGTCCTCCTACTGCCTCATACCTCATACCTACTGTGATTTCTATTTAAAATCATTGAAGATTCAAACCATCTTTTCTGTGCTGCCTATCAAAAACTGGCATTTTATGAAGGGAGACCAAGAAAACTGGATCAAAATGCCTGTAATCACTTACTTTGTCTTCTAACAATAATTAGGAAGTAAATATATTTGGTATTTTAATTGGCTGAGGTTCATGACTTATTTTTTAAATCTTTTCTTAAAGCAGAATAGAAACTTCTGTAAAAAAACCCTGCAGTTATCATAAACTCACATTTTTCAGCAATGGAATAGCTAACAACAGAATCTATAGAAATGCTGAACCATTAGTGTAGGCTGACAGACCTTTCACCGAAAGAAAAGGAAAAATTGATTAGCTTTTTTTTTAAAAAAAAAAGAAAAAAAGAAAAGTACGCACTTTTCAATATTTTAATTTTGTTACAAAGTGTCAACCAAATTATATTTTGAGGTATTATTTTTACCTATTTCTCTAGCTTGTAACAACATCTAAATAATTTCTTCTATTTTTTTAATTTGTTTATTTTTTCTTTTCAGACCTATAATTGCCGAGCAGCTTAAGCCAAACACATTTCATATCCTGCTTTGAGGAAGAGGTCTAAATAGACAATATCTCAGGGTTTCTTCCAATCCTGGTAAAAATGTATCTTAATATCCATCTATACTTCATCTTTCATTTAGAAATCAATATGTTTGGTTTGGTGATAGGATAGAGTACATTTTTCAGCGGGTGAGATTCAGGTGTGTCTGTTGATATTGCCTAATCTGTTGCACAAGTTCAGAGAAAGAAGAGAAGGATATTCAACTCGAGAGGCAAAGAAAATAATGTTTTGGGGCTTGAAAGGTGTCAGGTAAATTGCCAGCTGGATAGATTATACTCAACAGTGTGGGTATGGTACATGAAAAATAAAGTACTGGGAAGCTGACATGGGTATAGGTAATCCTTCCATGTACATAGAAACATTTTAGAACATCTCTGTGCTGCTGAAAAGCCAGAAAACTGTTTTATTTATGGCTCAAAAATATCATATGAATCATCCTGCTAACTGAACAAACTTGTAGGGAAGAACATTTGTCTTTAGAAGCCTGCAAAATTCCACAACAAACTGGAAAACAACCCACGTCAAGAAAGAAGGTGCTTATTTAGGTGAAGATATGGTTATCATGCTATTAAACTCAGCTTTCTTCCTTTATGGTCTTGTGAAACATTTGCCTGTCATAAATGCCAACCTACTTGGTCTCATATTCTACTGTGTTTTAGGTATATGATGACATCTCATAAATCTGGCAGTTTGGTGACAGCAGAATACTAGTTTTCTGCTCAGATTATCCATTAAAATCTCTATAATTAAGTTGAATCTGTGCAATCTGAAAAGCATATATAGACTAGTCAATGATATTACTCTGTTGGTTCCAGATGTAATGCTTAAGAGTAGGTAGCATTGACCTATAAGAATTATTGAGGAAATATTTGCGTATTGCGCATCTCTGCTAACACCAACAGTATTATGATAACAGGGTTGGTTTTATCTTTCTCTTTATATTGTTTATAGTATTACTTCCCCAAATTTATATAATTTATATACATTCTTTTTGATACATCTGAAATACACTGATGGGTTTGGCATAGCGTGTAGTATCTTCATTCTTAGGAAAATATGGTAGAGATATTATGAACAAAAAACTGATAATCCAAATAAATTTGGCATATATTACATTTTAGCTCAGATTAAAATAATCATTTAAATTATTTTCTGGATAAGAAACAAGACATGAAGAAATAATTCTTTTTTCCAGAAGAGATAACTGAGAACTCTATACTCGGGTTTAGTGTCTATGTAAGTAAACCACAATGTTTTTTGTTTTGATGAAGTTTTTTTTCTACAGCTATGATCATATGAATCATCAACTCATAATCAAAAAGGGACTGTTTGTATGCCTAGTTGTATGTCTATGCATGATGCTTCAGCAGAGTTCCAGTATAAAATACTTAGAACCAGTTAAAAAACAAAAAAGAAAATAAAACAAATGAAAATAAATGAGCTTCTTTTTGAAATCAAGGATCAATTTTTCTAATAATCTCCATTCTTAGAGGTTTACCAAACTAGGCTATTGATCTGTGTATTAGAGGGCAAAAATGAAAGCAACTTGAAAATAGTGTTTTCTGCTGTCATAACTGGTTGTGCCCCATAATGAAATGGAACGTTTTGAAGGGAAGAAAAGCAGTAGCTTTTGGACTTGTTTTGTTTTACTTTGCTTTGTTTTTCAAGGTTGCTACCTTTTCAGATAAGATGCTTGAGGAAAGTGATCTGTAGTTACAACTGTAAGCACATTTGTTTGATGCTCGGGAATAAAAAGTTAATTAGCATAAAGATTTTAATTTCTAGCCGTGTGGGCATAAGCATACAGGCTTTTCCTCCATATCCAGCAAATGTACCAACATGATCATCTAATTATAATGCATCTTTATTTCCAGATCCATCTTGCATAGTAGATTTGCTGTACTAATCAAACCATTTATATTCAGCCATATGAACTGTAATAAAGATTTAGTACCTTAGCTATTACCTTTTCATGTTTCCTCAAATATTTTCACACATTTCTTTGCAAAACTTTGCCAATCACTGCCCTTTCAGCTTCCCAAAGAACTCTTTTAATTCACAAGGTACTACCAGTTTTATCTTCATTAGCTTGTCATGTCCAAAAAAAAACATGGTATGAAAGAATTTCTCTGTGTGAAGATTAATTCAATCATTTGACTAATGTTTGCTGAACTACAAATATCCATTTCAACCTACTGAATTTATTATCTGATATCTTTGGATATTGATTGGGATTTTTGCTCATTATCACACTGAACCTACTATATAAATCATGGCCTTAAATTGTTTGTGTGATTGTTCCTTGAACTTTTTTTAACATTTCTAGTTCAGTTGCTTTAACTAGATTTAAAAAAGATAAATATTTCATTTTTCATGTTTAATATTGACTGTAAATTAAAAAAAAAAAAAAAAAGATTCTATGCCATTGAACAGGTGCGTACCTTTTTATTTTGCCACCACTCATGGTTAAGGGTGGAGAAATGTAAGGGTGGAGAGTCAGGAATGAAGAACGGAAGTTGAGCCTGGGAAGAAGGGAATAAGAGTAGAAAGATTTGTAGTGTTTTGATCTTTTCTCTTTCTTTCTTTCTTTCTTTCTTTCTTTCTTTCTTTCTTTCTTTCTTTCTTTCTTTCTTTCTTTCTTTCTTTCTTTCTTTCTTTCTTTCTTTCTTTCTT
>VXAB01001033.1:0-34596 GCA_013399175.1 Odontophorus gujanensis | reverse complement strand
TCTCTTTCTCTCTCTCTTTCTTTCGCTTTCTCTCTTTATCTTTTTATTTTCAGAACAGGACCTAAGCTGAAATAACTATTGTTCTCCCTCTACCTCCACCCAAGGTTTTATTCAAATCTTTGCATCTTCAAATGATTTCTTCTGTGCGGAACATCACATTTTCTCTTAAAAGAACTATATTGTTCTGTACTTCTCACCTAGGAACACAAGCTTCCTTAGTGATGTACAAGAACATTATTGGAGTCATACAACCAGAGATAAAATGTGTCCCAGCTGTACTGGGATCAGCAAAAAGAGACAGCAGCAAGAATCTAGTATCTATTGAACACAGATTGTTTTCCTATTTTGTTATGTGAAGAAGCTATAGAGAGGCTATGTCAGATTGCTGTTTCAGAACATATTCTTACCAAGGCTGTAACCACACCATTCAAATAGAACACTTCAGTTGTATAAGGTAAGATTTTGCTTATCATGTCAGTAAAATAGAGGCTAGGAAGAAAAACCAAAACATTGCTGTCTGGCTCAACAGATGCTCTTATGTTTTCCAACTGACCTGTGCTCATTTACACTGCTTCCCAGAGATTTTTTGAAGATTAACTTTACACAGCCATGGAGTATAACAACAATGCCTTGCAATATTTGTGATAAGTTTTAAAGGAAATTCTTACTTTCAGTTGTTATGAAAAAGCAGCTATTAATAAGGGACATCTATATAAGACATATAATAGTGTTACTTTTTGGATGGGTGTCTGCATTATCTAAAACACATTTTTGTAAAAATTTCACTTTTTTGCTTCCGCAGAAATGTGTTGGATTTTGTTACTTTTCCTTTTTTTACATGCTTGTTTTTCTTTTTTCTTTTTTTCTTTTTTCCTGAAATCAGGGCAGGAGGTACTACAGATGCTCTCCTTCCCTTCCCTTCCGTCTCTCAGCTATAATGCATTACCACTCATAATGGCTTTTCCAGAAACTGAAAATTAATTTGGAATAATAAATAATGCATATCTAAACCTGAATGAATGCATTTTAAAAACCTCAAGTTTTAGAATCTTTCCATTCACATTCCACTATAACTTATTTCCAGGTGAGTATATTTTTGTGCTTCAGATGCCTGAATCTGGAATAGCATTCTGTTCTTTATTTTTCTAAAAATTACTGCCCAGACATACAACTGTGAACAACTTAAAAGAAAAAACTGTAAACAGCTGTCACATAATATGCTAATGTTTCACTAGGCTTTGCTTGAAATCATTTTGTTTTGTTGTTGTTGTTGTTGTTGTTGTTTTTGATAGCTTTAAGAAACTCTGCTTATGTTTTCACTAAAGGGAGCCTTATTCTCTGCTAAGTAGTGTGTGGATCTTTCATCCCTGGTGCTATGTTATTTTATCTTCTGGATCTATTTTTCAGTTGGCTGAATAGTCTATTTAATATAACCTTTCAAAATGGCTTTTCCTGATGTTTGCTCTGCAAGACCTACTCTCCAAATGCAAGCAGCAGCATTCTTGAGAAGGTTTTTATTTTAATTCAGTTGTGTATTTTCCTTCTTTCTTTTCCCTAATCTGAGAACAAGATATATCTAAAAGAGGAAGTCCACAGTTGCTTGCATCACTTCCACCTTCTGTCTTTACAACGAGTACTCCAGATGTAGTAAATACAGTAGCAGAATAAAGACATGAAGAAAGTGTGGTAAATGGAGCAGTCTGATCAGGGTGCTCTCTTTTGTGGAGTTAAAAAAAACAAGTCTTGACTCATGATGTTGTATTACACCCTATGGGTCAGTGTCTCTATGGAGTTTCTTAGGATCTAGTCACACTTTGGACAGGAGTACCCTTTAGGCGTGTACATTGGTGATAGTGAACTCAGTGTCATTGTTTTTCATTATTGTTATGGTCTAGCTAACCTGAAAGTAGTTTTCTGACTCTCTAGAATCTCTAGAGGTAAATTCCCAAATCTAACACTTCCAGAAAGATTCTGCACAGTTTTTTAAGCTTTCTGGGAAGATTTTCAACTCTTGAGATAACTGAAACTTTTCCTATATTTACATAACATTTTGTGATCTAATGTTGTTACTAAAGTCATTATTACAACTGCAGTAATTACAGTTAAGACTCTCATTTTCTCATGCCTTCAGATTTTGGCAAAAAATGCCTAGTTAGTATGGGAATTCTGTTTTTGCACAGGGTGTTCGTGCAGAGAAAGTGTTCTGCTGTGACAGTTTACGTTTAGATGAAAGATTGATTCCATCTTTTGATCTTTATGGTGTTCTTCAAACAGTATGAATTCTGAGCCATATCACAAGAATAGTATCTGACTCCCAGCAAGTATTCAAAATTGGATTATAGTTTATCTAGACCTGATACATGACCATGACCATATAATTCCCTAATTAGAACTGTTTAGCCTGTTGGGCTTTACATGAAGTTCAATACTCATTTCAGTCAAAACACTATTAAAGCAGAATTTGGAAGTCAGTAATTTGAAAATCATGATTCTTGAAGCTAGTCTTTATAAACCATTTAGTTTGTTACTTGATCTGTTTAAAATTCAGCTAAAAAGAAGGGGCAATGGATTTGTAGTTAGTTCAGGCAAATACATTTTTTTCATGTGCTACTCCTTTACAGCATTTTGAAAGGTACATTACTGTCTTCATTGAGACCAGAAACATGCTAACCACTGGAGATATATGAGAGTGTCAGCTGAATTGTGGTGCATGAAAAGAAAAGTGCTTATTTAATCATTCACAAGCATTATACAAAAATATACCTTTTGACACTAAGAAACAACATGTTTGCTTTTAAGGTCGTGCTAATGATCAACATAAAGAGTCCTTAAGATGATAAAAACACTCTATCTGTGACTACATGTTTTGTGAGATTTCTGTATTAAAGATATGTTGAGAAGAATGTGCCATATGTTTTATTTAGTTCTGATTTCAGTTGTGTTCTTTCTTTTCCCTCAACACTGTGTGTGTACATGTGTGTATGTATGTATTTCTGAGGTTCTCCCCATTGAGTGCAAAATAAAATAAAAAGTAATAACACTGAAAAGCCGATGGGCAAAAATTGATTCATAAATGAGAAGGTGGCATTCATCTCAGCGCTCTTATTGGAAACCTAAATCTCAGTAAATTTGTAGCCTAAGGATACAATGGGCTTAAAGGATTTCTGTCTCTGAAGAAAAATTAGAATGCCTTTGAGGTAAGGTAAATGGAAAAGGTTGTTTGGGCAAACGTGGAGCTCTAGCACTATTAAATGTTAAGCACCATCAGGGGGTATCTCAGTCATTAACGAGAGTGGCACGTTGAAGATTGTTTCAAGCAGAAGAAGAGTTATGGATGGCTATGTGAAGGTGGCACAATACCACAGGGAAATTGTGTCAAGCAAGAAGATTTTTTTAAACTTATTTTGGGAGAAAAACATACTGAAATACTGTCCTTTCTTTACCTGCTTCAGAGTATTTTCTTCAAAATAACTTTGTTGTCTTTTAAATGAAATCTGGCATGCTAGCTTTAAAGTCCATTGTGCAACTTTCTACATACTAGTCAACCTTGATCTTTGGTACATCTTGTATACTTGCACAGTAAATGTAAGTACCAATTTAATCCAAAAATAAGCTTGTTCGCTTCAAATCCAACTGTTTAGTAGTCTTGACTGACTTGGAAGTGTTTTATGGAACTTGTGTGTTAGTTTTGTATATAATTAAAGGAGATCTCAGGGGTTCTGCAAGCAGCCAGTAAGTTAAGCTATCTGGTGTGAGAATAATGTGTTGCTGTCTAGGGAAAGAAAGATTTAGGAGCCAAGCAGCCAATCTAGGATTCCTGTTTCAAGCCAACAGAGCTTGAGAAATGAGCAGACGTGAAGTGTTATATCTCTAGACAGTAGTTACCAGCTTTCTCATTACACTAGCACATCCTCCTGGCTGCTTCACAAACTGGCCCTGAGATTAGAAGCTCTGCAGGAAGCTATCTGTGTTCTCACAGTTGGAAATATGTTGTTGGGATGACAGCAGTTACATGGAAAATGGGTATTAAGATAGACTTCAGCTTTCCAAGTTTGCCTTAGGTATTGCTTAAAGAGAATAGCAGATAGTATAATCTGTATTGTAATCCTGTTTGAGAATAAACAGCGAGAAATGCCATTTTATCTTCTGATGTTCAGTACAGTGGCACAATACATTGTACTGTGGGAGGACCCTAACATTTTGTTCATAGAGTGAGCCCTCTTCCAGGTCTTCATCACGTCCTATATTATTTGTTACCTCATAATATCCTTGCAGCTACTGCAGTTAAATTTTGAATATTTATAAGGGAGTTGACCTTTCTATTTCCTTTGAACTGTCTTTAACCACCATTCAACCCACACATTACAAGGACATACTTATCTTGCTGATACTGTACACTAAGATTTAATTTTTTTTTCATCATCCTTGTTTTGACACTATAATAAATGCAGTAGTAGTCTCATATATTCTTGTGTGTATGATCCTTCTAAAAGGATCCACTGTATAGAGTATTTCATCACTGCACATGGCTTGGTCTACCCTTCTATACCTTTTTTGATTTAAAGTAGATTAGAAAGCTCTTTCTATCTTTTTTGTTATAGCAAATTAGTTTCTTTAGATCAGATTATGTGTACAGTTTGAGAGAGAGATTCTGAGAGTACCGTTTACTTTGTGAAGTATAGGCCAGACTCACTCACTTTTTCCTGCAGTGATAACATCATTTGACCAAAAGAGAGAGATCAATATAAACAAAGTCACACCAGTACGCCAGTTGAAGTATGAACCATCATAAAGCACTGATTCAGTTGTTCCAGGTCTGCCAGACACTTACTAGGAGTCAACAGTAGAAATATCAGTATTGAAGCAGATTATGGGTAAAGGAGACAAAGTTGCTGTGACACGTTATCGCAGATGATGAGTTTTGTCAGGTGAGGTTCAACTATAGTAGCTTCTTTAACAGACACTTAATTGTAGATAGCTATTATTCTGAGATTTAATTAATGCAATTTTGTTTGCCAGGTAAGAGTCTAGACCTAAGGGTAAATTCATTATGATAAATGTGAATAAATGAATCAAAATAAATGACCATTATATTGACTATACATTGATATCTCAATTATATTATGGTACTTTAATGGCACTCAGGGGAGTAATTAATCCAACTGTTTGAGATATGAGCAGGAAAAATACGTTTGATAACAATATTATGTTATACATTGTACATTATCTGAACGGAAAAACACGTTAGCAGAAGGTATGTATAACTTGCAGTGCAGATATAAGATTTGTGATGGGACTTCACTCACTTGCAGTTATCCAGCGTTGTTCAGAAGAAATTCAATTTCAAGAAATGAACATGCTCTCAGAAATTGATAACATAGCAAATATATATAATCATGCATGCAGAAAACTAATGTGGTACTTTACTGGATTTGCTAAGCTCTTTTTTGGTGACAAAGTAGCTCTACAATTCTTAACCAGCTTGTTCAAGGTATTTAGTGTCTTTAAAAATTAAAACTCATTATTCTGATTTCATATTTAATACAAGCCTTAAGATTTCAGAGACTAAAATGCTATGGAAGAAAAAGATCATTTTCTGACTAAGATATTATTTCACTAATCTTGCAAGAACAGATCCAGGTGATGTGAACTTTTATACAGTTTGCACTTACACATCAACTTTGCAAGAGGAATTAAAGAAATGTATGTAAAACCCTGAAGTGTTGGATTCATTCCTTAACTAGAAGCTTTAGGCTACAGATTTAATGCATAGCTTCTGAAAATGTTAAATATTATACACATTAAGACTACTTAATTCAGATTTAACAGTAGGACTTTTGGAGGCCTGCCATGTACAAAGTAAAGTGAGAGAGGTAAGCACTCCCCTGACATTAAAAGAAGCCATCACTCGAAATTATTCCTGCCTCATTTGAAAATGTAGATTTGCATGCTGAAATCCTATGGAAGCTTTGTGCTTCAGTTCAAAGTTTACATTAAACCCAGAACAAATAGTTCTTATTACAGCATGTCTGTATCAGCAAGACAGATTTTTTGCTTTGTGTTTTCAGAGCTTGAATAAGCTCTTCAGTTGGTGAAACCAGAGAGACCATTGGTCCTTATGGATTTTGTTAAACTGTGATTACTGAATGTAAAGAACAGCAATATCAGTGTGTTATCAGTAATAACATGATGTCTGTTTCTTCCAAGCCAACATGATGCTGATTGACGATGAATAGCTGTAAAGGAAACTTTAAATTACAGCATTTATTATGAATGTGACACAATTAAGTATTTAAGGAGTGCACTTTTTTCCTAACTTAGTGTAGTGCAGCACATATTGAAGTTAGACATGATCATTAATAGCAAAATGAAACCCGTCTAAAAACTTTTATGATTCATGTTTTGAATAAAAATTGTTATTCTTGTAGACAGCTAGAGGCATAGCTCATTTTTACATGAAACAGACACTACATCTTTTTAAATGATTATGTTTAGATACATTTTTAGGGATTTAGTTTTCGAAATACATTAAGAAACAAAAGAAGAATTTAAACACCTATGTTTCATGGGAGATTATGTGATCATGTGTATGTAAAGAAGAATTTCTGTGAATTCATCATGCTGACTTGAAAGATGTCTATGATCAAGAATTGAAAATAATCAGAACAAAGATCTCGTATGTCACTAGACTTAATTGTCCATTTGTGATTCAGATTAAATTTCTAAAATTAGGCTGTGATTTACAAAATCCAGTTCTAAGTTTAAATTTAATTAGCTTCTGTGGACCTGAGTAAGTAGTTGAGGCATTAATAATGCTGGTGAAAGAAAATAAGGAATATTTGCTTTTACATAACAGCCTGTTAAATAGCGTATCACCCAAGAGAGCAGGAGACTGCAAGGACTACTTTGAGGAAGATATATGAAGTGATAGTGTTATATTAGAGAGATGGTTGAAAGATTTTCCTGAAAGAAAGGGGATCCTGGAGTCCTACCAGTTATATCTCAGAAAGCTGCCTCTCCATTTCTTATTAGAGACTATTTTATAAGTTATATCCATAAAGTTACAATGTACTTAGAAAAGCTTTAAGAGCAGCATCAGCCTATGCTTTACCTGCTTCTGGACTATTTTCCTACATTAGTGATTTTCACTACATGTGGAGATGTGTAAAGCAAAGTAGACAGGAGAAATAATGGAAGGAACTGGCAATGTATAAAAGTGAATACTTGGCTTTCAGCCAAGTAGTAAGTGAGGCAAATCAGTGCAATCTTCCTTGAGTGCAGAGGTAATGCAGTAATTGTAGATTGCATTTATCTATCTATCAATCTATCTATTTATTTATTTATTTATTTTGCATACCTACTTGGAACATAAGTGGGTCAACCCAATGATAGCAATATCACAGTCTTATGAAATATGCTTTATTAAACCTATCTATTATAATCATAGAATGATTTGGGTTGGAAGGAACCTTTAAGATCACCTAGTTCCTACCCCCTGGCTGACAGGGACACCTCTCTCTAGACCATGTTGCTCAAAGCCTCACCTAGCCTGACCTTGAACATCTCCAGGGAGTGAACATCCACAACCACTCTGTGCAGCCTGTTGCAGTGTCTTACCGGAATCACAGAATCACAATCACAGAACTGCAGAGGTTGGAAGGGACCTCAAGAGATCAGTGAGTCCAACCTCCCTGCTATAGCTGGTACCCTACAACAGGTTGTACAGGTGGGCACCCAGATGAATCTTGAATATCTCCATAGAAGGAGACTCCACAATCTCTCCAACCTGTTCCAGTGCTCTGCCACCCTTACCATAAAGAAATTCTTCCTCATGATAGTATAGAACTTCCTATGTTCAAGTTTTAAGCTATTATTCCTTGTCCTATCACTGTGCACAACCAAGATCAGCCTGGCTTCATCCATTTGCCTCCCACCTCCCTTTAGATACTTATAAACATCTATCTCAGTCTTCTCTTCTGAAGGCTGAACAGACCCAGGTAACTCACTTTCTTCACTGAATACCTAATGTTCTTTGAACACACCCATACTTCCTAAATTTCCTGTAATTCACTCTCATATTAAAGATTTTCTTCCTAATATCTAGTCTAAATCTACCCTCTTCCAGTTTAAAACCATTTCCTCTTACTCTGTCTCTACATTCCTTTATAAAAAGTCCCACCTCAGCTTCCTTGTGGACTCCCTTCAGGTACTGGAAGCCCACTGTAAGGTCCCCCTGGAGCCTTCTCTTGTCTGGGCTGAAAATCCCCAAATCTCTCAGCCTGTACCTGCAGGAGAGGTGCTCCCGTTCTGATTATCTCTGTGGACCCTCTTCAATAACTCCATGTCGTTCTTGTGTTGTGGTCTCCAGAACTGGATATAGTACTCCAGATGGGACCTCACAAGAGTAGAGTAGAGGGGTAGAATTACCTCCCTCGACCTGTTGGCTATGATTTCTTGATGCAATCCAGGGAACAGTTGTCTTTCTGGGCTGCAAGAACACTTAGTATTGGAATGAATTCAGTTTATAGACTGGTTTGGTGCACCAGTGATAGGAAGTAGCCAGTAGAAAGAAGAAACCAAAGCCATACTTAATGATTAGTCAAGGCCACGTTGTCCACAGATGTGTCAGAAAACATACATGTACCAATTCAGAAGGACAAAGCAAGATCAAATACTTCTAGAGTTCAAGTCATCAGGACAATCTGTACTATGAAGTAGGCAGTATTGCTTTAGAACCTATGTGAACTGGCTAGGGATAGGAATTGGGAATAAAATTGTGAAAATCAAGGTTGCAAACTAAAGAAGCAGGGTTCAGAACCAAGAATAAGAGCCAAGAACCTCAGCAGGTAGAAAACTACAAGGCAGCGTACACCTTTCAAGATATGCTTATGTAGCTCTCACTTAGAAGGATCCAACTGCTCAAACCGCATAAGTAGGCATGAGAGAAGCAGAATACATACCCTGTGAATATGGCATTCAGATACCCTGGGAAATGGCTGCTCCTTTTACTCTTCTGTCTGCAGACAGGCAGTCATTTGTTAGGTGGCTGTGTGTTAAAGAGTTTGGATAAGCAGAATTGCACTGCTTTCTTGGCTGCTTCAGCTATTTCAGTTCTAACCACACCATGCTCCTCTGTGGGCTTCACTGCACCAAAGAGCACCAGTGAGGATGAAAGAGAGTGAGGATGTTCACTATTCTGTTTGTAAGCATATCTTCCAGGGGGAAAAAAAAAAAAGGGGAAAAAAAAAAAGGGAAAAAAAAAAAAGGGAAAAAAAGAAAGAAATAAATTAACTTTGCAGTCAGTGTAGAAACCTACCAAAGAGAATCTGAAATCATCCAACACCCACCCTTTTTTGGTTTATGTTCAGGTAGAGAATAAGAGTATTTAGTCATCATACTGAAATTACATTAACGAACAATTTGATCAAAATTCCACATGGGAAACCTTAGGATTTTCATTTCTTTACTTGATTTTGCATACCTGCCCTTGGAAAATAACTGAATTATTATGCCACCACTTAATAATTGTATCATTCCATTCATCTTTGGTTTGTTTGATTGGGTTTTATGTTCCCCCTTCTCTCATTTAAATTCAGGCTTGTTTTTCTCCTTTTAATTAAATTGAATTCCTAAAGTTTATTAATTATGTAATCATATACCTCATTTTTGATTATTTGCTCCAAAACTGGTACTTTCTTGGATATCAATAAAAGGTGATGAAAATCACATATATAATTTTTTAAAGAGTAAAAAATTTGTATCTGTAAATGTTTCTCCCTTCCCTTCCCTTCCCTTCCCTTCCCTTTCTTTTTTTTTTAAACCACTATGTCATCCAGTACTACACAACACAAGTAGAACACCCATTTGTAGTAAAACATGAAAGCAATCTCCTATTGCTAGAACAGACTGCCTCTATTAGGGTTGCTATGGAGCTTTACAGGTAATCAAAATGTAAACATAAGCTACAGCATGCATCACCTCATGTGTTTCATTAGTAGAGAGGATCCCAGGTCAGTGAAACTTGTATAAAAGGATATTATGTTCCCATGTTTGCAAATCATAACCATCAAGCAAAAATTAAAGTCAACCTTAAAAAAAAGTGGTCACATTGAATTTTGATATCATGGTCAGTATACTTTTATGACTGTAAAATATATCTAATATGAGCTCAGTAAAACCAAACCCAGCAGGTTTTACAATGCCCACAGTGTTTGCTTCTTTGTGAGACTTATTTGCAGAAGATATAATAATTAAGAGCAAATGATAGAAGCATAAATAATTGTATGCTTTTATGTTATTCATATGATTAGATGGAAATTTCCAGTTATTTATGTTCTTCCTATTCTTTATGTAACAGCAAGTTTTCCACTGAAGCTTTCTTATTTATTACCAGATACATAAAGATTGTTTTTTGAACTTTACAAGTACTTATTTACTTGTGTATTTTCCTGTCTGCTTTCATTTCACTGAATCTTTGGAACTTGAAATTTTGTTTTGACTTTCTGCATAACAACTTAAGCCAAAAGATTGGTAGAAGGATTTTTTGAAGGACGTAAATGCTAAATATAATATAGGTAGTATTTATCACTCCTCTGTCGACATGTTCTTGAAAGTAAACCAAAACTGTGGGTAAAGACTGAAGGGAACATGAAAATAAGGAGGGTAAGCATCATTTTTTAGAATAAAAATCGTCTTCTAAAGAGTAATTTTGCAGCATTTCAGGAGGAGATGATTTTATTATTTCTGAACGTGTGCTTTAGATATTGAAATATAATCTAAATTAGAGTTTTGTCACTTTGTAGAAAAACTTATTTGAACTACTACTTTTTTCACTGCATGTTTTTCAATAACTAATGTTTTATAAACTAGTGAATGATTTGGAAACACTATGATGAATAATTTTGCAGTAGTAGATTTTCAATTAATTAGATATTATAGAGTTTTTGGTAGGGATATAGTAATGCAATCAAAACTAAATAAAACATAAAAAAAGAAAAAAATTAGGCAAAAGGAGGCAGTTTGTAAATAATTGTCATTTAATATTTTCCTAATAAAACATATGTATTTTTACTTTAATTGCATATGTTAACTCTTTCTAATATCCATGCTATATTTACCTTGCATTTTTATTTTTAATTTCTGTAGCTCTTTTTCTTCAAGTACTTAACACCACTCAGGAAAGGAAAATTGAAAAGAAGTTTACTTGTGGGAAAATAATTAATGCCCCTTTAGGCTTTCCCAATGAGAACGCTCACATAACAGCCCAAATCCCCTTGCTTTAGGTCTCACAGTTTAACTTGTCAATATGTAATTATGATTCCAAACACAACAGATTATTCCACAGTTAATAGTGTGGTTTCAACCATGCAGAATGGAGTAGAAACACCCATGGCTGATAAAAGGGACTGTCACCTTAGTAGATTTTATATAATAACCCTTGGGGACCTATACCTATTATTGTGTAAATCAGTTCAACAACTTGACACTATGACCCTTCTCAGATACCTTGTTTAGTGAAATCTAAAAGAACTTGAATCTTAATTTTGATTACAACCACAAACCTTACAATGCAATAGTATGTTTTTTATGTACTTTTTGTTTATCTTTCTTTATTAGTTGTTGGCAATATCTTCTTAGGCAAATTGGCTTAGTAACTCTCTACAGATGACATTTTTGTCACATCAAAGCATTTTCTGTTGAAAATTGTAATTGATTTTTTTACAGTTTTATGGTTACTTAACATTAGTATGGATTGTGAGTAGCTGTGCAATTCCCCTTGCGTACTAGAGGGGCTCAGTTATGGTAATACCTCTTTCATTAGTATGTTTTTAACAACTCCGCAAAAAACAGAAAATGTTCATACTTTCTCAATTCTTACAGCTCTATCAGCAGTTCATCTACACGGGCTAAACTGAATCTTTTTAATCCCAGCACCGAGAAATTATTCGTTAAAATGATTGTAGTGATTGTTAGTGAAATTGTAGGCAGCTCCTGTTACTATGCTTTGATTATATAAGTATATGGGCCTTCCATTTTACAGAAAAGCAGTGAGAGGCAGCTACACTTACACGTTTTCTCTCTGCAGTATATATCAATATGATTGGTATAAGTTCACTGTAATTCAACAGATGGTTCAGATGTAGCCTTCAATGATACTGTATTTCCTCCCTTAACCTCCTCCAACTAAAACACCTCTTTTAATGCCAAGGAATCCAAATGCTTCTGACAGGAGGAAAGTTCATGCTATTTCCCACTGCCTAATTTGAATACCAATGACAAGCATCAGTCATACACTTCAAAAATCAAGAGCATACATCATTAAAATTACCTTCAAAGAGAATGGTTTATATTTATGACTTTGGCATCTCTGAGACTGACTCACAACTTCAGACAGCTTGACAAGCAACATCTTCAGCTAGCAAACTGCTGGTTAATAGAAAATTTTCAAGAGAAGTCCATCAGAGATGGATAGACTGCAATTGGAATCCTGTCAAGCATTACCAACTCTATTTTGACTAACCTGCATCAAAACCAAGCAAATTAGCAACTCCTAACTCCATAACATCTCATGAATAAATACTCAGATGTTCCTGGTTTTCACTTTCATGTTTCATATTACCATCAGAAGACACTGCTATACCTTACAGAGGTTTTAATGATTTGATGGCACTTCCTGAAAATTTTGCAGTTCTTATTATCCTAAAGGCTCCTGATGTGCTCAAAAGAGTTGAAGGATGATTTCAGGCCTGCTATCAATGATGTCTAACAATAATAGCAAATGCATCAGTTGAAACATATTAAGTAACAGAGTGCTACCTTTTAATGGAATCAATCTTTATGACAGCTAAAAAAATACATTGTTAATATTGCTTGTGAAATAATTAGTTTTATTTATGGACTGAATTGTTCTGATGTATAAGTAAAAATATTAGAACCAAAACCAAATTTTTTCTTGTTGTTTTCTAGCAATTAAGCAAATCATACAAACAATTCAGTTTAACTGTGTTCTTTGCTTGAATGGAAATGTTTTCCATTTATTGATATCCCATAAGAACTTTTTAAATTTTCATATTGTGTTTAAGATGTTGCATTTTTTCTGTCTAAACAACTCACTAGTTTTCATTTAAATAAATGTAATTATGTGTCCTCTGAAGTGAGGATAATTTTGAGAGTCAAGGGAACAGGAAGAAAAATATACTTTTTGAAGAATAGAATACATAACAGGTTGGCAAATGGGATTTTTTTACAGCAAATACTTGAGTTGTATAAAAATATATGGTGAATACCATGCTGTATCTGGTTGCTTTGGTAATATCTCGATTCCTATAGCATATCAAAGCTTGAAGTTCTGTTACTAGTTACATAACTTGCTAGGAAGTATATGATATTGAATCTTCAGATATAAACTGTACACTAAGTTTGATAAATTGTACTCTATCTCCTTCCCAAGTTCTTTAAAAATATTATACAAAGGCTGCTTCAAAAGCAATGCCTTCTATTTTAATATGTTGACCCGCGGTATCAGAGGTGGATGTTGTTGATATGGCAGCAGAGATTCTACCAATATTCTGTTTTCTTGACATGTGACTGATGGCAGGAGAGGTGAAGTCTGACAGAATGGTGTCTGATATGGAAGCATGTTTGAAGCAAAGGAGTGTTTTGTTTCATTAGGAAGGTTACATTGAGGCTACTTGCAATTAAGAATGGATAGTTGGAATTAGGGCTTTATCCCTCAGCTGTCATCAGCTCTTTTGTTTCATTATTGTGGAGCTAGTCTTCCAGTAAACTGACTGCATCTTGATAATGTCTGCAAGTGCAATGTTAAAAATAGCCAATTTTAAAAGCTAGTATTACTCACATTGAACAGAACTGTACTGATGGAAAAATTATATTGTTTATAGGAGATGAAACAAGTGAAATTTGAATCTAAGAAGGAAATGCTGTTTAAATGGAGTTTTCATCAGCAATTGTCAATCTTCTCAAAGTATAACTATTCAAATAACAGTGTGATCACATTATGTATATTTACTTTGAGTTTTTTATAACCTTTTTTCAAGAAATATGAGGAATAGATATTTCAAAAGAATTCTAGTGTTGTCTGTAAAGGATAACTTCCTGGCCCAGGTACTAGATGGATTAACTTAAGGTGAATCCTTATTGGACCTGATGCTCACCAATACAGGTGAGAACATTAAAGAGGTTAAGACTGGAGACAGCCTGGGCTTTAGTGATCATGCCCTCGTGGCGTTTGTGGTCTGGAGGAATGCAGAACTGGCAAAAAGTAGAGTCAGGACCCTGAACTTCAGGAGAGCACACTTCCGGCTGCACGAGGAACTGCTAGATGGAATCTATTGGGAAACTGTCCTGAAAGGTGTAGGAACAGAACAGAGATGTCAACTCTTTAAGGACACACTTCTGAGAGTGTGTCCTTAAGCTCTCCATGCCCCATAAGAAGAAATCAAGCAGAGGAGTTGGGTGGCTGGTGTGGTTGAGCAAGGACCTACAGCTTAAACTGAGAGAAAAGAGGGAAGTGTACAGGAAGTGGAAGCAGGATTGTGTAGCCTGAGAAGAATACAGGGATGTCGTCCGCATGTGCAAAGATCAGAAAAGCCAAGGCACAGATGGAGGTGAACTTGGGAAGGGATGTGAAAAATAGCAAGAAGGGGTTCTACAGGTGTAATATTTCATAGGACTGTATTCCTTTAAAATTCTTCTTGCTTGACCAGATTTTTCTTTTATAATTAGTGCTCTATGAACTATTTACAGCTTATACTGTCTCTGAGAGCTCAGTGCTCCTGCTCAGAATGTTTATGTAATCTTACTAGAGATCTCCATTAGTATTACTGTTCCTTAAATGATCACCATCTGAACTTCGTGTCATACTTTTTTTGTTTTCAGATTGTTCCTCCTACTGTCACCTCTGTAAAAGAAATTGATCAGTAAGGAAATCGCTACACAAATACATTTTGGTTACATCACTGAGTTTTAAGTCTTCCATGACTAATATGTCAGTATAGTTGAATAGTGGTTTAGATCTTTCTGTTCTTGAAGTATAACTAAAATGAAAAAAGATCTATGCATAATTGGTCAAATAAGTCATAATAAGCTCCAATTTAATCCTGTCTTTTACTTTCTGTACAGTTCCTGTCCTGGAGCACCAACAGATATTAAATGCCTAATTTGTTTAAGAAATCTGGTAGTGTTCAGTGCAGTTAATTCATTTTGAACAATTACTAACAGGGACTTAGAACTGAACAGTACTGCTCCTTTCCTCTTGCTAGGGGCACACAAGGGGACTGTGACTGACAGCATGCTTTGTGGTGGTAAGAGGTTTCAGTCTGTGCTGGGAAGAGGCTCCCCTCAAAACCCAGAGGGTACAGAAAGGGCACAGAGAAACACAACTACCAACTGTCTGGTCCTGTCAGTGTGTGTGCACTGGAAATGTCTTACAATGGCTGCCTCAGTGAAGGTGATTTTAGAGAAATATGCAAAATGTTCTCATTTTACATTAAACTTAAGTGCTTGTGTTTGCATTTTTGTTTGTTTTTGAAGAAAGTCTTGTACTTTTGTTGATGTTCTAGTCTTATATAGTGATATTATGTACCTAAATTATCTCTTCTGCAAGAGATCTTGAAGTCAGGTGTTTGATTCATCCAGAGACGGATCTCTATGAGCATGGAAAAACTGTATGATCTGTTTGCAATATACATAGGTTTATCTTTCAGCATTATAATTTACATGGGGACTTCTACATTAAATAGTAAGAGCTCCTTTTACACTACCTTCAGGTGCTTTCTGTACCACTGTCTTATTGACAGATTTCTCTGTAATCCCTAACACAAAATTAAAATCGACCTGTAAACTGGAACAAGTGTTAAGCACTCAATTCACCCCTTACTAATAGCATTTTTTTCTCTCATTTCTTTTTAACAACACAAAAATTCTTTCCTAAGTATTCAATGAAGTTATGAGCTTTTTTCTGCGCTAAATTGTGACAACAGTTTTGTTAATTTACAGTGTGGCATCTCCACATTCATCCTTTTGTTCAGCTCTCTGAATGTGGTGGTTTCATCCTGATGGGCAGCCAGATCTACCACACCATTCTCTCACTCCCCCACCTCAAAGGAATGGAGAGAGAAAATATGGTGAAAAAGAGATCAAGGGTTGGGGTGCGGACAGGGATATAACTCACAAAGTACCGCCACAGGCAAAGCAGACTCAGTGTAGGGAGATTAATATAATTTATTACCTATTAGTAATAGACTAGTGCAGTGAGAACCTAAAAGTAAACTAAAAAACATCTCTTCATTTACCCTCCTCTACCTTTTCCTGGAACAGCTCAGTGGAATGAGGAGTGGAGTCAGTTGGTAACACTTTGTCATCTGTCATTCCTTGGCAGTCATTCTCTTCCCTTGCTCCACCATGGGGTCCCTCCCACACGATGCCCTTCTTCCCGAGTTGATTTGATATGGGTTTCCCACAAGCTGCATCTCTTTAGGCACTGCTCCTACATGGGTCCATACCATGGGGCCCAGCCTTCAGGAACTGCTTCATCATGGGTCCCCAAGGGCATCAGATCCTCTAGTCCTTCTAGAAGAGCTTCTTTGAAGGGACTGCAGCTCATGCCTAGGGCCTTCAGACCACATCCACCTACTCCACCGTGGGCTCCTCCATGGGAAGAAGATCTGCTCTCTGTGATGCTCTATGGGAGCATCAGGGCCCTATCATCGCCTTTCAGCAGGCTGCAAGGAACTGTTCTGAACCTGGAGCACCTCCTGCCCTCCTTCTGTGCTGACCTTGGCATCCACAGGACTGTTTTCTTTCATATTTTCCCACTTCTTTCTCCAGCACTGTTGCACAACAGTTTTTCCCCACCTTAAATCTACTCTTACAGAGGCACAATCAGCATTGCTCACTGGCTCAGTGCTTGCCAGCAGCAAGTTTTTTGAAGCTATCTAGAACTGTCTCTTGTCTAACATGCGACAAATTCTGGGCTCTGCTCACAAACCCACCCCTGCAGCCCACCCACTACCAAAACCTTGCTGTGTGAACCAAATACACTGGGAGAGAAAAACAAAAACAAAACAGTTGATGTGCAGCACTGATTTAGGCTTCTGTACCTATGGGAACTGTGAAATAAAATTCACTAATTTTTATGATCAGACTCTTTCTAGAAAAACAATGGGCAAATAACATTATAATCTCTGCTACCAGTCAGTAATTTCTGTTAAACACAGTCTGACTTTTCTTCGAGATCTTCTCCCCCATATGACTAGTTTAAACCTGTGATCAATGTACCACGTGTTCTCACAGAAAATGTAAACTGTCTTAAATCTCTCATTTTTAAGAGAAGTTTTATGCTGTTTCTTCACTCCTGTAGACATTATACATACATTTTTTCCAGTAAGGCACTCAAAGTTATACCTTTTTTGATCCTATTTAAGTACTGGACTGTCTGTAAATCCACATTCATACTTCTCAAAAGTCAAACATTGGAGATACAACCAAGGAAGACAAAATATAATTCATTATGAGATACTACTTTGCAAGCTCTGAAAAATGAGATACCAAGGATGCAGAAAGGTCCACAAAATGGAACTGAGCAAGTATTTCTGCTTTACAAAAGAACAGTCTGTCAAGAAAATACATCATTTTGTGCCATCCAGAATTCATGAGTTTGAAGGTGAATGACCAAGTCAATCTCAGCTAGATAGCCATTTGGAGAAAGTGATCTAGCAAAAAGATGAAACATAGCATTACAAATTACTTCTTTTGCTTTCTTTAAAATATTTGATGTAGTAGGGTAACATGTTGACTAAATATTGAGTTCCTTAATTTTTCTTATAGTAGATCTGTTTTTGCAGCTCTAGTAAATATTCTCAGAACTGAATCACACTTTAAAATATTTATTTTAAATTATTTTTCTTAACTCATAATTACATAAAGCATCATTCTTTTTAAATACATAAAATATGTGGTTTTGGTGGATGATATATTCTGTTTGCACATATAAAAGCATATAAAATTATGTCAACTTACATTTCAGCAAATATCAAGGTTTTTTTTGTATCAGTGATTGATTTAAGCCGAGTGAAATTTCTGAGAGATCCAAGGAAGAACACTGATACTGAATAACTTTTGTTTAAATTGTAATAACATGACTTTTTGTTCAGATAGTTTACTTATAGCTCTGTAAAACAATAAAATGAATGCTTCAGAAAAAAAAAAAAAGTCTTTTAATGTAATCTCTGAGAATCGTCTTTGTAAAATACTACGCCTAATGATTCTCATTACTTAAAATGTTAAAATATAAGAAAATGACTGTGTAATGCAATTCAGTTGGAAGCTTTTTGTCTCACTGGGATTTTCTCCCATTCTCTCTGATACATCACCAAACCAATTTCAATTTATAAAAGGTGTTGGAACTAACATGGTGAGCTTAATTCAGTAAACTGCAAAAAATGATCTGATCTAATTCAGTAGAAGAAATAATTTAATATTTTATATTTTGTTTGATGTTTGATTCAAAAAATAGTTTAAACTTCTAAATATGTGAAGTATTTTAAAAAAGCTATGTGTAAATTCCAAACATTCATTTCCATAGTGTAAAATTCCTCCTGTTTTTTTTTTTTGTTTTTTTTTTTTGTTTGTTTGTTTGTTTGTTTGTTTTTTTGGTGGAGTTTTTCTTTCTCTATTCGCCTTTCACTTTCTAGTACAGAAAATGATCATACAGAATAGAGCATGTATAAAATTCAGCAAGAGTTTTAATTGTACCCAATTGCTTGTAATTTCTATTTAATTATCCCTCAATCTCAAGTTTTCAATTAGGAGTTTTTTCCTTGGAAAGAAAAATTCATTGTTTCTTCATGTCCTCTTCCTTAGCATTTCTCAGTACTCTTTTAAATGAAAAAAATGATGCAGGCAGGCCCCAAATTCTGTTTCTAAATGCTCACCACTGCTTTGACATCAGTGCTTAAAAAGGGAAGTATTGCTGCATTAGTTAGGAATTAGTAATGTTGACTTGAACTACACACCCCAGTGAAAGTTAGGATGGTTTGTCATCAATTCAACTTGAACAGAGTAAAAAAGGCTTTCTATACAGAGAGGAAATAAAATTGCCAAGAAACAAGACAAGACTTTTTCTTTGGATCTTTTCTTTATTAAAATCAAAAGGAGGGTTTCAAGACCAACTGGTCATATTTGCTGGTGAGTACGAACAATTTTATGGTCTCAAGTAGAAGAATACATTTTTAAATATTTAGTGTTATTTTTGCATAGCATCAGTGCTAAAATTGTGCAGGAAAGGAAGGGACAACTATAATGATGAAAGTAATTATGTAGTGTGCAGTTTGACCTTTATTTTTTTCCTTCATTTTAAGGCATGTTTTACGCTATCTCTGGTTCTAGTGTATTGAATAAGTAATAAAAGAAAATTACATCCTGTGTATACGAGCATTTTTATTTTTAGTGTTTCAAAAAGCCATTAAAATTCTGAGTCCTTTGTTCTACCTTGCTTCTAATACTGACTAGAAACAGCACTGGAGAAAACAGAAACATGAAAGCATTGACAAGGAATTCCACAGAAATTTTGATTAAAAACTTCCAGCAAGATTCACCTCTTCTTGGTCAGTGGTCTGTAACTTTCTTCTTTGTCAAAGCATTCTTGTTGTACAGGTCTGGGTTGTACTTCTTTCTGCAGTAACCAGTTTATGTTCCTCATGGAGTGCTCTCTAGGAAACCCTCATGGGAACACCTGAAACAAAGTTTCACATTACTTCTAAACCTATGCCCTTATAGTAACTTACAGACCCCAACGAATCAGATGACAGGAGGGACAGTCGTAATAATGTGGGCTAGCTGGTTATGAAGGCAGAAAGTATTTATGATTAACTCATCTTTTCAAATCTGTGCAAAGAGCAGTGTCAGCCCCAGAACATTAGGTTGTTAGAACCTCATTTCCTTTATTTTATTTATTTGCTGTTAAATTCGTTTGAGAAAAGTGCATCAGATAGTCTCATCGGGTGTACTGAGAGCTCAGGAATACTACACTGTATGTTGCATAGTTATGGAGTTCTGTGTGATCACAGCTTAACTTTCTGAAATGAACACTAAGGTGATATATTACCTTGGGTAGCTTAAACAATGCAATGTAACGTCAATCATTTATAGATAAGATAAATCCATTTCAGAAGAGTGTTCGATGGCACTTTTTTGTTTTCTCTCTCAGTCCTATCTGAATACTCACCTTTGTGAAGTATTGTGGAATCACCTGCTCTATTTCATCTTAAAGACTCATAATTTTTTCTATTAAACTATTTTCTGTTCTATTTTATTCCCATTTGAAGGTTTATTTTTAGGAATAAATATATATAAAGCTCTGATGGTCTGGAAGAGTTAAACATTCCATGTATACTTATAGGTGGATAAGTTTATATGATAAATATGTAGACAAATAGACAAACATATGTAAGTTTAAACCATTAATGGTATTTTAGCAGATTTGCATTTCAAGATAAGCTAGATTTTCATTACCAAAAAGACAGTGAAAATGTGAGAAAGCAGTAAGGCTATAAAATAGACAGTTTCATAATATCTTTAATTTCCTAAATACAAGCCTGTATTTTGCATTTAAATTATTTACTTGAAATGAATGACTTGAAAACTAATATTAAAGATTCTTGATTTATTTAGGTAATTCTGTTTGCCTAATCACAGAAAAAAATCTTGTCCAACATCCACGGTTGTTTGGTCTGATAACTTATTTCAAGTATATGGATGGGAAATTGAAAACATTTATTTGTATTGGTGGTTATCCAGGCTTTTATAATATATATACATTTATTCATATGTATAAGAGAACGCTATTTCAGGGTGGGTTACTTCTTTTTTCCAGTTTCTGTAATGAAATTATTTTTCTATGTGAGTTCTCTCATGACCTGTATACAAAATGGAAAAGCTTCTAATGACATAAAATAAGTGTTACCATATCTGTACTAACTCATTTTAGATCTGAATGAAATGCCCCCCACCCCTTCCCCGAAAAAAAAAAAAAAGAGTAATGAAGTAAAACAATTAAAACCCATTCTTTTTTATAACTCACTCATTTATTTGCTTACTCTACCAAAATTTGTGAGCAAAGATCCTTGTGACTATAGGGTTATGACTGAAACACATTGCAAGGCATCCAAGGGTGAGTCTTTTCCTATTTTCCTGGTTCTAAGGATTAGTATAATAGCAGCATACAGTGTTTAATTTTTTCCTTAAGCACACAATTTTAAATTGGCACCTTAAACTGATAGATCTGAGGAATTCTGTGAATGACTATTTGTTCATCCAAAATTTGCTTGTAGACTTTTTTTTTTTTTTTTATGGGAATAATTTTCTTGTGGTGGATGGCCTGTTTCTTTCATGCGCGTAAAAAATATGTCCTCTTTTTATTTCAGGATAGCGCACTCCAGGGGTTAACTAAATCTTGTTTCTATACTGAGAAAAATAATTGGTATTGATTAGCAGTTGGTGCAACATCGCTAGAAGGGATATTAAAGCCTTAAAGTACAGTACAAAATGATACTGAAAGCATCATGTACTCCCAAGGCTGTCCTACGCTAACCATTCCTGTGTTTGAAATGTCCTTCTGACTTCACTTATGATTCTCAAGAGCTTTGCTATACTTAGTGATTCCGAATTCTAAAGAACATTTAATTAGTTAAATGGGGGCTAGGGTGAAGGGGAATTACACCAGTGTAGAGACAGTTGTCTTTCTCAAACAAAACTTGAGATCTATTTAATTAAGAAAGAAATTATTAAAGAATTGGATCTTTTAGCTATATTTATCTTTTATGCATCTTCATTGTAAGTGAAAACAAAGTGACAGTATGACAGCAAGGGACTGGAAAGTGCATGTTTTTTTCTTTTTTGTGTAGCTGCTTTATATTCTAAATCAATGCATCCTCATGTTGAGACTAGAATAACTGGACTTTGCATAAATGATATCCCAGTTAATCCACTCTTATTTGTCACTTATAATTTAGGAAAATTGATTGTCAAGAAATGCTTTAAAAATATGCTAAATATAGAAATAGCTCAAGGAAAACTTCTACTATAATTAGAAGTTAAATATTCTGAGCTTCAATTTTTACTCATTTCACTAAGATTGGTGCTAATCCACTTTTTCTGTATATCATTTTGTATGTACTCGCCATAATGTTTTCTGACCATTTCAACAAAAATACATGCTGTTCAGTAAAAATGTTAAGTACAAGTAAGTGCTTTAGGGCCTTATTTAGACAATTCTGAGTAGTGACTTAGAACAGCATGGTTGGACTCTGTCTTGTACATGTGGATCAAGAGTTACTTTTGCACTACCATGTGGCTGTCAGAGGCCAGAAGAGGACAAGGAAACAAGGGGGGAATCTGTGTGGTTGATGGAGTGATCCCAAAGGTGGTTCTCAAACTCCTTAGCTTTTACACTTCTGTTACCTTAGTTTAGAAAATTAGGAATTACTAAGAGAGAAACTGCAGTTTCACTGAAAAAGGTTTAGTGGTATCTTTTAATACAGGTTCTCTGGGAGTAGGCAGTTGTAGTCTCCTGATAGTGTTATTTGTTACAAGCTCAGTAAATTGTTTGTGTGACTGCACAAAAAGCACTGAAATTGACTCCTCTAGCAGAAGATCAGCAAGCAAAGATATACTGTAACAGAAGTCTCCATTTTTCTTCTGGTATTTCTCCTTAATTTTAGTGTATTATGTCACACACTGCATTAAGAGGCTGGGATTAAAGAAATATGACACAACATCTAGCCTTGTGTCTATATATACCTGTTGTTTCTACCTGTAAAAATGATGTCTCTTTATCACTACTATACAATCGAATGTCTACTGTATTTCATTATTGTTAATAAAGAAATTCTTACAGCTTCATTTTTGTTGTAAAGAAATAAATTGGATCCATCATAATACTAATTTCACTTAATCTAAACAAATTCTCATTCACATTAAAACTTGTAAACATACTATTTAGGAGACAGAGGTAGAATATTAACTTTTCCAGATAAATAAATACTACTGCATAAGCAAAGATCTGAGGATAGGTAAGTAAATTAATTCCTTCTTGCTGTATATGTTGGGAAGGACTTGACTACTGTTGTAGCACATTATACTAACTAGATAAATAGACATTATACTAACTACATAAATGGATTCACTTGACAGAAGTTTCAATTTGAAATAGCCAGTCTACAGTAAAAACTGTGTTATATGTAATTAAGTCCTTACAAGTTAGTCTTCCCTACTCAAGGGGAAGCTTTGTGTGAAATAATATACCATTTATCATGCTATTGGAGTAGGAACAGGTACTTATTTCAGGACCTGATAAGGTTGTACTTACTTCAGTGGTATTTGTACACTCTAACAAAACACACAGCTTCACAAGCACAGTACAAATAATCTATAGGTACTTTGGTGGGGCTGCACTTAAGTTTTAAGTGACTAACATAAAGGTAATACTTATTTTCAAAAGCTTATTCCAAAGTAATATTCACTTTAGTTTCTGACTTGGTATGTAAGATGGTCATCTTTATTCTGTTCACTGAAAGTATTAATATTTACTGTTTAATGTTTCTTTTTACAAACACACTTTTACTTGGTGACATACTACAATATTTTCATTATCTTTATCTTTCAATATTAGAGTAGAACATATGCTATAATTGCCAAATATTCATAGTCCATTGTGACAAATGAAAAATTCACCTGGAGATTTTTTGAAAATTGTTTTCTCCTGTCCACTCTCTTCAGTTCTATTATATCCAATTCATTTATTGAAACTCCTGTTGTCTAGGAATTCCCAGAATTCTTTATATTTTAAATATATACTCAACTATTGTATTGTATAGATGGTCCAAATTCATAGTCAGCAATGAAAAATCTGTTGTAAAATCTTAAGGGAACATAGCAGTAACTTAAGTAAGTTGCTCACTTAGAATGATACGGTGTCAAATTAAGCTGAGTACTGAGGTAAAGAGCTTGTGAAAATATATGTTAAATTAAGACACAAGTAATAATGAACTAATCAAATGCTTTTGCAAATGACTGTCATCCAGCTTTAACGAAGAATCAATGATTTGTCAAATCAGACTAGTCATTATGAGAAATTACTGAAGAAAGACTTAAAACAGCAGTTCGTTGTAATCTGAACCAAACAAAATAATCTATTTTCTACTAGTTATTTGATCTGAAAGCACATAAATATATGTGCTACAGTTCAAACATGCATCAAAACTGAATTCACATACTGCTGTGACTTGAGAAAACATCAGTTTTCATCTCTGATGCTGGACAGTTCACATAGAACTCATACTATTATCTTTGGTGAAGGTACAATCAGCAGTATTTGTGTATTTATGAAAATTATTGTATGTGTCCTCCTGTCCTTAGTGCAGTGAATGATAGTTTCCAAGCCCATAGTTCTTATGATTTGTTTGAAGTAATGTGGAGAACAGTAGTTTA
This sequence comes from Odontophorus gujanensis, assembly GCA_013399175.1. NCBI lineage: Eukaryota > Metazoa > Chordata > Aves > Galliformes > Odontophoridae > Odontophorus > Odontophorus gujanensis. The sequence continues at coordinate 10,089 of VXAB01001033.1, read as the reverse complement.
ATTTGATTGCCTGCAGAGATTGTAACAGAGACTAGACATATATGTAAATAGCTATGTCTGTTCTGGTCAATCAGAGTTGGTTATTGCACATCTAAAACTTATCTGATAGCAAGGCTATTCATATTGTCCTTATTACAGGATATAAATCACTCTCATACCAGATTGTTTCCTATGGGGAATGTTTTTGACCAGATAAATACGAGGGTGCATGATGTAAAAGCAGAAGAAAACACTGAAGATAAGCCTTCCATCTTCTTTGGCCATGTAATTCTCCAAATTAGCAACAAAAATCCTTGACTGTGTTCCTCCACTATAGCAAGAAATGCTACCTAAGTTGAGGATGTATCTTTTCATTATCAATCACAGAATCACAGTGTGGTTGGGGTTAAAAGGGTCCTCTGAAGCTCATCTCACCCACTCCTTGCTCAGGCAGGGATGCCTGCATCAGGTTGCCTAGGACAAGCTTTTGAAGGTCTTCAACAACCACCCTGGGCTTCGCAGTAAATAAGTATTTCATTCAGATTGAACCTCCTGTGTTTATGTTTAAGCACACTGAGTGTGCTGGTACCGGGCTAGGTCTTGGACATTAAATTTCCACTCAGAGTACAACTTCATAAACTGTAAAAACTGCACAGTAAGTTATGTAGGGCTGTTTGTTTGTTTGTTTTGCTTATGATTTTGAGTTTCCTTGCAAAAAGAGCAGGTTATCTGCATGTGCTTAACGTCTGTACATGAAATAAATGAAAAGAAAGGAAAACTGATGGAGGTAGCTAATGCTGCAGAAACTTATTAAAAGGTTCAAAGAAAAGCTGTTCTTTACTCCATCCTGTGGGTATAATGTCTCTTCTAACCTGTCAGTCCTCAGGACCATCACTCAGATTACTGCACCTTACTGATTTGTACAAAATAAAGAAATATATTAAATTTCCCTCTGAAGCTTCATTATACTTTTCCTTCTTAAAAAGTGAACTACCCAAATCTAACTTTGTGCAGTAGTAGCAATGCTGTAATTAAATGGAATATCAATGAATTGTATTTATGACAGCTAAGAGAATTTTGCAAGAATTAATAGCCTGTTTAAAAATAGAAAAGTAAAAATATAAAAATAAATATATTTCTCCCTTTTTTTGCATCAGATCTTATCTTTATCCATCAGTAATATTACTTCAGATTCTTAGATTTCTGCATTTGATTTTAGGTAGAGTTGTTAATGTAAGAAGGCACTTAAATGTAACATAAGAAATATATATTTCCAGTGATTTAATTTAGTTACTTGGAATAATGTAGCCTCCTTTCTGAGGAACTGGAATGAAAATTTTAATATGTGTACCTATAATCTTTTATGGATTTACTACTAACTCACTCCATATTTTTAGGCATCTGATTTTTTCCCTGTAGGTTTGTGTTTTTCCTCAAGCTTTCTGCCTGATTTTTCTAGTTCAAATACATACCAATTTAGTCAGGAGACTTTTCTTACTACTCATTTGCCCAGTGCCTGGCTTCACTAGAACTTTAATGCCTCAATAATAAGAAAAAATATGACAAAGAAAATGCAAACTCACTGCATATAGCATTATATTCTGGTCTTGGAGTTTGTTTTGGAAGAGAGATTATGCCTGGAAAGCACAGGCCAATTCTGAGTGAAAATCTGCTGGATTACCACGTGCTCTTTAAGTTCACAGCTCAAGTGACTTAAGACCAAAACTGTAATGCAAGTATTGTTTACACACATTAAGTCTTTCTATTATGAATTTTCTTTTTTCTTTTCCAACTTGTGACTTCTGAAAGACGTGAAATGATTTAATCAAATAGATTGAAAGAAAGAAAAAAATTGTGATAAGCATGAAATGCAGTGTAAGATGTAATTTTCCACCAAGCTGGTGACTGCCTTCAAAATATATAGTTGACTGAAGATTGAGGTTGAAAATAATTAGTTTTGTTGCCAGTGTTTGTGGAGTGAATTGGGATGCAACCTGAGCAAATGATATTTCTTATGAAACTGTATTAAAGCAATTTCTAGAACAAAATTATGAAAAGGCAAGGTATTTTGCTATTAGAGCTGATTTCTCACAAGTTTACAGTTGAAAATATTAATAATTTTTGCATTAGTCTTAACTCTAGGAGATTTAGTCTTTTTGCCTGAGAAATTAAATGGCAAATTGTGCGTTTTTAAACAATAGACTAATGAGATTTGTATAAGCTTCTGTAGTTTCAGCTGAGTTTATTATTTTTTCCCCTGAGACCTGTAAGCCAGTTCTTAATCATTGTAAGAATTGGGTAAGTCATTATGAATACTTTTTATTATTTCTTTAGCTGAAGAAAATGATCTTGCATAGTCTCTTCTTTTAGTGTCATAGTGAACACAATAAAATAAATACGAAATTTGATATTACCAGGTCAAGGAAGGGGGAATTCATATTCTTTAAATAATACAAAGAAGGTAGTACAAATACCTGATTTGTTTTTTAAAAAGAAGTCATATTTCTCTCAGTTATTTTTATTTTTTTTAACTTTCAGAAGCATATGCAGAACCATTTTCACACTTATTCTTCTATCTGAAAATCCACACTTAGGTGTTAAAAACATGAATCTTAAAGACAGCCTCCAAATATTGCTAGATTGCCTCCTGCTGCTGCCAGGAAAGGTAGATCTGAGGCACCACATGTGGTAGAGAAAATTCTTCATTGTGGCTGGACTAGAGAAGCAGTGACAGCAACAGCACCATGACAGCAAGGATTACTATTGCTGTTTTACTGTTTTATGTTTGTCTCTTCTGATGTTTGTCTAGTGCAGAAAGAAGATAAGGACAATTGAAGTGACGTGACCTATCACCTCATATGTACTGTGGCAGCTCTCTCTGTGTGCTATGGACCCAATCACTCCCTGGGTAGCATAACACATAATTTTCATTGATTTTTGTGGCAGTTGAACACAGGCAAGTAAGGGCAAAATTTGGTCTTTTGGCTGCCATTATTTTTTGCTTCAAGATTGCAAAGGCAAATAAAGAGCTGTGTGACTCCCTTCCTTCTGAGTAAACTACTGTGTGAAAAAGACTGAAAAAACCCAGAAACTTGCTGCAATGTCATTATCAGTTTGAAGTCCCAGCTTGTGTCACTGTAAAAAGAAGGGGAACATAAGCCAAGTTTTTGAAAATGTCAAGAATTATCTCTGCTTTGTCAGATTTGAGAGTGGCGTCATGGGGCTTAATTAGACATCATGTAATAGAAAATGCAGGGGTGTTAGTCAGTAGTGAGTGTCTTTCACAGAGATATAAACATTCATGCTGCTACATTATTCCACATCTTTCCAGTGAGCTTGTGAATGTCCTGAAATATAAAGAAAGATTATTCTACTATGAAATGCCAGTATAACTTCTCAGGTATAAATTCTTCCCTATTTGTTTCTAAGAGGTTTTTTCCAAATCTACTGAAATCAATTGCAAGGATTAAGATTTTAAAATACAGAAGTCTGGAATTATTTCTTTAACTGGCTATTTGTTATGAGGAAGTGTGAAGATTCTACCACACAATTCTGACAATTTTCATTCCTCCCCACACACCCCATTCCCCCTTTTGACAGCTCTGAGAGTCTTCTGATTTGTAGGATATTGAATGTATTGTATTCACAGCTCAGCTGTGCTTTTCTGAAGATGTACATGCATAAACTTCTCTTCTAAATATACATATAACGTCCTGGTACAATTAGATAGAAAACAATACTGATTCCTGAGATTTGGGCTTTGAAGAAATTTAACTTTAGGAACATGTACTCTCTGATAATTATAAGAAAAAATAAAATCCGTGAGCCTATAAATAAGCCCTGATACCTGTTTTTATTTTATTTTATTTTTGTATTATTTCGAGTTTTTGATTGTTTTTCTTATCCAACTTAAAGCTTTAGATAATACCAGAATAATTAATTTTAAATAATTCTTGAGGGGACATGCAGAGCTAATTGTGCTGAATTATTTGAGTGTTAATAGAATGTAATAATGGATGAACCATTGCAAAATGCCACCTAAGATTCATGGATGTAATAATGCTCTTTCCCTTCTGTGATGCTTGAATGCATAGTAAGCACTGATAGAAATTTAGGAAAGATTATGATAAGATGCATGGGGGCTGTTAATCATTTTTGCAGTAATCCTAGAAATAATATTTAATAAAATAAAAGGCTTTTCCCCCAAAGGTGGAATTGCATTGATATAAAACTGCCATGTGAATGAAATCGCTTTCATAGTACCTGAAAATCTATAACCCTTTCAGTTACACTGGTGTGCAGAATGCTTCTTCTGTGTATCAGCAACTTCTGTTTTCCTTCCGAAATTTCAAGTATTGTATGCTCTCTTTTTTTAGGTTCTATTTTTGAAATGACATTGCTCAGACCTGAGATAATGCTTTTAATAAGTGTCTGTAGAGTAAAAACATCTTGTATCCTCACTGATATCTTGAATATTTTTTATGTAGAGTAGTGTTCTGAAGTATTGAACACAGAATAAGAAAATCTCTTTTCCTGGGCCCACGTATTTGCATACTGCTTTATTCGATGTATAGAAGCACAAATGATAGATGTCTGGAAACTTATAATGTTGGACACTGTCATAGATCTATGGAGAAATACATGACAGCTTCTGTTACAACATCGACTTCTGGGTTATAAAACAAAACAAATCCTTTTAGAAATCAGGAAAACTACAGTTTGTACCTCCTTCTAATAAAGTGGAGCTGACAACTTTTGCATTAATGCATTTTGCATTAGCTGAGCCAGTATTCTTATTTCTATCCTGCCACATATTAACATCACTAAGATTGAAATATGCATATACCAAATGTATAAATGTATACTTACATATTAAATATATATATAAATTGTATACGCACAGATTGTTTTTGGCACATTTCATCTTCATAGATGAAAGCTTTTTTTTTTTTTTTTTCCTGCTTCATCAAATATATGCAGCTGAGATCTTACCAAAGAAAGTGAAATCATGGTCTCCGGAATGTTTGGCACTTAATTCTCCTAGAGATACTTTTATCAATCTGTATATTTAGATACAGTGTTCAATACTGTATCTGTTGTGCTGAAAGACAGATGATAAATTTATTGATATTTTCAATGTCATAAGTTCAGCAGTGCTGTCAATCTCATGACACATTTTTCACTTTGGAGGAACTCCAAATTTTTAAGAAAGAAAACAAAACAAAACAACATAGGAACTGCTTACAAAGGAATATAATGCAATTCAGTTATCTTAATCATTAAATAGTATGGGTTATATGAGATCTAGTTCCAAACCCTTGGACTATACTACTATAGCCATGCACTTCTTTCCCTCTCTTTACCTTAGTCTAACTGGGGTTTCTTTGTGAGGAAAATGAAGAACAGACCGTCAACACACACAACATTTCCATGTGGACTGCTCCAAAAGTAATACCTTATATTATATTACATTAGCCCACATCAGAGGCAACTGTTGATGATATGGCAGTAGAGGTTAAATGTTCCCACCATTATTCCATTACATTTTGTTGCAGTATGGAACATGGCAGTAGAGAGGCTGTGTGGCAAAATGACATCTGACATGAGAGAGAATGTGAAGCAAAGGTGTATGATTTAACTCCTCTGTGCAGATATAATAACATTTGTCAATGTTTCAGGCCAGTGGAACATGAACTGTGTTGGCAACATTTTCCTAGCAATGATATGTTACCATCATAACAGCTGTGAACCAGCAAGTCACCTTTGCTGGTCTAGATTTTTATGAACATGGCATGAAGACTCTTGTTCTTTGCTGGCAAAAAGTGTATAGCTAATGGTGATGATCGTTGAAAAACAGTGTTTTGTAGCTAAGAATTCCTCTGTACTATTGTGCTCTTTGTGCCTGTTGTAGATACCATGAAAATAAGTAAACTCATAGAATCTAGAATCTTTTGAGTTGGAAGGAACTCTAATCAGTCATCTAGTCCAACTCTCTTGCAATGAACATGGACATCTGTAACTAGATAGAGCTGTTCAGAGCCTGGTAATACTAGGCATAACTTTTGAAACAACCTACGTCTACATATATACTAAAAAAAAAAAAAGGAAAGAAAAAAAAGAAAAAAAAAAGTGGAGTTCTCTTTAATATCCAGTTTATAGCAACTGCCTTTTTCCTAATTTTCCAAATAACGTGCTACATTGTAACTTGTCAGTAGTTATATCCATCATGTAGCACTAGAGTACCTGACTGGACATAATGGGATTTGAAGGCAAGTATTAGATGCAGAGGAAATATTTTCATATATGTTGGGGATGCACCTGTATGTTTGTGTATCCTAATTTATCTTACTGTTAATGCATAAAAGCCATATTTTGCACACAAAAATGGTTTGACTTCAGCCCACTATACCAAAGACACTGAGTTCAGAATAGAGCTGTGTCCTTAAATCACCCTACCACACTGCATCTCCATTAAGCAGTGTCATTCAGACTTGTCTGCTGACATTACAGTGATTTAAAGGTATTGTAGTTCTTCTTTTTCTTTCTTTCTTTCTTTTTATTTATTTATTTATTTTACTTTGTACCATCTAGATTTCTTTTGTATGTGAAGTTATGAACAGGGTGTTTTTTTGCCTGGAGGCAAATCTTGTGAGTTTCAGAAGTGCTTCTCATTTATTTTCCTTTTTCATTATTTATCTTCATGTAGTAACAGACTAACAGAATAATTTGGATTTGAAGGAATCTCTGGAGGTCATCTTTCCTCTTCAAAACAAGAGTAGTTTCAGAATTAGATCTGGTAACATGACCTTTTACTTTTTAATATGCAAGCATTGTGTTACCACAGTTGGTGACTATCATAAAGACAATGTTACAGCATCCAAATTCTTAATTTTATGGACGAGCCATTTCTTTCTTCTAACCTAGGGTCTTGTTTCATGCTTTATGTAACATAAGCAATTTGTAATGCCTACAGAAATAATATTTCGACTACCATGGAGTGAAAAAAAACAAACAAACAAACAAAAACAGTGCACATGAAAATGATGTACTTTGTTGTCAAAAAGGAATAGGTTGCTTCAGGTCTAATATATATTTTTTTTCTTTTAAAGATCTATTTTTGACTTAATGACAACAGTAAGTCAAAACACAGACTTTGCTGATTTTAGTTTTCTTACTTAGGTTCTGTTGTTTAGGACCCCTTGAGAACTTGTGTAATTTAAGCAATATATTTCTGAAAGTTAGCCAGAATGTTGTTTCTCAGTAACCACAAGTGAATCCCATCAAGTCTCATGTATTAGGTATGTGTTTTTGAGTTCTAGGATACATATATACGTAATTCTAAGGAAGAATGTAACCACAAAGAACAAATTTCAGAGCATGAGGAATTTGACTGACCTCATTAATAGGCAATAGGTTTTCCCATGTTCTTCCTCTTGCATCTTTCTTCCATGCACTACCACCTCTAATTACTTGTTTTGATGCTTGTCTGGTATTCATAAATAAAACAGGCCCAGGCAATACTAGTTTCATATAAGAAACACAAAGAAAGTTTCATTCCTCATGGATAGTACAAATCCAAAAACTGATTGAATTATAGCAGTATTTTTTTTTTCTTATTTAATTCCAGATCCAACCAAGAGTGCTTTGGATAATTACAGTTCAAAATCCAAAGACAAAATATTAAATTTCTTTCTTATCAGTAGAAAATTACAAAGAATAGAAAGAGAAGAAACAGATCTCCATGGAAAGAGTGCCACATTCATTTGTTTTTTTAATCATAATATGTTAACTGAGTCTGTAGTAACAATGTTTCTTCAGAAAAATACCATATATGTAAGTATACTTTTCTAAGCACAAGGGGAAGATTACTGAAATCCTCTCTTTTCTATACTTTTGGGTGCATATAGAAATGACAGCTAATACAAAATTCTGTATAAGATGGTACATGAAGAGTCAGAGTTCTAAATAAGTAGTAAAACATTACAAACAATGAGTAAGATATATATGAAAAAAATAAGCAAATAGTAGTAAATGGGAATTACAAACTTTCTATTGAAACTATCAGTATGCATAAACAACATTTGTATCTTTTAGGCAGCAGTAAACTGAATTCAGATTATTTCTCCTTCCTTTACTGTTTACTCAAACAGTATTTTTGTCAACTCACAGACTAGTTAGTTCTGTGGGGATACATCTACTTCCAAGGAACCAGTTCCTTGTTACATTATTATGATTTCATTACCTTTTCTATTTCATATAATCCTTTTTTTTTTTTTTTTTCTTTTTAATAAAATAACTTTTTNTCCCTTCTCCTGATATAATCCTTTTTTTTTTTTTTTTTCCTATTACATAGACTACATCTTTTGCAGGACTATGTTTCTAGAAATATGGTGTGGTGAGATTTTGTTAGCAAGAGAGATACAAAACTTTAGTGCCAGACATGATAAGAATTGTTGTGACTTAATGAATTTTCATATATTATCTTGACAAATTCTGATGGACAAATTATATACACTTTTCACTTACTGCCTGGTAACTTTAGCGAGCAAGAAGAATATATCAGTGTTTCTGCAATTTGGTGTACAATTGATTTCCCCATTCCCTCATGGCACTCCCTTAAGGCATTACGCAAAAGGAGAAGGTAGAAGGGAAGAAACATTTTTCCTGAAAACTAAGTCATATAAATTGTTTATAGCACTTCATTAAACTAGTTGCCGAATATAAAAGGCTTCCTCTGCACTCTAACAGCAGCAACAACAAAGTAGCAAGCTTAAAGCATATGAAAGGAAAAGGGCAGAAAAGAATCGCAGAACAACTGAGGTTGGAATAGAGCTCTTGGGTCATCAAGTCCAGCTGTCCACCTACCACTCGTATTTCCCCACTAAACCATATTCCTTTGCACTATATCCAAACGTTTCTTGAACACCTCATGGGATGGTGACTTGAACACCTCCCTGGACAGCCCATTCCAGTACCTGACCACTCATCTTGTAGAATGCTATGAATCATCACATCTGTTAAAGAATGTAATGAAGCAAAAAATAATTAAATAAAATAATAAAAATAAAAATAAAAAAATAACAAAAGGTGATGCAACCATAAGAGATGGAGAAACTTCCATGCGACAAATTCTACCTGTCTCCAAACACAAAAAATAAAGGGTAGTAAATTGAAATGAAATGCAATTAAGTCCTAAAATTTGTATAATTTTACAATTTTTTTTATGCACATATAAATGGATTGAGGAGCTCAGGATGTGGATTAGAGAAAATAATCAGGGTTTTTAAATTATTTTAAAGAAATGATAATGATCTTGTCAACAAACTTAACTACCTTTTTTCTTTTGTAACAAATGAATAAAACACTGTTTTGTAATGCACATTTCAAATTTAAATATTCTCTTTCAGACTAAATAACCCTAGATCTTACTGAGTTAAGTTTCCTTTATCTTTCACAGACAGGATATTGAATTAAACTGATCTTGGATCCATTCCAGAATATTACTTTGCCCTTTGTGCTTGATACACCATATGTTTATAGTGAAGATCTATTAATATCAGACTAAATGCAGAAGTGAGGCACTGTCTTTTTTTCAGAAATTCAGAAGTGGAAAGGGATCAGAATGAAAACAAGTTATTTATGATAGAAGGTAAGTGATAGAGGAAATGATTAGATGGTATTTATACAGTATTTATTAGTGTATGTTCTGACAGAAGTACAGTGTGGGAAACTAAACGTCAACTTCAGTTTAACTTGATCTGGTCTTCAGCTGAATACCTAAGACACTTTCAGTTTTCAATCTTCTGTTTACTTCCATATGAATTAGAGAGGATATCATTAGGGGCTCAATCTGCGGCAGCATTATGTAAAAAGCTAATTCCTGGTCCCAAATGCAAATTCACTGTTTGCTGATATATTACAATTATTTGCAATTTCATCAAAAATTATCTTTCTGAAACCCTCTAACTCATTTACGTAGTTTTGTCCAGGTCAGTCCCCAAGTTCATGTTGTTCAGCTGGTAGAATTTGTCATCCATCAGACATGATACTGTCTTGGCAGCTTAACAATTTAGATTGTTCCAGGCCCTATTTATTTTATTTTATTTCATT
>VXAB01001032.1:1067070-1164177 GCA_013399175.1 Odontophorus gujanensis | reverse complement strand
TCCAGAAGACTCCCAGTTTGCCATGTCTTTTGCTATGCAATCACTAGAAAACAAAATGTAACAAAAGAGGAAACCGCATGGTCAGAACAAAACCACAAAAAGCAAGGTCAAACTGTAATACCCAAAGCCATTCAAATTAATTCAACGGGACGCTACTCAGGAAGAACAACAGAAGCATACAATTATGTGTGAAGGAAAATACAGACGCTCTGCTGGATACGCAGGTGTCCCTTCAGAGCGTTTTACCGCAACATCTAGCTGCAAGTACATCCAGTCAGATCTTGAAGAGAAATAAAAGCATAAAAAGGATTTTTAATCCTTGGGTGGCATACACTGCTGCAGGGTTTTCCCTGAATCCGTTGCACCACAATAAAATTGAAAACCTTCTCAGTATTAGATGATTTTACAATATTAATGAACATGCACACTGTTAAACTGCAGAACTCAGTAAAGGGGAGGAGGATTTAGAAGAGTTCTATAACTTTTCCTTTTCTTTTGCTAATCAATCAAGGGCACTGAAATCGAAACTTAGCAAAAGCACATCAAAGCTACTGGAAAAGAAGGAAATCCAAATGGTTAAAGTGGAGGTTAAAGCTTAGAAGCAGATTACTGAACACTAACAAAAAAGGATCGTGGCGAGTATTTCTAATGTCTGCAATACAGCATACGTTTCAGAAGCCAGATAAATATTCTGTTCAAACATTTTCTTAACATAATCTTAAAAAGCAATGGAAGGTGCTAGGGCTGCTCATTTTCCTGGTTTCAGAACTTTGTTCAGGAAATCACACTGCTTGTTGCATCTTGTCACCTGCCTGGCCATGGGCTCGAGCAGGCCAAAAACTTTCAACCAGGTCTGAAACCAAGGCTCATGAATTTCAGTGTACGTAATGCAATTTGTTGTCTTTAATATCAGGAAAACTAAGCCAGGTAACAGCGTAATTTTAAAGCAGCTGAAATGCCATTTAAGGTGCTCGGAACTTTTAATTTTAAGCGCTGAGATCTTAGTTTCTCCTTCACCACTCTCCGGCAGGCAGCACTGTTCTGTCCTCCTGGGATCACAGCCACCCAGCTGCCCTACCCAGGCTCAAAACTAAGACTGCTCTCTTCCTGCGACGGGGGAACTCCAGATAATGAAATGAAGCAGTGTTTCCTACGGCCTCCCCGCGCGGCCCGGCTTCCATCCTCGGGATAACGTCCTGCCTGTATCCCAAAGGCAGTACGCAGTTACCCAGCTCGCTCTTAGCGCTTTCCAGGGGACAGGGCGATAACTCACAGAAGCCTCTGGTCTTCATCACTGAAGCCGTCCGCAGGGTTTGCAGCGCTTAACGCAGAGAACCTGTTCTGTGAGAAGCCTGCACTTCTGCTGTCCGGCGGTCCAAAACCAGAGGCAGTAGAGCGTCCTCCTCCTCCGTCACCGCTGCCACCCCACGTGCTGTGCTTAAACACCGGGGGCTGGACAACGTTGCTGTACCTCTGGCTCGCGGCGCCCCATCCTCCTCCGCCTCTGGCAGGACCCGCTAACGAAGAAGAAAGGCCGTGAAGCACTTCGGTCGAGACGTCCCCCCCACTCCCACCCGAGCCCGCCCCTCCGCAGCCCGGTACCTGAGTGGGGCCGCCCCCCGCCGCCGCGGGGATGCTCGTTCCAGCACCTGTCGCCGAAGCGGCAGCGACCCTGCAGGAAGAACTGGCAGATAGCCATGGCCGCCGCCGCCAGCAGCCCCAACCGCCACCGCCGTGACGTCAGAGAGCAGCGCCGCGCCGCGGGCGGAACGCGCGCGGGTGGCACCGCCCCCCAGCGCCGCTGAGGCGGCCGCTGCTGAGCGGGAACGGCGAAGGGGAGGAGCGCAGAACTTCCACCGGTGACTAGTATGAATTTCAACACGGCACAGGCCCGCAGTAAAACTGAAGTCGAGGAGGAAATGAGCGGCTCACATCAACGCCCGGCTTCGCTTCCCACTGGGGAAGATGACCACCTGACAAGCTGGACTTCACGCTGCAACCAAAGCTGCTGTCACGGCTAACATCCTGCTCGCTGGAAACTCTTACGGTACCACTGCTTATAAACCACAGTAATAATCATGTGCCACTTCAGAAGACTTCTATAAAATAACTTTAATGACTTGGTTCATGCCATTTTAAAAACAGTCGATTTCAAGAGGAAAAATCAATGTTTCTTTTACTGACTTTCTTTATTCCCACCTTCACTAATGGTTTGGCGTCCACAGTACCTCCAGTCATTCGCCTGGGAAGGTGTATGGAAAATTAACCCCGAGTTCCTAACTTGCTCACGCAGCCCTTTCCCACCATCCACCCACTCATCCCCCTCTAATAAAAAAGTCTTCTTGTGAAAGCTTTCCAAAATGCCAAAGATGGCACTAAGCCAAGTATTCCTCACTTCTGTACATATAGGGGCTGCCTGACTTAAATTTCAATATGCAGTCACAACGACGACAGATGAAAATCACCGGCATAACACAGCTCTCACAGTGTAGAGAGCTGTATACTCTATCACTGTAGGAATCAGCAGCTGTTCTTGGTCTTTCCTGAGCAAAATCTTCACGGCATCCAGTAAGATTTTTGCAGGTACGTGTAAATGAGAAAAGTTTGTTTGTGTTCCTAATGATGCAAGCTACATTTACTCACCTTTATCAAATGAAGAAATATGTTTGGTAAGTGTCATTTAACCACAAGTGTCATCTTAATCAAATGTTTTGAGTTCTTCTGAATAAGTGGGTTGGGTCTACTTTTTGACAAGGCCACACATATAGTCCTTTTAGAGGAAGATGTCACGTGTTCAGGTAGGTGAATTCTCAAAACACATCCCCATCTCAAAACAGACAATAAAATGGGCATCACAAAAATCCATGTTATACAGTAAGATTGCATTTCAGTTTTTCCTATTATTCGGTATAACGAGATTCAGTAAAACATGGAAGCAAAGTACCAATGGCCATCTTTCCCCAAGTCCTAGAAGAATTTCTCTGCATATTCTACAGCTCTTCAGGTCTCTAAAGTTTCTTCATTTGCACCACAAGTGTCTACAACACAGATTAAACAACTTGTCACTGGGAAAGCACGGACTTTGGAGTTGGCTATCCACTTGTCTGTTTCAGTATTGTATTCAAGAATGTGCCCTAATCGACCAACACCCTGAAAACCAGCCAGGACATAAACTATGGATCCCACAGCAGCACACTTCACCGTTACACCTTTCCATGGCATTGGAGACACCATCTTCCATTCATTCATCTTGATATCGTAATATTCTACATTATCAAGGCCACCTAGAAAGAAGTGAAATAGAGAATTGCTTACTACTATATACTGTCAAGGATGAAGCTGAGTATAGAATGCTTCACAAAACTTAGTCATTTTCAGGGTTCACATTAAAACATAGACAAAGTCCTTCAAAGGAAAGGCCACAGTTTTCTAAATGAGCTGTTACTCACTCTTCTTTAAATTCAGAAACAGAAGATCAGAAAGACTGAAAAATGACTACTGCTACAAGTTTTACATTGTAAATATTCTAATGAGTTGCTTCATGAACAGAACAATGCCTGATGTCTCATGGATTTGTGAGTAGTAACCAAAAGTTAGGAATCCACCTGAAAATTATCTCCAGTAAGGCCATTTAATTCTAGTCGGCTCATCAGCATACCTTTACCTAAGTAGGTCACTTACTGATAAAGGATCTCACTCCATTAAACTACAAAGATGTTACTACCATAAAGGCCTAAGTCACTTTTCAAGGGCCAACAATTTCAAAAGTTATTAAGGAAACTACATTACGTTACGTATGTGAGATTTTAAGAAACAGCCTAGCGATCACACTTCACAATATCTATAAACACCACATTATTCTTATTTAAAAATAAATGACTATGAGGCACAGACAAGTTTTCACTTCCAGTCCTGAATTATTAGATCTGAGAGATTAACTTCTATAATCACAGAAGATATTTCATTCCAGACTCAACTCTTTGCTGTTATATTACATTAAGAACAATTTATCAGTGAAGTTGCAGAATAAGAACAGCAAAATAATATTTTACTTATTAGTTCAGTAACACATATTCAGCGAATACACTAAAACCTGGCAAAGTGACAGCTCTGGCTATAACTGCTTGATCAAGTGCACAAAAATTAAACATACTGATATTTTTGAATAGGAGTCAATCATGCTGGAATAGTTTTAGTAACTAATTAAAAAGCAGGCTATATCCTAGAACAGCATTAATGTGAATTTAGATATTCTAGTTACCATAAATAGTAATTAATAAACCTCATTGCTGAGAACTTTCACTTTCAAAAGCGCTTCAGAAACCCTATGTAATTAAAATCCAGCTCTCCTGGGAAATCAACTATCATTCTAGTTTTACAGATAAAGAGACAGACCATGACAGCAAATCACATTTCATTAACTAGGGCAGCCAAGAAAATTCTCTATTTTTCACCACTTGAAAATAGCTGACTAGGTTTAAATCTTTAGACTGATGTTCCCAAAATAGTGACTACGCTTCTACCTGTGCTGTTCAGAGGAATGACAAAGTCTCTTGAAATACACAATGAAAGACTCAAAGCAAATAAACAAACCAAAAGATTGTCTATTGTTAAGGTATCTGACTTTGCCATATTCATATGGGTGCTTTTCTCAATTTTACAGAAGTAAGAGATTGGAAAACAAGATATAATTAAGTATGCAGGTGAACGAAGGAATGCAACAACAGTGTAAGCAACAGAACATGTGGTACAGAACATAAGCAACAGTACTACTCAAAGTTTTTCCAGGTGAATAAATAACTCTTAACTCTTGTCAAAAGCAAATAAATAAGTAAATAAATAGGCCCCAATGAAACTGTGAGTCCAGCAGAAGAATTAAAAGAACTGGAGTACCTAAGCCATTCTGTCCACCCACAGCAAATATTTTGTCCTTCACAAACACCAGTCCATGGTTCTTCCTGGCTTCAATCATAGGACACAGCTCAGTCCATCTGAAGAAACAAACGAACAAACAAAACAAAATCAAAGGATAATTCACTATTTGTTTTCTTAAATAAATAAATAAATCCTGCAGTTAGGAAAAATAAATATGAATGAAAGCTGCTGCATAAAATTAACCTTTTAAGTAAAACTACAAATAACTGACATAGTACTGCTTAATTCAGGAAAATACCTTTGTTACATACAATTCATAGAAGCATGGAATCATTAAGGTTTGAAAAGACCACTAAGATATCTAGTCCAACCACAACCCATCCCCACTGACTGTATCCGCATGTGCCACATCCACACAGCTCTCAAACACCTCCAGGGATGGTGACTCCACCACCCCCCTGGGCAGCCTGTTACAATGCATCACTACTCTTTCTGAGAAGAAATTTTTCCTATTATCCAACCTGAACCTTGCCTGGCACAACTTGAGGCCACTACCTCTCATCTTGTCATGAGATACCTGGGAGAAAAGGCCAACCCCCACTTCTCCACAGCCTCCCCTCAGGTCTCCCCTGAGCCTCCTCTTCTCCGCACTGAACAATCCCAGTTCCCTCAGATGCTCCCCTAAGACCTGAGCTCCAGACCTCTTACCAGCTCCATTGCCCTTCCCTGGACATGCTCCCAGGCCTCGATATCTTGTAGCAAGGGGCCCAATTTTTCCTATTCATCTACATTTCACGTATTTACAAAGTGAGCAAAAGTGGCCAAAAATATTCAGAGTTGACACAACACTTACGTTTCAGTGGCTGGATCATAAACTTCGCAGGAATTTAGTACTCTTCCAGAAACATTGTTTCCCAAGCTCCCTCCACACACATAAATGAGACCATTTGCCTCCACCATTCCGTGACTGCAGCGCTGAGTCAGCATGCTGGGCTTTGTATGCCAGCTTTCTGTTCTTGTATCGTAGCATTCAAACAAATACAGTGCAGAATTTCCTTAAAGAAATAAGAAACCCACCAAAGTGGCATTAATTTTGATGTTTGTCCTCCAAGGGAACAGTCTTACAGTAATTATCAAAATAGTGCTTTGTTAGTTGAAAAGGGAAAGCTGCTTTCTCACCTCTAACAACAGAGCTAATCAACTTGAAATTTGGGACTACTCAAAAAGCACATACTTGTAATTCTTCTCTTGACTGTTTTGTTCAAGAAGATGTAAGTAAGTTTATAAAATTGCTGTTTGTGTTTAAAAGCAAATACAAATGATACAGATTTATTTTGGGAGGGGTGGGGTGAGGGTAGAAAAACTGAACAAAGTTGTATATAAATTACTGATCAAATTCCCATCATCTCATGTTACTCTCAGTACTTAGAAACATATGGAACGTGACATCTGTTTTGTAAACCTTGCAGATTCACTTGAGTGAACCCAATTTGGTGCTTTTGGGATTAGGTAGCTAAATTATGTTGCAACTTATTCCTAAATTACTAGCAACCATAAAACAGCTAACCTTCAACATTTACTTTCTTCCTGGCTACTGGCAGATACCTTTTATTTTCTCAAAGTGTGAGGTCTGTGCCTTCCTTTTTCATGGACCAACAAGCTATTACTGAAATCAAAAGCAACTTTTCTAACACAGGGAGGTGGGAGCTTCAAGACTTGTCCTTGGACAGCTAGCCATACTTAAAGCAGAGAAGATTGGGTACAGCTTTCTCAGAAAAGAATCAAATTACACCAGCTGGGGAACTGAGCTGACAAAACATACAGAACAGCACTATTTTCCCAAGTCCAAAAAATGCAGTAGATTTCTGTGAACTGTGTTTGCTTACTCCTACCACAATTCTCAAAATCAATAACAGCTGCAGAGTGAGCCATATATTTTCCTTGATGTAGATACATATCCTTATTGCTTGGAAGCTGTACTAATTCTCATACAGAGGAAACAGAGAAGAGCTATCTATACATCCTTTTAGAGAAGTGTAAAGCTTCCATTTCAATATGCTCTGAGTATAACGTTAAATATTTGTCCTGCACCTGAACACACTGCAAGAATTTAGTGTGTTTGGCACTCAATTTCTGTTAACTACTGCAAATAAAGCAGTACTCCCATCAACTCCTAAAGGGGAAACCAACACTGTTGACTTAGTGGATTGGCACAGTGGCCTTCCAGACTCTTCAATCAATGCAATAAATATGCTACCTTTAGACTTCTCTACAACTAATTAATTTAGATATATTGCAATTTATTGTTTCACTAATTGTTTGCTTCAATTCAGAAAAATACTAGAATCAGTATAGATGGGTTTTTCTAAACAAGCAGTACTCACAGGATTCCAAAGAAAAAATACACTTGCAAAATAAACTGTTATTAATTTTTAGATTTCACTATTCTGTTTTAATTATTTATGGAAAATAAAGTGAAACAGTGCAAGTGTAGACTGCAAATAACTCCAAATTAATAACACTGTAATGGAATTGTAACCAATTAAAAAGTATTAGAAAGTAAACTGTACAATTCATTGACAGTTTGAGTTGTAATTCCTCATGATCTGGCATGTGGGGAAACTGGGAAGACCTAAGAGATTTTGTAATGTCCCAAGCCTTGGTTAAACCTACTGCAAGTAACGGGAAAAGTGTTATGTCACATCTACCACACTAGGTGGCAGCTACAAACTGTCTATCTGCTGCTACGTCAGATCTCTTAAAAAAAAGTTAGAAGTCAGATTACCTAAATCTCACAGCTTTCTATTAAATGTCAATTTTAAGGGCTAATTATGATCCGTTTTTCCTCTGCAGCAAGACATAACTCAAAGAGGATCTACTAAGAAATTTTTATCTCTAGGCATAGTGGGGTTTTTTTTTTGGTTCTTTTTTTTTGGTTTTTTTTCTGGGGGGAAGGGGTTGAACTTCCTTTTTTTTTCCTTTAAGCTCTGTTCTATGGATATATATAGCATACCTACATTTCTACTTTTAGTTTGCTGAAGGTACATCATTTAGCAGAAAACAATGAAAGCTGCTATTACAGCACAATAATGTACCTCATTAAGCTTTTTTGTTTTTTTTGTTTTTTTCCTAGGATGGGGGGAAACCCAATGGTCTTTCTTCACTACAATGCTTTAATGACATCTAAATTTTCCACATACTTAAGCAAACCACCAGAATAACTCATCAACAGAAGATAACTTCTGTCACCTGACAGAAACAAGTCAGTTCACAGGGAGAGGTATGATTTCACCACCAAAACCAGCCAATTAAAAAGCTTTTTATCATCCTTTTTTTGGGGGGAGAGAGAGGGGGCTCAACATATAAAATGAATATCATAACGCAGCTATTCTGGCCACATGTCACAAAATTTTTAAGCCACACTGAGTTCTGCGAATTTCTGTTAAGTAAACTAATAGCAGAGTGAGTCTTTCAAACTACATTTGCTCGTCTCTAGTTAACTCCTAACATGAATAACACAATTTTAATCAGAAACAAAAGACAACAGAAATAGGTTGTTGGATTTCAGGGAGGAGAAAATTCTAAATATGGGAAAAGTAACTCATGAGGCTAACACAGCAATGTGCAGTTTCTTTTCAACGGGGTCATGCAAAAAACAGAACATTTTCCAGGTATCTTTGTTTGTGCTTTTTCGGGGGTTGTTTTTAAAGATTTTTTAGTGTCTTACCCACTTCTGAACCACCAGATGTATAAATTTTGCCCTCAGCAGCACAGGCTGCAAGGCTATCTCGAGGTGTTGGAGGTCCTAGCTTGGAATACCAGCTATCCTTCACCACATTGTAGCAGTCCATTCGCTTTATAGGGAAGAGCTGGGAACCACCCAAAATATAAACTACGTTGTCCCAGAAGACACAAGCTGCATCCCTGCGCTTTTCAAAGGGACATCGGATGTCTGTCCAGCTGTAATCCTGCATTACAAAGAACAGGTAATGTCTAATAGATTGTAACACTTACCTGCACAGTGAGTGTTTTTCAAACAGAGCTTTTCATAGATTTAGATACGGTCAGTTTTAAATTTCCTTTTCAAAACAAACATGAACACTGTTTATTGAAGAATACTCCTCAGGCGTACTCTTGAAAAATTACCTTAGACACAGACATAGTTAGCTGCAATGAACCATGACATTATCAATGTCTACTTCCTCATTCCCTCTGTACACCCACGGTACAGCTTCCCTGAAAAACACTTCTTTTTTCCCCCAGCAGAATTGATGTCCTGCTGCCACCAAGTCAGAAACAACGCAGCAATCAATAAAGCAGAACTACTTTTTCTTTTATAGAAACTGAAGAAACATCTTACATATACTAAGAGATTCTTTCTCTCTAAGGAAAATAAATACAGAAAGTAAAACCAAACAAAGGCGATGTAAAAAGAAGATAATATCCCAATTGACAAGCAACTCAGTTGAAAAGCTCCAGTACATACTTTATTACCATGACAACTAGAAGCTTATTTACAGAATTTGCAAAACACAAGTGATCTGTAGCTATCCACAGTTGATAGCATGAGAAATGGTGTAATGCTTTATCACAAATGCTGGCAGTCATGTTGCCTAGAAACTGATTTTGCATGGGTTGGCAAAACCAGCAAGTATCAAATATAGGCATTAATGCTACCCAAAGCCTTAAAAACACCAAACTCAGCAACTGATAGCAGACCAGGATAGCATACAGCACAAGAAACACTTCTTGAATAACAGCATCTCACATATTCCATGCCATCATAAGCATAGCTTTTATCTTATGCTGAACAGGAAAGTTTGGGACCTTAACTGCTTTCTGTCACCTCAAGATGGTGTGGCTAAACCAGCTGCATGACCTTCATTGTAATGAATCACACAAGACATTACATGATTACATTTTCTTAGCAAGGACATACTTCAAACACCTTGGTCAATGAGGAAGAACAGCGACTTCTACATGGGGGTTCAAAGAAAGAGGCAGAGCATGTTATAGTCCAAAACATCTTACAATCTTTTCCCGTAGAATCCCCCTTAGCAAGAAGAGCTGGCAGGTGCATGTGGCCCTTTATGATGAGAAACGCGTCCTGGGGCATCCTAGAAAGGAAAGCCATACTACAGCATGGCAAAATAAATAGCTGCATAAGTCTTAAGAAAAACGTCTCAGAGCTTTGTGCAAGATCATCATATTTTCTAGCTCAAATTTCTGGCATTTAAAAAAAAAAGAAAAAACCCTGTTGTTTCCCCTTACTGTTTGTAAGGGCTGCAATCTGACCCACTTCTGTGGTTTCAGTTCGTAACTACCCTTTCATCAACACCTTTATAAAACAAAGAGCCACAAGCTCTCCCATAAGCTGAGCATACTCAGCAGAACCTGCCTCTTCCAGCACAAGGCACTTCAGGTCCTTTTCTTGGGATCCTCCTCAGTGTTGGTCTGCACCACACAGAATTCATTTCAACAGGACTTATGCATTTAAGAACAGTTGCCTTCCACCATAGTCAAGATCCATGCAACTCTGGGCAGTGACAAGCCTCATTTTGGGAAGGGGGCCATTAGGAGGAAAAAAAAGAACAAGATACATGGTGACACTTTGCCTGCTCACCTTGACTCTCCACAATTGCTCACACAGGACACCAGAGGCAAAAGCTGTATTAAATAGTTTGTGAAAGGCTTTTTTAAAAGGGAAAAACAAACAAACAAAAAAAGACAAAACAAAAGCACAGACATCTAATATGGACAACCTTGCTATTAATAGCCTAGTACTGACAGTTCCTTATCTCCTTCTAAGAGGCATGCTGATTCTCTTAGCTGTCAAGAAATAGCAATGCCAGGCACCTGCTGTATTTTAATTTCCTTTGGTGGACTTTGTATTGTTAGAAAGTTAACACTTCCAGCTACTTCTCAAAAAGTATACTCCTGCCTCAAGATCTCATAAAGTCATATATACATTTTAAACAAGAATTCAAAAAGTATATATTTTATTTCCAATTTGGGAAAAAAAAAACAAAAAGCAACAACCTTTTTGGTTTGTAACGTTCTAGGGAAAATTCAACAAGAAAATGCTTCCCACCACCACAAAAAGGTATCTAACACTTTTCTTATAGTTCTAAAACCAAAGACCTCTACTCAAAATAGTGCCAGATTGTTTCATGGGAGTTTTATGCTCCAGACTGCATCTGTTCCATCACTTTGCTCTCTTGAAGTACATGCATCAACAGAAGTATCAGATATAGCACAACAAGGACAACAAATATAGACAAAGTAATACTATTAAACATTGACAAATAACACAGTCTATTGAATCCATTCTTATTTTAAAAACCCTTTTTGACAAAGAAGGAAATGAAGATCAACACCACAGATTGATTTTGTGTACAAAGCAATCTTACTGAAAATAACCTTTGCTCTAGTCTTGCAGCATGAGAATTGCTGAAAGCTGTACCACTCCAACAAGACAATATTTTCAGGAGAAACAGTCTAAGTTTGTTTCAAACTGCCTCTTTATCTGATATATTAGATTACTGAATTTAATTAAAATCAAAAATAAAGGATTAGGCCTACTATTCAATCAGTTCAGCAGACAAAAAATTCAATTCCTTCCTAAGGTCCTAACCTTGCAGAAGTACATACATAACCTTGGTTTTTGGCACTGTGACAGCCTCATTATCTTTTGATGAGACTAATTAAAGTGAGTCAAACTTGTGATGTGGAGCCTTACATCTCACACTTCTTATTTTACATGCACATGATACTAATCCAACAGGGGATCTGGAGCTTTGATTTGAGACATTTACGAAGCTAGCATCACAGATGAAGATCAAACTGAAATACTCAAATATCCAGAAAAAGATGTTTAAGTAAGTTTAGAGCTCTAAATAAAATAAATAAGAATGACTAAAGAAGACACGACAGACTAGCTAAGAAGACTCAGGGAAGCATATAAGCACTAAAATAGCATTCAATGGAGACAATGCTTATTAAAATCAGTTATTCCTTTTTTCCCTTCTCCTTCCCTGCCCACCCCCAGCTCCCCTGTTGATCAACATGCAAGTCCATAAAGTTCCATCAAGAGAAAATTCTGAAAAATTTCCTTCAAATTCAATTTTTTTATTTTTTTTTTTTGGTGTTATGCTTGGGCAAATAGACTAAGGAAAAAAAAGAGATTTTAATCCTATGCTTTATATAGGCATAAGTTTTTGTCCACAAACCAGATTTCTCCGTAATATTACAGTTTTGATGACTGAATATCCCATAATCACATATAATTTTCACCTCAGCTGACTTTGCCTCTTGCTCCCACTCAGCATGCCTTGAGATTGTTATTTTTCCAGTGACATCAAGTTTTGGAGTTTTTTTGTGTTTTTTTGTTGTTGTTGCTTGTTTGTTTGTTTAAAGAAAAAACATTATTTTTCAAACAGAAGTAAATCCTCAAAAAATAAAAGACAACTGGAAGATTTTATATTAATGCATAAAAAGTGATGAAGCTACTACTCCCACTCCTCGAGTTCTGACCATTGGCATTAAGCACTTTTTATCAAATATGTCAGTTAGGCTGGCAAAGAGAGCAGTATTATCTGCACTGATAATACCCTTGCCAGCTAATAACTAGGACAGTAAGCCTCAAAGCTAGTTTCCATCCTGCCTTAAAATAGCTTTGTTCCAACATAAGTTACTCTAGATCAAGAGGAAGAAACATCAATCTAATTTCCTTCTAGTAGGAGAAAGGTCAGAGCACGTTGGGTGAATTACAACCTGTTAAAATGACAAAACCAAATAACCATTTGAAGAAGATGAATGTCCTGATCAAAGACTTCCCCAGCTTAGATGTTGGAAAGAATTTACTGCTTCACAACGGGAAAAAAATACATCATCTCAGTTCCTCCCACCCTCAGTTGGGGCACTACTTATTATTTCTTACTTAAATTTGAAGGAGGAAGATGGACATCACTTAGGAATTTGGAATCCTCAATTAAAATACAATTTAAATGTCTCAAACAAAGTTAGCAAGTCTGGCAACTTTTTTCAAACTCCATCAGGTTTCAGAAAAGGTGGCTTCAATTCTATTTTACATACAGGAATGCAAATTTGGATGAGTTCAAAAAACATCCCAAGGGCTCATTCATCCTAAATTAGATCTGACAGGGCTCATGCTGACTATGTAGTTCACACAGGTAGCACACTAAACTACTTAACTGTTAGAAACTGTAACAGGCATTAAATGTGCTGAGCTGGAAATAACTATTTCTGTAACACAATATTACATATATGTACTTTCAAAACCTATTAGAGTATTGGTACTTGATTAGACACTCATTTCTGTATTATTGCAAATGTTGTCTGGTAAAACAGCATATGGATAATCCTGCAAGTAGCTGATGTTTCCAGACCACCTAGTCTGCATAGCTGAAATAAAACACCATTCCTGTGGCTTGATTTCTTTCAGGAAACACAGAAACAAATTCCAGGAAAAGCCTGACTGCTCTAAATTGGTCATATCTAAGGTTTTTGTAGAAATGCACTTTTCCCACACCTCTGGGGTAATTGGCTCCTAATTCTCCTTCTTATATATTCTTAACTAATACAATTGTGAACTACTGGATTTAGAAATGTTTACATACATATAATAAAAGTATTGAAACCCCTTGCACTCTAAAACAGGTTCTACACTATCACAAAAGTCAATCTTTTAAATTATGCTAAGAAGAAACCACTTTGAGTTAGTCTCTGAGCATATCAGTGTGAGCACATGCTTATGGATTAATGTTCCAAACTGACTGCTTGGTATTTCTGTAACCTTTTATTTATTTCCACCTATGGGATGCACATACCAATAAATTTTGACTCAAAGGCATTACAGAACCCTATGTCTAACACTGGCAACAGACAAGCACAG
This sequence comes from Odontophorus gujanensis, assembly GCA_013399175.1. Classification (NCBI taxonomy): domain Eukaryota; kingdom Metazoa; phylum Chordata; class Aves; order Galliformes; family Odontophoridae; genus Odontophorus; species Odontophorus gujanensis. The sequence goes on along the minus strand of VXAB01001032.1, from coordinate 1,150,388 downwards.
TCACTCTACTCAAAATCAAGTACTACATCTAGGAACACAGATTTAAAGAGCACCTAATTAGCTACATCTTCCAACTGCGCACCCAAGAGGGAGATAATAATGCATCCTTGCCAATCCATTCTGCAGACCATTATGCTTTAGTTAATACCACCAGAAAATATAAAACACATAAGGTTACAAACAGTGAATCTTAATGCATTCTGAGGTAACGATTACCTTTGGATTAAAATATCTGCAGGACTGGGGCTGTGAGCCTCCAAACAAAGCAATGCGATAATCATGTTTCTTCCTTCTTGGTCGCGTACCTTCCACTAGCTCTTCTCTGTCTTCTGGGGAAAGGAGATGATATCGCATCCCACCTGGAAGGAAGACAACTAGCTCACAAAGGAAGGAACGTTTCAGAGCTAGGGAAAGGGAAAAAACGGGGACTCAAGTTTCTACAGTACATATATACAGCTTTCTTTTCATTCTTAAATGAAACAATGTGCACGTGAGAGTGGCAGAATACATCCAGACTTAGATCTCATTTCAGATTTCCTACTCTGTGTGAAACAGAAAATGGATATGGAGTCTTGTGAAATCCCAATTTATCAATAAGCTCACATAGTCAATAATACCATGCAACCATGTTTGCCATACTGAAACTGGCAAAAGGAAGCATGAGTTATGAAAAATAATACCGGCAGAACTGGGAGTCCAGAAGGAAAGCATCTCCAGCATACTGCATCTTAGGAAAAACATCCCACTGTTGTTCATAACTTGACACTGCATAATATTAGTTACAATTGCTTTAAGAGAACAAGCATTTTTGTTTGTTTGTTTCTATGGTTCATAGAAACATACCAAAGGATACAAAAACATTACTCATCTTCCAGGTCATTAAAGCAAAAATGCTTTTTTTTTTTTTTCCAGAAGTGCACCTAATTCTATGCCATACATAAGTACAATTGATATGTTGATGGTCAGCAAATACTTACCAACATATAGATTAATTTGAATCTTACTTGTTGACTGAAAGAAAAGAGTTGCATGCCATTTTTAGATCTACACTAAAAGGAAGCTAACTCCTGCTGAAATTAAAAAAAAATTCTTCCAGAATATTTAACAACATGTAAACTTTATTTTCACACGTGATAAAATGATAAAACTTCAAATTTGATATCTTAAAAGATAAAAAAAAAAGGAAGCTTGTTTTCCCTTCTCATCTGTACATTAAGAACATAAGTGCCTACAGCTTCAAGTGTCACAGAGTGTGACAGATGAAAACAGTGCTTACAGAAGCTTTACAATATTCAAAACTTTAACAAACTAAGTTTTCATTATTCACCTCTGAGCAATAACAGGTACTGTGGTACTATCCTGTCCCAAAGGCACATTTCCAGTTACACCAACTCAATGGCAAAAAATTAATTCCGTTACGTATCATGAAGTTAATATCATTTGCTAGCGATTCTCACTTCTTTTCTCTTACAAGAAAGGATGTTGTGTTCATGACAATCTGCTAATGTAACTTCAATTAAATGCAATGTCCGAGAAGGAGCACTGATGTTTTATTGTGGAAGCGTCATCAGAGCATTTAAAATAGTTTATAAAAATTTACATTCCAAGTCATTAAAACATATAGAACATCAAAGATTTCAACTAGAGGTCAACTTACTGATCACCATTTTAAGGCATTCGGGGTTATCCTGAATAAGTGGTTCAGCCTGAACTGTTTTACTTAGGAAGTTCTTTGATATAAGAGGAAATCGGACTTTAGCAAGAATGTCAACCATGTACGGCTGGCGATTTGGTTCATCATACTTCAGCCACCTGACTGCTGCATCATAAACCTTAAACAGAAGAAAATGAAAGAAAAAGGTAATGTACACCATCACAGACCCAGGCAAAAACTAAATATCAGTGCTCCAATCAGATTCTTCTACTCACTGCAAATTAACTAACAACAAAATTCCAGTATGTGGAGACTTCACTAAAAATGTCCATATTACTTTCTTTCAAAAGAGGCAAGACAACACTCAGGCACAAATTAAAACAAATGCACAGACATAAAATCCCTCTATGTTTTTTAAAATAATAATTTCTGCTATTGCTTAACATATTTCTCCAAATAGGAAGCATGAATCTGTAATTCATATCTGTGTGTGTAACCCCTGCACTACATACAAGACAAAAACGCTTCGTGTTCAGTGTCACAACATGGCTAACACTTCACAGGAAGCAATGAAATAGCTTGTACGTCACACGGCGTCCTAAGCTGACAAACTGTTTGTGTTATTAAACCATTCTTAGGAAGTTTCAAATTGTGTCTCAGCAGACAATTAAAAAAAAAAAAGAACACAACATCTTTTTAAAGCTATGGTCTGCCTTGAGTATACTATTCTGAAACTTTCCTTTTTCTTTTTCTCTTTACAGGAAAAGATAATGGGTTTTCTTGACAGGGCAGGGTAGACAGAACAGGAAAGGTAACCAAGAAACCTGTTTGATTTACGATTGTCCTCTAAGTCAGGAAAGAATGGAAGTCCAATATTACCAATGTACTAACACACTTCAGTGCTGCTCACAGACATAGCAAACCCTACTATGCTGCCATTCCAGAGTCACCACTAATTTTGTTATGGGTAATAACACAGTCAATACCTACTTGCTGAAGCTGAAACTGATCACAGCAATCAGTGAATGACTGAAGTTAATTTGGTCATTAAAAGCCTCTCCATATTATGAGTTATTCAGGACTGCTAAAACTTCTCAGTTGAAATTACCGAAAAGCAAGGGAAAATAAATAAAGATGACTTAAGGCTTGAGTTCAAACAGCAAAGGAAATTCAACAGAATGTTGGGATATAGTGTTCTTGCCTCAGTCACCAACAGAAACACTATTAGCAAACAGGAAAAAGAGGCCACCTGGTAATGAAAGCTACCCCTTCCTGCTTCTGCTACGTGGAAATACGCTTTATAGCAATATAAAAATCAAAGCAAGCCAAATTTCTATTAGTATTCCTGAGAAATAAGATTACTTCGGTATGCTGCATATTTATAAGAGGAATTTTAATTGTGCCATGCTCCTACCCAAAATTTCTATCGCTGCTGCCAAGCTAAAGCATGCTATCTTATTTTATCAAAGAACATCTAGAATGTAAATTCTAAAGTGTAAATTCCACTGCAAGATAACAAAGCATAAAACACTCCTAGCTATGGGAAAGCTACCCAGGGCCCAAACTCTTCCTAGTTCATGGTAAGAATTTTGAACTTGTCACCTGATATCATTCCCCTGCCACAGCAATTATTATTTTCAGGCAACAAATATATCGAAGAAAAAACACTAATTCTGTGAATACTTAAGAGTCAGTAAAACACCCATCTCTATTTAAATGCATATACATACCACCTTGATTACAAGATCCTTCTGATGCATTTCAAGGAGTGTAAATTCATGAGAACGTAACTAAATGAACTTAAATTACCCAACTCACGCACTAGAACCATCTAAAAAAGCTAAATTTCAGCATAGCTTCAACAGATGTGACTGAGAACCTTCAGGAAGTATCCAGAAGCTACAATCATCTTGCAATCAGCTCTTTGAGCTGCAGTACAGACACACCTATACCCCCATTTCCCTGCAGCAGGAAGAATAAGCTGGCAAACAAACATTCAAGGCTGTGGTATACTGAACCAAGTGTTCCAAATGGGACTGCTGTGACTAATCTCCACCACAATTTACAGCTTTTAAATGAACATTTACCCCCTTCCAATTACCTAAGATTTTTTGTATTTATTCCATAAATAAGGGCCTTCAATTGTCAACGCTTCTAGTTTAGAAACAAAGTGGAGTTAATATTCAAAGTCCTTCAGTTTTGCAAGTTTAATTCATGGGCACATGTTTCCATCAGCAGCAGCTCCCCTCTGCAAGAAGCTGACACTCAGCACATACTCTGGTACAGACATCAGCCATTAAGATGCATTCTGGACTCCACTTTGAGGTAGCTCTCTTCCACTGATTGTGCCTAAATTCCAATCTGGGAGTACTGTTATAATACATTAAACTTAATTCATTTCATGTTACATGGAATATCTCAAAGAAGGAAACCATTTTGTTTACATCATTAATGTTTCTTTCCAGTTTGCTGATATTACATATATTACACCAACACTTGAAGCGTGGATATTCATTTTACATTTGGTTTTGACCAAGTTGGAGTGCACTTGCTAGCTGTTTGAGGGAAGGAATTGTCCTGTTTTGCTCTGTACTGGCATGGCCTCAGCTCAAGCACTGTGTAGGAATATCTGAAGAGACACACTTGAAACTTTCTCTCAATTAAAAAGAAAAGATGGTAAAGTTCAACTTTCTGAGCTGACAGAAGAGCTCCTTGTACAATGAAGCAGATCTCACCTGGTCTTCTGCCCGCACAGTCAGTGTATCTTGGTTCAAGAGGTGTGTCACACGCTTAACATCAAGCTGAAGAAATTCATCTGTCTTGTAAACTTCAGTGAAATGCTGATGGATAAAGTCATCTGCAGTGGCTTTCAGTTCTGGACAGTCTAAGCATTCTGCTAACACACTTATACCTGTGAAGGAACAATTAAGAAAACCTTTCCAAACTGAACTACAATTACCTTTAATATGTTTGACTAGAATAGTAATACCATAATTTCAGTGATACTTACAATGCCAGTTTATTGATATGCTTAAAGAAGAAGATACTATCATAATTCATCTGCAACTTGAGACAGTCTAAGATAAACACAAACTTGTGATCCCTAGCCCTACAGGGCAAATTGGAGTCAGGTCTGTAGCACTTGCTGTATTATTTCTCCAGCACTATTTCCTCACTATGAAAAAGACATCAGAACATTAATTAGGTCTGAGCCACATGACACTGAAGTCTAACCAGAACAGCACAATGTTTACAGGTTTCATGACCTGCCCTGACCTGCTCATGCAGCAAACATCATCAACCAAGCACAACTAAGAGCCCTGGTGAGCTGGGACTCTTCAGTGTAGGTAGCAAAGACTGCTGCAGGCCAACACTAAAAAAGTCAAGCCAACACTGCTGCAAGAGCAGAAGCTTGGCATAAAGCTATAAACAGCAACTGCTACTGAGAAATACTGCTTCCAGCCTTCTCTCTAGTTACCAGGTGAGCATAAGGCTGTTCAGCAGAAACTTTTTGCCCATCACATTATTGTCTTCTCCCTCCTTCTCCTTTGGAGGATGGCAGTAGGTGGAGCAGAAGCAACCCCACAGTCAAATTCAATCCACAGGATGCAATTAGCATGAGCTGCTCTATGAAATAAAACGCAAACTACAATGATAACATTCAAGAGTATGACCTAGCTGGCTGTCCAGTGAGAAATAACAAAATTTCAAAAGTTCAAAATAAGTCATGGTTTATTTCAAGTATTCATTTTTATGAACTGTGAGCTTGCCTCTAAGTCTACACAGAACTCATAAAGCATAGAAATTAAATGAATTTTTCCTGAAGCTATTTCCTTTTGATATGAATTAGCAAAATACGCAAGTGTTAAAGAACATAATCAATTTTCTAGTTAACAAAGACCACAGAGGACTGAATATGACTCAAAGCAAGTGTAAGTGGCATTTTCCTTAGAAAGCAGTATCTTCCTTCCTGCAGTTCTTTCAGAGTCTCTGCAATAGTGCAGCAAACCATCAGTTGAGTCTTTTTAATTCAGATATTTTGCAAAACATTTGTTGATATTTAAACATCTGTAACTGAACTGAGATGTCACTAGGCGAATTGCAAAACTAACATCAGTAAGTAATTCTAAATATTTTCTTAAATCAAAGAGCAAAGATTAAGTACTCCAAATCTTTGCATATTAGTAAGCACCAAGTTCTGTTTGCTGTTTATGTTTTTGTAACACTAAGTTTACACTAAGACTACAGGGCATATCAAATATCAAAATGGCCCAGATGACTCGCACAGGTTTCACTCAAAAGGAGAAAGAAGCAGCTAAAAACAAAAGTAACCTAAACTCATCCTGTTCGTAATTTTTAGAAGATGTGCAAGTTTTGTATAAAGTACTAGCATCAGATTTTATCTCCAAGATCAGCAACAACAACTGAAAGCTTCACCTGAAGAATCTGAAACAAACAAGAAGCTCCAGGCTGCTGCTAAACTGGGATGAGACTTATCAAAGTCAGTGGACCCCAATACTGGCCAAGACAAACAGCAGATTATTTTATTTAAGGCAAGAGAAAACAGTTCAGATTCAGAGCAAAATTATTTTTTGCATGTGCTTGGATTAAGCCAAGTATTATTGTCTTTTATACAATCATACTATCTGTTTTTCAAGAACAGAAAAGTTTAAAAAGTGACTAGTCTGTATTTCTCTTACCAAGACAATTTGAAGCATCAACTTGTTCTTTCAAAAAGTCCACACACATTTTTTTCACAGGTTCAATTTGATATTGGTTTGCTGCATCTAGTAAAGACTGGACATTATTGCTGTTAACAGAGATTCTGCAAAACAGAAAGTGCAACATTAGCAATGCTACACTTACCTTAGTAGTAACCAAAACATCAATCCATAAGTGGCAATATTATTCTCCTGCTAATTTCCCAAACTTCTTTAACTCACTAACGGTTATGACACAGCTTCCCTTCACGGTCTTTTCAAACTGCTTTACTTTCCTGTATATTACTGAGGGAGGACAGAGAACAAACAGTCCAGGATTCTAAAGAATTAGCCTTTAACACAGGCCATCTGGAATACCATGCTATTGCTCTGACTTGTGTGGTTAGCCATTTTCACAAGAACAGAAAAGGCAAAGAGCCTTCTCCTGACAGCCTCCTACTTCTAAACTCACATCAGTGAAATCTGTCTAAATTCATCATCAAAACTTCCATAGTTTATTTGCCTAGAGTGCATGAGCAGAAGCACCATTTTGGCTGCAAGGCAGCAAGATGGGTAGTGTGCTGGCACTGGCTGTGTCTCACCGCAGATGAAGCATACAGAACTCCTCTCAGAAAATGGAGAATAAGCCTTCATCCCATCACCACAGAGATGAGGGGCCCGCCATCCCTCATAAGAACTTGTTGCAAAGTACTCTTGAGAATCCCAGTCTCTTGAACAAGCTCCATTTAAACATTATAGGGGCAGCAGCACTATTCAAAAACAAATATGCAGGAGCCTGAGAGAGAAGGGAAATGCAGTTTGCAAAGCAGTTTTCTACTCAGACTGTCCAGAGGTGAAGGTGTAAGGCCCTGAAATAGTTACTTGTGACTATAGTTACTAAGGTCGTAAAGAGAAACCCCTGCTGATAACAAGAAGGGACTGCATTTCAGAGCAATGGGGAACATAACTCAACTCCAACACTGAAGCCAGAAGCATTCTGAATTACTTTCTGAAGACAATTACTACTCTCTCCAGTCCATAGGGCTTTCCACTGATCAACTAAGAAGGAAGAGGGAAGGAGGATATAAGTCTAGTCACAACAGACTCAAAACAAGTAAAGAATTGTAATAATATGAAAACTGGTGAATCATAAAAGCATTGTTTTAAGATTTCATCATTTACAGTTGGCAGGTTTTCCAGCAGAAATGTCGGTTTTAAAGAACAAAACTACCTTGCAGTATAAGCAAACTCCACAAGCTGTTCAATAATGTCAGGTTCTGCATCTTTCAGCTCCACTTCAAAGGACTTTGATTCGAGCATATTTGCTGCAAAAAGGTTAAAAGGTGAACTACATCAATAAGCCACTCTAGTTATTCTTCATTTTAAAAACACTAAAAAATAAAGAGATTATACAAAATGGGATCCTGCTAAAAACGGCACACAGCTGATTGCTGCTTTTCCCTTACTAATGCAAGTCAAGAAAGAAAGGAGGTGGTGTGATAACCAAGATAACTGGTGTGTGCACATGTTTGCAGTAAGTCAATTTTGCTGAAAAGTGCATTAAATAGGAACAGTCAAAAAATGCTATCAGACTGCAACGCAGACTGCCAAGCCAGCATGACCAAAGATAGGAAACACGCTCTGCACCACCAAAGGCTATTTCCATATTCAAGCTGATAACAGCAGAGCCAGCTCCAGAGCTCCCACGCTGTCACAGCACTGCAAATCTACCCACAGATGGATCCAGGCCAACCACCAGAAGGCACAGGCATTTTACTTCTTCTTGAGTTTAAAGTGTGTTTTACAGCGCAGTACTTTTACTTCTGCATGCCTTACCCATGATTTGTAAGACAGATACTATGTCATTGTATTTGTAAAGGTAGGACAAGTGCAATAATGCTTAAAGCTTTGAAAACAAAAATAAGAGGAACAGTGAACAGAGATGAATGGAAGATGGATAAGAACTGAGGAAGTCTTCACTTACATCTATCCCTGAAATTAATCACTTCATAAAATAAAGTTGTGGCTGACAAGCTGCTTATCAAGACATGTCACAGAATCACAGAACTGTAGGGGTTGGAAGGGACCTCTAGAGATCGAGTCCAACCTCCCAAGAAAGCATAAATAAAGTACTTTTGAAAATACTTACTAGTAAACATCAAGTTAAAGAAGTGGCTTGCAGAGGCGAGCACAACACGGTGAGCTGGGATCCTTCTTTCCTGAACCATAAGAATGACATCACATAGTGTTCTCTAATCAGACAGATGGAAAAAAACAGAAGATCAACATTTCTGAAACACTTTCAACAGTATTTCTCTAAAAACAGCTTATGAAAACTCTCGGGTCTCCTTTATCTGCATAAATCAATACAATAGTATGCAATAAAAAGATTTTCTGAAAGTCAACAAAGCTCAACAACCAAAGAACTAAAGAAACCCAGTTTTCCCATGACCTTGCACCCTAAGGTTGGTCACTGATAACATGAGCTCTGATTGAAGCTTTTCTTGTGGCATTTGCATCAGCCCCCTATGCCAAAGGCTCCACAGCATTAAGCAGGGGCTACACTGACATTCCATCCTTTTCATCCTTATCTACTCAACTGCCAATCTATTTTTTAAGCTTCTTATAGGATACTTACCAGAAAGCACTCACTGATTAAAATATAAATAATACCCTGCAAACAAAATAAGGCTGAATTACAAGTGTAGATCTGGGGACCGTATGACACTCGACTTCCTTTGTACATCCATGACTCCAAAACATTTAAGATGGAAGCAATAACAAAAAAGACTACGCAAGCAAAGTTTCAAAGGAAATCTTTTAAAGCTGGAATTCCTAGCACAAGTGGCTCAAAACAGGTGTGATACATTAGTAGTACAAGATATCATAGAATTCTGTGGCTGAGCTTTGCTATGACTCGCAACTGCTGCTTCAAGTACATGCTGTGTTTCTAAGGTATGTTTGATGCTCAGCTCAGTATTTGAAGCATCTCAGATATCCTAAAGCCTCTCTGGGTGTGGGAAGAAATATTTGTCAACCAAACCAGATCATCATTCTCCATTCTTTCCCTGTGACATTTCTGGGTGTAACTGCTCTGTTTCAACCATGGTACAGAAACACTCAAAAAGAACTTTCCAAAAGGACCTGTTTGCATCACTCAGTAGCTCTGATGATGCAACCCATGACTGGTGCTTCATCGACCAAAGCACACACCCAAGCGTCACCCTTCATTTCCAAGCTTCATTAACTTGATGACACCTTGCAACTCCATCCCAGCTTCATTCTCAGCTGCTTCCTTGTTGGCCCACTTCCGCTCAGTGGCAAAGTGGCAACAGATGTATGCACGTGCTGTCAAAAAACTCATTACATCCACAGAGATACAGCCATTCCATTCTGGAGATCAACAAGAAGTCCTCCATGCACAGAACATACTAATATCTCACCAGAACTGAGTGCTGATGTGCCCATTGTTTACTTCAAAATCCCACACATGGTAGCTACCTCTAGATCACAGTTCATAAAAGAAAACAGCCTCTTCATAATTAGCTCTACTTTCCACCCATCCCATTTTCCTACATCCTTAACCAAATGCAAACAAACAGGTAGTGCTCTGCATGCAGGTTGCTATTTCCATCACAGGAAAGTTTTAACTCAAAGCACTTTGAGGTTTTATAACCACAACACAGTTCTCAACTTATCAAAATACAAGAGCAGCTTCCTGTAACAACTAAACTGCAGCACAAGGGGCAAGCTGATCTAGAACACTTTCCTCTGGCTGCTGCTCCTTCTATATGTAGCTAACAGAAGCAGAAATGTCTCAAAATACACAAAGGCTTCTAGAGTGATCAACTGACAGGGGTGAGTGGACATGTAAGCCACCATCTGAATTCTGACCAAAAGGGAAATAAAAGATAGCAGGCAAAATTTGGAGTTGCATTCCCACCCCCCAGTCACAGCAAGTTTAAGACAACCAGAAGTGGCACAACACTTAGGGGTTTGATCCTCTCACACCGGGGGCTATATTTCCTCTGCCTGCTTGATGTCTCAAAAGCTGATTATTTGACATTTGTCTGTGATATTTTGCTTAAGGTTGAAGCTCTGCTTTAAGTTCCAGATGTTCTGCTTATTTAAGATACAAGAACTTCCCAAGATGAGCTGTTTCTCTTCAAAACGGCCATAAATAAGAAGACACCTTTGAGATGAGGCAAGAGTCCAAAATGGTCATCAGTCAGAAGAGACTAAGCGTTCTTGTGACCAAACACAGATAAAGCGAGGAGTGGGACGGTTCCCCAGATGATCACTGAAGACCAAAGAACGCTGCACAATTGCAGAAGATTCAAATATGTTATGTAAGCTTACATAATCCTATGAGTATGTCATAGGTAGGCGTGACTTCAGTATTAGGTAGGTGTAAAGTGAAAAACATTTTGGACTATAAATAGAAGTCAGTGTAAAGACTTTGTGCACTTGATTTGTGGGCATTTCACACCTTGCAGGCCATGTGGAATAAATGTCACTTCCATACACACCTGTCCTTTCAAACACGTTTCAGGAGATTTAACTGACAACATGCCTACAAAGGTAACAGCACCTAGCATCCCCTTGTCAACAAGGACAGAGGTAGGAGCTCAGCAATGCTGAACTGAGCTATGAGCTCTGCTACACCCTACATCAGTCAGTAGATCACAGAATGGCTTGGGTTGGAAAGGGACCTTAAAGATCATCTAGCTACATCCTCCTGCAATAGGCAGGGCTGCCATACAGTAGATCAGGCTGCCCAGGGCCCCATCCATCCTGGACTTCAACACCTCCAGGGATGGGGCATCCATAACTTCTCTGGGCAATCTGCTCCGGAGTAAAGAGCTTCTATCTAACATCTAACCTAAATTTCCTCTATTTTAGCTTAAAATCATATTTTCCTTTGTCTTATCTCTATTAGGCTGTGTAAGAAGTTGGTCCATCCCTCCTGCTTATGAGTACTGGAAGGTCACAATGAGATCTCCCCAGAGCCTCCTCTTCTCCAAACTGAAGAAGCACAGCTCTCCTCAGTCGTTCTTCATAGGAGAGATGCTCCAGCCCTCTGATCATCTTTGTGGTCCTTCTCCACATCTGTCAACAGCTCCACATCCCTCCTGTACTGGATGCAGTTCTCCAGATGGGGTCTTATGAGTGCAGAGCAAAGGGGAACAACCAGCTCCATCTCCCTGCTGCCACCTCTGTCTAGATGCAGCCCAGGATCCCGCTGGCCTTCTGGGCTGCGTGCACACCTTTTTGCCCACCAGGATCCACGGTCCTTGTCGGCAGAGCAGCTCTCACAGCACTCAGTCCCTTCGCATTTCATTCCCTGAAATCACCAACAAGTTTTTCCATCGAGCCCAACGCGTCAGACGGGGACGAAGGGCGGACCAGAGCGGAACCAACAGGCGCTGCCCGCCGGCTGCAGGACTCACAGCGGCAGAAGCGGAGCGGCACCGCGCGGGGCAGCCCCCGTCCGCAGCACCGCCGCCTTCGTATCGCTGCTCCCCACCGAGCTCCAACCGCAGCGCCCAGCAGCCCCGGCCCGTACCTGCTTGCGCATGCTGTTCATGACGCCCATGAAGCCTGCCAGCAGCTTGGCCTCCTCGCGGGCTGCCAGCTTCTTCTCCGTCTTCTTCTTGCTGCTCTTCTCCGAGCCGGGGGCGGCCATGGCCCCTCACCCGCCACCACCTCCTCGCACGGAGGGCATGCGACGACGCGCCACGAGCGGCCGCCTCGGGCTATCGCCACGCCAGGAGCGGGCAGGCGGACAAAGCGGCCGTCCAACGGCACCGGAGCTCCCGGTGGGCAGAAGGGGGCGGTGCTGCGCATGTGCGGGAGACAGAGACCGGCGCGCTGCCCCCGCGAGAGGTAAACAAAGACCGGAGAGGCATCGGCGTGTCACGTGGTGGGGGAGTGGTGCGCGCGCGCAGTGGTGGTTATGGGAGTGAAGCCGTGAGTTTGTGCGGGGTGTTTGTGGAGTGGTGCGTTCAGCTTGGGGCTCTAGAGGGCTGCCAGGGTGACCAGAGGGCTGCCAGGGTGACCAGAGGGCTGGAGCACTTCTGTTTAGATAGGCTGAGGGAGCTGAGCTTGTTCAGCCTGGAGGAGGTTCCAGAGAGACTTTGCTGTGGCCTCCTGGTACATAAAGGGTGTTTGTGTGAAAGGCGGAGAAAGATGGAGAGAGACTTTAGCAGGGCTTGTAGTGGTAAGATGAGAAACAATGCTTTAAAGCCAGAGAAACTTATCCTTAGCTTGGATATAAGGAACAAATTCTTTACTGAGGTGCTGACACAGGCTGCCCAGGGATGCTTTGGATGCCCCATCCCTGGAGGTGTTCAAGGCCAGGTTACATTGTAATCTGAAATCCAGGATGAGAACTCTTAACTCCAGTGCAGTGTTAGAAAGCAATGTTCCTTTATTCCTCATGATGCATACTGGGCAACTTGACAAGTAAGTGTGCTTTTTCAGACTTCAGGTTCTACGTTTAAACAGTTAAGATATACATATGCAGTAGATTGTCATATGTATTCATTCTTTTCCAAAAAATCATTAATTTATGCTAATGTCCTTCTGGGCATGGGTGGTAGCATCAAGGGAGGTTGTATGCCCACTTATTTTGTCTCAGTTTTTCTACCATCAGCTTCATAACTGAGACTTTTGGCTGCCCTTTAACAGCGTTTCCCCAGTTTGGCAAATTTCCATTGTTTGTTAGACCATAATGAGTAACTTCCAAAACAATGTATGTGAAAATCTGAGAAAAACGTCCTTGCACCTGGTGAAATGCAAAGATAAGTAGTCTATTATGACTCCAGTGCTTCTTGGAAAGTAGAAGAGAAAATAAAACTGTTCATGCACCAAGCAATGTTGAAATGGAAAATCTTAGAATTAGCACCCATTGATTCCTTTTGTTAAGCTAATATATTGGTCCTTTAACTAATACACTGATCCCTATTGCTAAACAAACCAGCCTATATCAGCATGTGGCTGTGGGCAGCTGGGGCTAGTAGAACCTATTCCAGGGGGTCAGCACTAGGTGGTCTTAAAGGTCCCTTCCAAATCAGACCAGCCTATGATTCTGTGTATGGGGTAGCAGAAGCTGGGCCCCAAGGCAGGGGATACCTCATATTGCTCACAAGCACAGGTCTGGGTTTGTCTTCAGTGGTTTGAGCTAATTTCCTCACCATGGGGGACCTGAAGCTTTGTCGTCCAAGCAGAATTGTATTGCATGTGTGAGCAATGAGTGAATGGCTGCAGCCCATGTGTGCAGGCTATGCCAGTCCTCTCCTGAAAGCCCTCAGGCTTGGTCCCCCTCTGACAAGGTGACAGTGGGGCTCTGGCCTGTGTGCAACTTGGCTTTGTATATCTTACTACATAACAGTAAAAATGAGAAATCTGTGTTTTTTCTGCTGTGGTAAATAGGGTATTATCTCAAATGTTAGTACATCTGTCTTGGTGACAAACTGGATATGCTGGAAGTGTGCCTGGCCAATCTCATGTTTCATAGATAGGTGTTTGTGTGGGAGCAGTGAGGGCTGGCTGCGCCAAAAGGGTGGTGAGCAGAGCCATGTGGAAATAAACACAGCCACAATGGAAGAATATGTCCAGATGAGAGAAAATGAATGGGCAACAGATACCTGTGTAATCTCAGGGACAAAATCTCTTTCTCCAAGTTTGATGTATTGATGTAATGAGTATTGGAGAAAAGTAGAAGTTGGCTCGAAACCTGAGAAATTAAATTCATATCATTTAAATGAAATAGGCAGTTTGTAACATGAATAGGGAATTTAATACAAACAAAACCATAATAATGTGTTGTTTCTCATCTAAACGCATTATTATTCTCAAAGGACTCTAAATATTAACAATTTAATGATGTTTTAACCTCTGATTCATAAACAGAGGTTAAAATTAAAAATGGAAAAAAGAAAGGAAAATTGCATTTTACTTATGAATTTGATAGGGGAATAATTGTTCTAGCACAAACAATATAGTATTTGTTGTGGCTTTGAAAGTGTATCCAATTATGCTGAGTGATAAACTAATGCTGCTAGCCAGGTTAGTTCCGCACAGGTTGGCTCTGAAATGTTTTAGTGAACATTGCTTCCTTAATCCAATAATCTCTAATCCACAGTATGTTTTCCATCAGGAAGCTGAAATAGTAAGTGTATCATATAATTTAGAAGATTAGCCAGGCCTGCCTCTGCAGTGTGGTCTCAGAAGGACACTGCATACCAATTACAGCCAGCTCTGTGCTAGGCTGAGGCCAAATCTCAGGATACTTGCAGCAGAGTGCTGTTCTGTCACCCTGGCACTGGGATCAGATTAATTCCCCTTTTGTCACGCTAGTGTTAATATCTTCTTATTTACATCAGTAAGTGGTAACTGTTCACGTGTCTTTTTGCAATTCACAGAACAAGACCGAAATAAAAGTTCTGAATCTAAATGCTTGTGATATCACCATGATATGGACCCATTATGGGAACTACTGCCGTACTATTGATAAGCCTATCATTCTAGGTGTGTGCCTTGATCTCTTGAGCCTGGATCTGCTCACCCTTCTCCTCATGCCGCTCCTGTGTTCAGATGAAGCAACACTATTGCAGCTTCTCCATTCTCTATTTGCAGAGCTTCTGCATCTTGTGGGCAAAGAGCAAGTTTGGGGAGAGGAGGAAAATGAGGAGAGCTGTGGGTCCTCAGGGGAAAGCAAGAGGGCAGGAGGGGGTTGTGCTGGACTTGGAAGATGTCTCTCATGCAGTGCAGATTTTGCCATGAAATAGAGGCTCGTAAGGGAGACCAGGATACAGGGAGGGAAGTCCTTCCTGTGCCAGGCCACTTTTCTTTGAAAGCAGAGTGATCCTCTCCAAGAGATTTGATGCTACAGCAATGCTTAGCAGTATTACAGCTCTAGTTTTAGTAGCCCTGTAGTGAAAGATTCAAATGCCCTGGGTTGGCTTTTGTGGCAGGTTGAGTGCCCTCTGCTTGTGCTGGCATGAATGACTGATAGACAAACAGAAAACAATGGCTCTAGAGAATGGCAACAGGTGTAGTTCAGCATATTCAGACTGGAGCAGAACTGGCACATTTGGCAAGAAGGCAAGATTGCCCAGATAAATCTCTGATTATATATTTAACAGAGAGTGCTTTTAAAGCCAGTTCTCCTCTTGAGTTTGTGATCAGTTCAAATTCTGTGGATTAGAGAAATACAAGCCAACGTGTCACAGCAGAGGACAAAAGGATCGGTGACAAGCACTCACATCAGACACAACTGGATGACTGAGAGTATGACATCGAAGATGAAGACAGGTGCTTGGTTGTGGATGGTATTGTAACAGGTGTTATCAGCAGGTTTGCCTCTTTGCAATGGACTGTGTGTGGTTCTCAGCAAAATGCGTTCTAAATTTCAGCATTTCTGATTCTTTTCAACGTAAATCCTTGTTGGATATTTGTAAATTAAAAAAAAAAACAAACAAACATAATTTCAGGGCTGTTCTTTTATGCCAGATCAGTTTTGTTTTTGCAATGTAGCTACATGTAAAAATCTTAACTCTGTTTTGACAGAAGGACATGGACAAACTGCAGCATTGACGCTCACAAAAGGCACAAACTTCAAGTATGAGATGGGCTTATCACCACATTAGCTGGGATACCTTACTGAAAGCATTAAGGAAATCAGTGTTTGTTTCCTCGCACACTCAGGAGCAGTAGGACAACTTAAACTTGCTGAAATCAGCATTTTGGCTCTGAACTGGTGCATTTTTAAGTGTTACTGGTCTGCTTTGGAGAGCACTCTTGCTGGCTGCCAGTGGCCTGTTCTGTGCAGGGACTCCTTGTCTCACCTTTTGTGAGTCCTCCCAAGCTGTGCCAAAGTGTGGGCTGAATTCTGTCTGAATGATTTCCTTGGGTTTGAAGCATTTCCAGGGTGCTCCCTCCTGAACAGTTTATTAGAGGTCCTTCTGCTTTCTTGGCTTGAAGAGTTGTTTTATTGTGTTGGATGAAGTCTTTCTTGGTTCTGTATTCTCAAGTCCAAGTGCCCCTTTCATATGGCTTTATTTCCTTTCTCTTCATGATGTTTTTGCTGTTTTTCCCTCATCACGGTTAAGAATTGTGCCTTCTAGTTCATGATGTAAATTTGCTTCCTTTTTGCATTAAAGATTAAGGTCCCCCTGGATCACTCTGGACCACAAAATAATTAACGAGTGAAGCATCATCTGATGATTTTTTTCTCCACTTAACAGCTGTGTTTACTGTTTAATTTTTGTTGCATGCTAACCCAAGCAGGAACACTTATCAAGCAACGCACTCCCTCGCTGAATTTCATGCTGTTCACGTGCAGTGTTGTAACAGAACTCATCTGTATCCCAGCAGTGAGGTCTGGGATAAGATGAGTTAATGACTGAATGCAGCCTTGCCCTGGTAGCCCATGTTGAAAGTGCCTTTTGTCAGCTTGTCATCTTTCCTCATTGTCAACGGTTCCATTCTAACTCCTTGTGGAGTAACTTATTGTGAGAGCCAGCTGAAGGAGGTGATTATGACAAATGCTTGTAAATATTCTGAAAATAATCTCCTTTTGGAATGGATAAAACAAACAGTAGAAGAAGAAAACCAGAGGACTCCAGATCCCTGTCTAGTTGACCCCTGCCAGCGGGTGAGATGAGGTTAATTCTGCTGTGGGATGCATTGCAAAAAGTCATCTATTTTGTCATTAACATCTGTCCTACACTGAATACATTACTTGTATTTTGTTAATGTTTGGAACTAAGTCCAGACCTTCAGTTTAGCTTTTCCACTCTCAAGAACTATAAATATTTAGACTGCCTACAATTCCTGCCCCTTTTCCAGAGAAAAAAATCATATCATAGAATAATATTTGTATATGTATTTGAGCCAGTTCGGTAACTGTTCTAGTGCAGGATGTAATAGTGTGCCAGCAGAGCAGCAGAACACAGCAGGGCAGTGTCTGTGGCAGCAGGATTCTGGGGTTGGCATTGCTGTCTGCTGTTAGTGCAGCTCCTGCTCTCTGGAGCTGACCCATAGGGCTGGCCAGTGGAGTCTGCTGGTCCTGCTGGCTGCTGGATCCCACAGATGCTCTGGTCTTTGTGGTCTGAGAGAGGAGCAAGTGGTTCCAATGTGGAAGATTTTGGAAGGTCATAATGACCACAGATTAAAAAAAAAAAAAAATGAAATCCAGAGGGGAACAAAGTGTGAAAAAACAAGAATCTTTTTTGATTTAATTTCTTGAAGTTAGTGGACATCAACTTTATGAAGGCTGGAACTGACGTTATTTTTAGTGAGTTTTAAATACCTTTGCCTTAAAGTGACAGTTTACTACAGGGTAGCACCTGTTTCTCTCCAGCACCTACTGCCCTTCCACAGGTTCTAGCAACCGAAGCCCCCAGATACCATCTTCTCCTCCTTGGAACTGGTCTTCTCCTGGTAGAAACCCAGAAGAGAAGGATTACCTCAGCATCTCCTGTTGGGGATAGCCCTGTGCTGTAAGTAGGGGAATTGAGGCAGTGCATGTTTCAGTGTCTGAACTTAGTATAAGTAGGCCAGCCTCAAAACTGGAATCAGGATGAAGGACTATGAGAGCTGTTTGTGCAGCAGTCCAAATCTGTGAGTGACACTACCTTCTTACATTATGAAGGGTGACTGTCTCTCAATAACTAAGGTTTCAGCAACTCAGAGATGTTTTCAGCCAAATAATAAGCATCATCTGACCTTCCGGTAAAAGTCTGTATTTGTATGCTTTGAATATTAATATTTTCAACAGGAATTTTAAAAGGTGCATTGTTTTTTTTGTGTTTTTGTTTTTTTGAAATAGGAACAGATAGGACAATGCAAGAACAGTGAAGCCAGGGGGAAACTCTGTCTGAATGCCTTTTGTCTCTCTGAACTTTACCTCAGCTAAACTGGAGTACAGAAGAGTAGTGTAAGAGCTGAGCATGGTTGCCATCACACCTGCCAATGAAGGCTCGCAGATGTTGGACCTCATCGACAGAAAACGTTGGTATGAGCAGTTCTGATTCACAGCTTTCTACTGATTTCCCAAGGTGAACAAGAGGCGTTCCTGAATCTTTCACCTGAACAAGCTAATAATTCCCTCCTTGTCCAACAACAAAACAAAACAGCGAACAAAAACACAGGCTTGGCCATCTGTGGGGAAAGTCCTTAGAGGGACACAGTCTTAATGTTCTTTTTTTGTTTGTTTTGTTTTTTGTTGCTGTTGTTTTGTGTGTGTCAGTAGGCTAGGAAATAGCAGAGCTGCCTTCATGGTGACGTTGTGTTGAAGGAACTTACAGCCTGTACACCCCAGCAGTCCATGTGATTATAGTTCTATATATACTTTTTTAACAAATCACATTTTTCCATTCCAAATGCTGCCTGGAATGAGATGTCTTCGAGGAGACAGTGCATGAGTCATCCTCTAGAGACGTGCAGTTGAGGCACCTCCTTTGGAACAAAGTCCTGTACGTTCAGCTAAAATATCCAATTATAAACGCTATTATGTTACATAATTGCCCAATGGCCTTAGAAGCAATCTGTTTCTTTAATGACTTAGTAAGAATTAAGTGTTGACTTGTTGCTGTTAAAAGTTAGAATAACATACACGAAGATTAAAATGCCATTTCAGTGATAGTTTGTTCTGGATTATGTTAAGAAAAGAAGCACCAGCCTGTGATCATTTAAAACTCGTAAAACTTTTATGCCTTATTAAACGCTTCATGTTTGAATGTCTGAACATAAAGTATACTGTCTGAGGGTTGATTCTAGTGTTCACTTCAAGGTGGAAGGAGAGCTCACTGGATTTTGGTGGGTAAGAGCAACACTCAGGAGCTCTTATGGATTGTTTTGTTCTGTGTCTGTTTCTGTATTGCAGAATAATCTTACAGATTCTCACAAATTCCATTCATACATAGGCTTAATGCTGGCTGTATTTCTCAGCCCTTTGGTACTAGTTTCTAGTTCTCCTGCTCTGAGAGAGAATGCAAGAGAAAGGTTTGAGAATAGGTGAGTATATGCCAGAGCTTGCTAGTTGCAGGAGTGGGATGGCGGGTCTCATAGAGCCTAAGATTGACTGCCAGAGGGGCAGCAAGCCTTGGTGCTTTGAGAGCTATTGTGAACAACAAACTTTGGGATTTATCTTGGAATGACACTGATGTGTTTGTCATTTTCATTTGACTAAATATTTATTTTATGACTAGCAAGAAGCTGGTTTTGAAAAAAGCACGGTGATTGATGATGATTAAAGGAATCTGCTCTGCAGCTGACTATCTTTACTGTAACTGACCCTTTTGGGTTTCAGTGCATTTAGCCATATCTGAAGAGTCTGTTGCTGTCAGGACTAACACAGTTTAAAAAAATAAAGCAACAATGTCTTGGGTAATAGACATTAACAATAGCCAGGATCTAACAAAACTACCAGAGCTCGTGTGCTTAAATCCCTCAAAAGGACCAAAGAGTCCAGTGCCAGGCAGGAGGGCTAGGCTGGCCTCTGCTGCTTTCTGAGCAGGTTGCTGAGGTCATGGTCTTGCTTGCTGTCTTTCACTGAGCCTTCCAGTTACAGCAGTAACTCCCTGGACACAAGCCTGGGTAATGTTAAGTGAGTGCATGTTGCAAGGATGCTGGGAACGGTACTGCAGCTTTCAACAGCATGTGTTACTGCCACTTTAGAGAATAATCCAAAATCCAGTCAAATTAATAATGAATTTATGAATACCTGAAGGTCAGACACACTTCAGTATCTCACTTTGTCAGTCATGGCAATGCATTGGCATCTCCCCAGCAGCAGACACACAACTGCATGGACATAAAGCAGTTGTACAGTGCTGGTTTCCAGCAGGCAGTAAGGGGGCTGTGACAGTCTCTAACCTACTTTTATCTGAATTGCTTCTGAAATACTGAAATACTTCTTGCCTCCCCCCTCCTGCCCACAGACCATAGGATTGTCAGATCCAAGGCCAAATTCATGTTGTTGTGAACAGCTGCAAGTCCACTGACGTCAGCAGAGATGTAACCACTCAGTAGAACAGCAAGCCCAGCTCAGGGTGGTATTTTGGATGAATTTCAGAGGAACAATTGTACTCAATACGTCTGACATTCTCTTGAAGTTTTGTAAGGTGGGTGGGTTTTCCCTGTCGTGTGCAGCCCTGGCTCATGCTGTCAAGTGGTGGTGGTACTGCAGTGCCATGCGAGTGATGCTCACAGCTCTCTACATTGTGGAGCAGGCGAGCCAACTACATCATGGAAACAAAACTGTAAAAGTGAAATGAGGCTTTGGAACTCAAGGACCTGAGAAAGACGATGTCTCACAATGAAGGAACTGTGAAGCATAACAGGGAGGCTTAGCCCCTACATGGCCAGCAAGGGGCCATGATGTTCACAGGGACTGCTCTAACTAGCCTTAATCCTGCAGCTTGGTCTTGGAAAGTTTCTAAAAACATCAGTCTCACTGACGTTGATCTTGATTTACAGAGATCCATGTAAAGCTAAGAGCCAGCCCTGCAGAAGGCCAAGCGTAAGAACAGTCACTGAAGATTCCAAGGGCTTATTTTTTTTATGTTCTGCTAAGAAAGGAAACTGTAAATGGGAATCTCCATTCCCATGGGGCTTGAAGGGGGGCAGACAGCTCCAGCAGCTTCTGCACTGGCTGCTGTGCCTGAATACAATGAGGCAAGTTGTCTGAGTTTTGGCACAAGAAAAAATTCTGATGATTTTTGTCTGCTGTAGATGAAGTTGTACTGGCATTTGTGTATGTAAGAAATTCTGATAGCATAAGAATATTCAGTCTTAGTCTTCCTTTAAGTTATACAATGAAGTATTTACAGATTCCTAAAGTGGACTGAGGCTGACATGAACAGAACAGAGGATAAGTGATCGGGGGCTGCTGCTGATCTTTCCGCAGCCATCAGAGTGCTGAGGCTGATCTGTGATCTGAGCAGTGTGCATGGTAACTGATTTGGGATGCTTCCAGTGGGTATCTGATGGAAACTGAGAGATGTAATAAAACTCTTAGCACTGGGATGCAACAGTTTGATGAAAGGTACATGTCTGAATCGTGGAGAGAAAGTATGTTACATTCAGGCCGAATTCTGAATGTCTCTGGCTTAGCCTGGGGCTGTGGGAAGGGCAGACAACGAGCATGCAGTTGGTTCCCATAACGAGTCATCCAGGCTCTCAGTGAGAGATAACAGACAAAGGCAGCAGGATCAGAGATGTTACATGCGGTCTCCAAGGAGAAACAACCTTCAGTCTGAGACCTTGATGATCAAAAGGAGTCATAACACTTATAAACCCTTTGAGAAGAAACGGAAGGGAAAGATTGCTTATCGTGCGCTCCCTGTGGGGACAAAGTGACAGAGGCAGGAGGAGAGAGGTTGCAAAAGGAATTAAAATAAATCCAGTCCTCCTAGACCAGGAGGATGGAGAGCCTAACTGCTGTACGTATGGACAGTTTCAGTGTTTTAGAGATGTGATTTATCGAAAGGCTTTCATATACAAGTAAAAGTTAACGTTTAAATTGGCCATTCATTAGCACTGTCATTGGTACTGGGGAAAACAGAAATAGTTACATGTGAAAGATGAGGGAAGTCGTAAAGAATAGTCAGGGAAGTGGAGACAGGGCCCTGGCTGAAAACAGAAGAATCGTATTTCAGCACACACAAAAAAGAGAAAGACAGCTAGAGGCTTGGGATGTGTGAAGAAACTACTGAGACTGAGGTGAGAGGCATTCTTCAGATATGGCAGTGCTAAGAAGCCGCTTTTTCTTTCAAAATAAATTTGGAGTTTTTTTCTTTCCTTTTGATTCTTCTTCCTGTTCCATATCTGTGACTTTACCTTTCTGTCTCCTCCCTTATGATGCATTTAATCCTCCCAAGGGTAGAGTTTTATGCAGGGAGATATGTTTAATGGTTGCATGCACTGATAGTTCTTTGTACTCCAGCGAGTTGGGAGATGTCCAGTAAAGGCATTCATGTTTCCTAAAATTGTGATTTAACTTAAGCAACAATTAAGTTGTTTGAAGAAGTCTTTTGTAAGATCCTTTTGAAGTACTGTGTTTTAACAGAGGTACATCGTTACTGTGGGAGTGGTGCTCTCTTTCAGCTGTGTGGCTCCTACCTTTCAGCACACTTCAAGCTGCCAAGCACTGACAGCATGTTTCTGGCATGCTAACCCTAATACCATCGTAGATGGCTTCTTTTAGCAGCAGCCATCTGCTGCCAAATTACTTTGCCAGTGCTATTCTGATTTCTAGGCAGCTCGAAATCCAGGACAGGCGTGTTCAAGAGGTTTGGCAGAGGGCATGTCAAGCTTGCCAGTTCACAGGTGGTGCAACAGCTAAGGACATACAACACACAGTTCTCTTCTTCTCTGGCTTCCCAGCCACAGGCATTGCTTCTTCACAGTTTGTCCATACCTTCCCTTACTGTCAGAAGCTGGAGCCTAATTTTGCACTTTGGGTCCCTGAGTGTACCTTTGCCTATTGCTAAACCTGAGCCCCAGGTCTTCACCCTCTGAGACCCCAGCAATCTCCACACCAGGATGCCACAGCGGTCTCATTCCTGTCATCAAGGATTCCAGTTGCAATGATTCTTTCGTGTTCTTCTGTCTTCATCTCTCTTTATTATTCCAGTGAATTTACTTCTTATGGGAAAATTTCCCGACTTTGTGTATTGCAGATTTTCTGAAGAATTCCTGAGTTCCAGGACACCTACTCATCTGCAGGACTCTGTCATTGTTTCCGTTTCTACACTAGAAGGAAAAGGAGACTCCAGGAGAAAAACAACCTTATTTTGTTGAATTGAAGCCTCTTTTTGGGTTTTCTGGTAAGTCTGGGTTTGTGCAATGTTGAGCTGAACGTTTATATTGCTTGGTTTCCTGGCATAATCTAGCCCAGCATGTTCATTTCTTTCCCAGGAAGTCCTTCCAGAAACACACTCAGTAGCAACAGCCAAATGCTGCCTCTGTTTCAGGCACAGACTGAGCCTGCAGATATCACTGCTCAGCACATAACACTTGCCTTGCAACGTCATCCTCTGCTCTTCTCCATAAACAAGAGCTGAGCACCATGAAGAAGAGGACACAAGATGGACATGGTGTGTGCCCTGCCCCTTGTAAGTGGTGGGACAAGGTGCCAAAGTGAAGCTGTGGTCTAGCACTAATGAATGGCTTTAAAGGAAAGCAAACATCCTCCCATTCAAAATTTTGTTTGGAGAAAGCATCTTGCACGCTTGGCTACTCCAGTTCTATTTGAACAAATTGCAGAAACTCACTACCAACCAAAGAAGTTGCATGTGGGACTTCAGAAAACATATTCACACAATTCTTATTTTCAAGCATTGTAACTATCTATTTGCATTTGCAAATATGAAGTGAAGGAGTAGCAAAGATACCACTTTTATTTTTTTTATGTAAGCATACAGCATTTTTTATTGTGGAAAAATTAAACTCCTCACATTGTCCTAGTGCACGCATGTACAAACATTGCTTATATTTTCTTTTCAGTTTATACTGTCCTGTGTGACCAATTTCTAATATCTCATCAGTTTTAACAAACCTATGTTTCTGAGTGTCATGGTGCCATATCCTTCTACAATTAGTGTTTTTTTGCATCTTTCAAGTGGTATTTAACAAGTTTATTTCCTTTTCGTCTAAGCGTTTAAGATATCTGGTTGGGCCATTTTTATTTACAAATTGCAGGCAAGGTTTGAATCATTTCCTCTAATTGGTATTTTATCATTTGTTTCCTGAGATACTGTGTAAGATAACCAGAACAGTGACATTCTCATGTTGGTTTCTGTATATTTCAACACCTTCCTGGACAGACAGATCTGTGTTCAGCCTCATTCCTCCAGTAGATGTCATCATGACAATGGAAAATATTGCTGGAGAAGCTTGTGATGAGACATCCTGTGCCAAGGGAAGAGAAAAAGCTTTGCTTCAGTAGACTTTGTTTCTGTTGAGATTATAGATCTCTCAATGGTTAGCTTTTAGAGAGAGCACTGGTGACTATCAGAACACAGTCATCCCTCAGGTCACAGAGCTGTAGTTTGTGGCAGTGGTGTTATATACTCAGGTCACAAATACAGATGCGTATGTGCAGACATGCATGTGCAATACACAATGTGTCTACTGCTTGGGGGTTTTTTTCCAGCTATATGGCTTCGTTCATTTGGCATCCCTTGCTCAAAGCCACGGTACGCTTTATATATTTCCCCTACATCCTCCTTAAAAGAGTTTCTCCAAAGGAAAACCAAAATCCTCCTACTTAATTTCTACCAGCAATGAATCTCTGCACCTGTCGGCCCCCAACCTGCTGGGCGTCCTGTCCATTGTAAGATTCACAGCTTCTTGAGTGATGTGCCTTCCCATGGTTATTTAGTGGTGAGTAAATCCACAACCCTACGGTATAACTGGCTATAATTTTCATCTGTCAAGCAGAGAGCAAGTCCTCAGAAAAGGCAAGAGACAGGTCAGTCACTGGCAGTGACTGCACAGGGTTGCAAGGCTGGAACACACGCACAGAGAAAAGAATTAGAAAAATGTGTTGAAAATGTGTTTAGCTATTGTCACATGTTGGTCTGATTTCCTCAGGCAATAGCATCTAAGATCATGAAGTCTTGGCATAGAAAAAGGGTGCCTTTTTCCCAGTTGGAAGTACCAGCAGCTTGATGGCATATGTGATACATATCTAATGTGTGTGGTCCCTTTATAAATTCAGATACGTGCTATGATCCTGTTCCTTGTGACTGAGTGATATTATGGTAAGATGCCTTCAGATAAAATAGAGCACAAGCTGAGCCATGTGAAGCAAGAAGGCTGCTGGGCTGAAATGTGACATTCTAAAAATCAACAGGGTGCAGTTATATCAAATACCAAGCCCATAATTTGAATGTTCTCTTTTCTCTAGATAATAGCCCTACGAATAATAAGTTTTTCTTCTTTAAAATGTCAGGCTTTGAGGAAGTACATAGCAAGAAAGCAGGGCACTAATGGCCTGATTAACTTAAGAGTCTACTTCTCCTCCTCTGTGATCAACATTATTAGTTCTGGGAAAAATGGCCAAATGATTAGACCAAATTTGTGACCTCCTACACTGAGTAAAGCAGGCCTCCTTGGCAAGATCTTTTTATTGTTCACAGTCTTAAAAAAAATAAATAAAAAATTGCAGAAATGTTCTCCTTGACTAAGTAGAAAGGCTCTCTGCTGGGAGGAAAATGAAGGATTTAATCAAAATAAACAGCTGATGCTCTTGTCCAAGCAACAACAGAAACCTGGTCTTACTGTCTGAGTAAGTGAAATCATCTCAAAAAGCAGAAAAGCCCTATAAGCATCTGTAAAGATAAAGAGAGAGAGAAGAATGCAGAGACTTGTTTAAGTTTGAGCACTGTCAAAATTGTATGGAGCTGGCAAAAAAAAAGCAGGTCCTTGTCCTCAGGAAACACTGGATATTTTATTACCAGAATTAGTAATAAAAGGAAACAGTAAAAAACCCTAAACAAACACAGCAATGTTTCAAGGACTGGGATGATGTAGATATTAACTTTAAAGGTAGAAGACAGAAAACGTAACAGAAGTCATAATCTCATGGCTAGTTTGCATTTTGCTCCAGGTATGTGACTTCTTTGTTACATGTATATTCCTATTTAAGAATACGTACATTCCCATTAACAGTGATCCCATTCTAAAAGCATTCCCTAATTCTATAATTTAGCACTTGAAGTTTCACTTAAGTCTTAAAATACTCAGTCTGTAACCCATTACTTCAAGAGGACAGGAGAAGTGCTGCTGATAAAAGCTCAAAAGATCACCAAGAGCTATCAGTTCTCTGCATGTGCCTTAGAGCAGGGTCAAATATACCTGAACTGTTCTTAAAAGCTGATGGTAGGCCCACATTTTCTTCCCACAGTCTGCTCCATCTGCAACACTGTCTGCACAGCTGGGGCAGGACTTCCCCATGGCTACTTTCTGCCTCCCTTGCTGCGGTTTAGTCCTGTGATATGTTACCCTGTCTGCTCTATAGTAAATGTTACTTCTCTCAGGGTACCACACCACCCTCTTCATCTTCACACTGAGGAGGAAGCAGCGAACTCAGACCTCACATACACTGAGCACCATCAAGGCAGCTGTGCCCCAGCATGGTGCTAGGGGCAGGCAGGTGGTGGGACACGGCTGAGCTCACTCTCTGGGAGCAGCATGGGGCCTGTGACTCACATCTGACCATCAGCATCTCCCCAGAAAAGCACACAGCTGACAGCCCTCAGGAACCCAGCTGTTCATCCTCCTAGAGACAGGCACGAAGGCAATGTGCATGCACATTCGCTGTACTGTCAACGTGCTCAGGCATGCATGGTTTGGGAGGGGAATTTTCTGTAAAAATAACAGTTAGCAAATATCTGAACAATGACAGAAGTGCAAGAATCCTCAAATTGCCTTGCATCATTTTTTTCCCCTCATCTTTCACCCTTTCACAGCACCTCCATCAGCCCTCCCTGCTCCTCGTTTACGCAGTGAGAAGGAACCCCACGCAAGCACTGCAAACAGCTGTGGTCGTGAAGAGAAAATCTAGCTCAGCTGTGATTATTAGAATAGCTGTGATACTTTAATTGAGCTGCTAATACCAACTCAGGGATGTTGCATAAAAGCCTGGTAGCCGGCAGCCTCTCCTTTGGTCCTGCTTATGGGCAGGGCTGTGGTGCACTGGGGTGGGTGCCTGCCTCCTTCCAGCTTTCCCATCCAAATACAGCCTTTTCTGGCTCTGTAATGCTACAGTGTAGTTGCTTGTATGTCCTCTGAGAGCAACTCTGTGCATTTCTTCTCTTCCCCTCCCTTATCTTGGGAGCTGGTATCTGCAACTCCAACCTGCGTGGGCTCTGGTGCAAGGTCTGTGCCAGTCCCCCAGGCAATTAATCTTAGTAGTGAATGTAGTTATGCATACGCTTTCAGCCTCTGTGTGGTGCTTGTGGCAAGTCTGATGAAATGCCTCCTCAGAAAAGCGTGAGGAGGAAGTAATGGGCTTCCTTGTTCTTCTGTAGTAAGTAGGGTTCATTCATTATTTATATTCACTAGAGTTTGGTTCCTGTATTTTTGTTGAACTTTGCCTTCTGGTGATCTTCTTCTGTTACTGTGATCTTCTGTTACTGAATCCTTGTAGCAGCTTTTTAAAGCTTATCAAAATGAGGGGACATTGCATGCTTTTTTGTAGCATCATAACTATTATTCCTATGTGCAAAATAGCAATATGGAACATGTTTAGAGAACTGGACTTCAAAAGCAGATCAAATTTAAATTTCATTTACGTGACTTTAAACTCTTTGGAAATTATCTGAATAGTGTTCTTGTAAAAATATTTCTCTGCAGTATCAGCAAGTTGAGGCTTAGTAGTGTAAATTGATTCTAGGAGGAGCTAAAAAGAAAACCTACAAAGAACTCCAGGTTGCCAGCAGGACTCCAGGTCAGTAAAAATTGTAAGATAAAGTTTGTCATTATTTTGAATAAGTAAAAATTAGCATACTTAATAATCTAAAGGATTTTTTTTTTAAGTTCTGTGCTGATGCATCATTTTCTTAATCTGAGGTTGTACTAAAATCATAGAATCAGAATATCCTAAGTTAGAAGGGATCCATAAGAATCATCAAGTCTATCTCCTGGCCCACCACAGGGTCACCCAAAAATCAGATGGTGTGGCTGAGAGCTCTGAAAATGATTGTATTCAGCCAATTGAGCAACACAACATTCATAGAGGCCTTCTTTCCTGAGTATTTTTCTTCAAAGTGTTTTGCAATAGTATGAAGGTGGAGACTGAGATCTTCAGTGTTTGAATCAAACAGATGTTAATGATTTTTCACTTTCCCGGAAGATCTGGTGTAGAGCTTTCTGTCACAGCAACTTTCAGTCAAAACATGGGTTTGATAAAACTTCTTATACGAGCACAGCAGTTTCATTTATGTTTTCAAGAAAAAGCTATCAAAATATTTTATTTGTGGTTAAAACAAGAATATTAAGAAGAAAACTGAAAGTCAAAGCTGAACATCTGACACTGTCAAAATAATTTGTCAGTCAGTTGTTTCCCAAAATAAAAATCACAGAATTCGTGTTCTGTAGAAAGTGGTGTTGAGTTTTTTTTCCCTTTTGAAGGGAAATTTCAGAATATCTGTTTTTATTTCCTAGGCCAGCATTATTACTGATTTATTTTTTTTAGGCTCTTAATGTATCATAGTTACTGGAACTGTTTTTAAGGAGGATGTCACACCAGGAGCTTCCGTAGTGCTCTGCCTTTGTTACCAAGCTCTCGCAGTTCTTTGGACTTGGAGGATGATTTGGTGCTTGCCCCTGGTCCTGGTGAGAGGCTCTTCAGGAGAGCAGAGGTAGTGCTGGATGTCATTGACAATGTTAGCTGATTTTCTAATGAAGTTCAAGATGCTCTTCATTCTGAAGTGAGCATTGTTTCACCCTGACCGAAATTGGATTGCTCTGCAAAGGTGCTACCAGCATGCAGCCACGGCAAGGCTGGGACAGAGATCCCATCAAATACTGCTTCTGGAGTTCTGTCTCTGTCTATAAACAGTGCCCTTCATGTTGTCTTACAGCTATGAATTTGGTGTCAGCTCAGATGACTGGAAATATCTGCTGTTTTTTCCCCAGTATCCAGATGTGCTGATTTTTTTTTTTAATGCTGAATTGCTCTTTAAAAACATGGTCATATGACAGAGATTACAGTTGTTAAGTGTTATCAAGGATTTCTATTTTTGAAGAGGCAAGCAACTCTGTTATAGTTTGCAATCTAAATATAAGAACTTAAAATGAAAAGCACATACCAGAAATAGTCAAGACAGGCTGAACCTTTAGGTTCCAAACTATTTTCCTGAACAATGAGAATATTTTAAGAAATATAAAGGAAATTTCTTCCTGGAAAAAAAACTCTCTGAAACAACGCTAGGCTGCCCTGACTGCTGGGGAAGTGGAACAAAAGTTTGGGTGCTTTGCAGCCCTCCCATTAGAGGACAGGTTGTAATAGATTTTTAATGGGGGGGAAAAGCTGCCACAAACATAAGGGTGAAAGGGAGTAAATGGTGTGTGCCTCTGTGCACAGAATTATCAACAGTTACTGAAGAGAAGATGTACTGCAGTTTGGAGCATTTAGAGTATTTAAGGCTTATGTCATAAGAATGCCTGAAGCACTGCAGTAATTTAAGTATTAAAATCTGTTGAATGAATACCAGCTGAACTGTTTTCTTCAGATAACAGGACTTGAAGTTGCAGAACTGTCAGTGTATCTCATATGCTGGAAGTGAGTTGTTTGCCTTGTATTTGTGATTGATTCATTACTTTTACTAATTGTTGGAACTATCACACATCAGTACCATTAGTAACTAATGGCAGTATGATCTCACTACATCCCCAGCAACTAACAGGGTCATTTGGTGTGTCATCTGTGTCACAACCCCCATCAGTGCTGGGATGTGGTGTTCCCAGTGGTGCCCATTCTCCTTACTGATGCTGTACACGTGCCAGGCCTGAGAACACAGGCTAACAAGTTGGGTTTAAACTCCTTTTGAATTGCTGCATCGCATGCTGCTCGCAGATTTGCAGGACTGAGCATGAAAACAGGTCCAGAAACAGAATCCTGCTTTTCAAACAGGCTTTATTTTATTTTATTTTTTATTATTATTTTTTTTAAGTTATTTTTGTGTTAAATTGAATTGGTTTGGCAGTGCAGGTAATTGCTCACAGAAACCGTGAGGGTCTTAGGAATAGGTGGAAAGCATTCTGGTGGGAGCTGCTTACATCTGCTCTGTTGTTGGTGGAAAGTTGTGGGGAAGCAAAATAAAAAAACAACTCTGTTACTTGATGATAAACAGAAGGGGAAAAGAGCATTAAGCATTCTGGCTCTGATTCAGATGTTCTTTGTAAGGTTAAAAAAACCAACACACTTAACATTCTCTTTAGTTGTTCCTGCGATTGTCATTTAATTGTCTCTTCATCATGCTGTAGTACAATAACAAAGCTCCCTCACACCTTTGTTGGAACTAACACCATCTTTCTTTTCAGACAGACCTTTCTATCCACTGTTGTAGAAACTGATGCCAGGATGAATTTAGACCATGAAAACAGTAGGAGTAACACAAAGAGAAATGAGTTAAGAAAGGCATTAATGTTCGAAAAGCAATTTTCTTGTCTTTGCATTATAAAAGATCCTGAAAGTAACCCATATATTTCATTGTCAGTGAATTAAAATGATACACAAGGCACACAAAGGATACCCTGCAGTGCCGGGTGCTGTGTGGGCTCTGTCAGCACGCAGCATTTGACACTGACCAGCCGCCACAGCATCACCACACGGCAATTAGATTACTGATTAATTTAATCTTTATTAATTCTGAGGCTTATCACAAGCATGCGCTTCTGAGGATTAAAACTTAATTCTCAAAGCGTGCCTGCAAAGAAACCGTAACATGAAAGAAATGTATATGTGAACTGTGCTATAATTGAAACAAAAAGCGTGTTATACTGCGTTCTGCTTTATTTCAAGTTAATTCTTCAGAGTGGTCCGAGGCGTAAGTCGGCCAAAAATGGAGAAAAGGCTGAAGCGTTCATAACCAAGAGGGGCCGTGGGGTGGCGAGGCACGAGGATGCCACAGCCCCGAGGGCAGCGGCGCGTGGCACGGGGACCGCTCGGCACGAGCTGCTCCCATCGGAGCGCCAGACGCGCAGCTCGGGGTGTCGGCGGCATTCTTCTCCCGACTGCCGCTTCCTCAGTGGGGTGGGCGGTCGCCTGCTGCTTGACTCACCCCGGCTCAACCTCACACCACCCCGGGCGCCTTGGCAGCCCCGCGGGCCGCCCGCCCCGCCCCGCCCGCCCTTCTCGCGGGGCGGCACCACCCATTCGGAGAGAGGAGGGCGCGGGCACCCATCCGCCCCGCTCTGCCGCCCCATTGGCTGTCGTCATCGCGCTCCGCCCGCCCATTGGCTGCCGTCGCCGCCAGGCAGCGGCCGCTCGGGCGGTGCCCGCCCGTCGCCTCCCGCTCTGAGCACCGCCGCTCCCCGCGGGCGAAGGAGTCCGTGAGCGGCGGTGGCGGAGGCGCCGCGGGGCGGGCGGGCTGGCCGAGGGTAAGTAACCGCCCGCTGCCGCCGGGCCAACTTTTGAACGCCGCGCGGC
Organism: Odontophorus gujanensis; assembly: GCA_013399175.1. NCBI lineage: Eukaryota > Metazoa > Chordata > Aves > Galliformes > Odontophoridae > Odontophorus > Odontophorus gujanensis. Next base: position 1,118,863 of record VXAB01001032.1, on the reverse strand, counting down.
TCTCCGGTGCCGCGTGGGACGGTGGCGGCCGTTGGGCAACTAACGGAGGCTGCGGGGAGCCCGGCGGTCCCGCGCGCCTCCTCCTCTTCCTTCTCCTCTTCGTCCGCCGCGGGCCCGCCCGGGGCTGCCGTTAGCGGCCGGGCGGGGAGGAGCGGAGGGCGGCGGGCGGGCAGACAAAGGCGCTGCCCCGCGGGGCACGGCTGCGTGGCCGCGAGCTGTGCTGCCGCGCTCGGCGCTGCCCGGGGCAGAGCAGCTCCGCGTCCCTTCTCGCGCGTCCCTTCTGTATTGTTGTTTTCTCCTCTGTCGGCGTCGACTCCAGCGGGTGGGGATGTAAGAGGCGGCAGCGACGGTTCTCATCGCGGAGAGCGTGCCGTTGCGGTCGGTGAGTAGGAAACGCGGGCTGCCTGCGGGACGCTGCGGGCTTCGCTGCCCAACTTGGAGCGCGCTGAGTCGCGGCCGCTGAAGCCCGCGTCCTAACGGAGGCGGTAAAAGCGGAGCGAGCGGCCCCAGGGCTTCTCTGAGCGATCCCCGTAGTCCTTAAGGGCGTCGCGTTTGCTGCTTCTCCCTTTCCGTTCGAACTCCGTCCCCGAGGAGCTCCTGAGAAGTTGTACGCTACCAGGGAAAAGATTGGTGCGCTCGAGGAGTGTGTGACTCAGTGCTGATCTCTGGTCAGTTTTGATGAAAGTTGCTGGAGGGTGACTGTAGGTAAACGAAACTGACTTCTCTGTTAAGCGGTTGCTGCTAAGTAGTCTTGTCAGCTGCAAATTCAGATCTCGCCATCAGGGTTTCTTCGAAAAGCAGCTGGGATAAATGGCACTGCTGAACAGTTTTACAGAGCGAAGTGTAGAGCGGCATCGGGGATGGGATTTCATTGCATCTGAAAGACTTCTCTGCAGTTGTTGCCTCCGAGAATGCAGCTAGATGCTACAAGGCGTCTTTTCAGAAGCTTGTGCTTTTCACAAAATGCTTTTCACTTTGGCAATGCCCTGCATTTATTGTCTTCATCATCTTCCAACAACTTATTTTCTGTGTGAAAAGCAGGCGGTGCTGTGAAGCTCGATCAAGTTAATCAATTTTACTTTCATCAGTGAGATACTTTAGGTTATAGCAATGTACTTCTAAGTTGAGGTGAATCCATCTGGCTTTGTTCTTGGGTGTATTTTCTGACTAAGATGACTACGTGAAAATAATACTTTCAAAATGCGAAGCTTACCTCTTCTGTGTTGATCTTTGTGATGAACAGAGGGGTCACAATTTTGAGGAGCTGCAGTGTTGCTTTGAATGATCTTAACAGTTCACTTCCTTACAGCATCAAGTTGTTTTGAGGTATGTTTTATTCAGAATACTTCTCACAGGGAAGAAGGCTTTCATGAGAAAAATCATGCTGAACTTCTGCCATAGAGTGATGATTGGGAAGGTTCTCTTTCACTCGAACGAGTCCATCGTGGATATGTTCACAGACATAGCTGGATAGTTAAGTCACTTGAATCCTAATTTGTAAAGACTTGTATTGCAAACAAGCATGAGCATAACATATTGCCAGGCTAGGCCCTGTAAATGCTATGTGTCATCTGTATTTTACTTAACACAATGGGGCTGGTGCAAAGCTGTGAGCCCTCCTACTGACGCCAATCTTATGACTGTTTCCAACCTAATAGTAAGTCACAGAGTTAGTCTTTTTCTTAATATATACTAATGTGCTATTTTGAATAAAAAAAAAACCATCCACAGGTGTCTTAAACTTTCCCTGTATGTTCACATCAATAAATACGTTTTTGTTAATGCTTACCTTATGGTAAGTATTTGGTTCTCTCTAACCTATGACTAGTATGTGCAAAGTAAAAATGGCCTCATTCATTCCGGGGGTTTACCTTGTTGCTGTTAGCTTTCAAATGGTGGCTAATTTAATTAGAAGATAAATACACAATTTGTGACCCAACTTGACCCTGTTGTTTGTTTCATTTTGTGTGGAAGATGCATAGTTTGCAGAATCCACGTGATCTGTGAGAGGAAAGTCACGGTTTCTGGGCTTTCCTTTGACACTAACAGCCTGTGGAGTGCTCTATATATTTAAGGCTTCCAAATGGAAGTTGAATGAACCTTAGATGTTGATAATATTAAAATGCAGTAGGTCTTAAACTCAGATCACCTGCGTGCTCTGCAAACACACAAAGCCTCTATCAGGAACAGCTTAGACTTTAAATCCGTTAGCTGGATCACCAGGTTTCATTCCCAAGCCTTAATTTAGGCAAATGCCCTCTCAGCATGAGCTGGCGTGCCTCGTATCTAGCACATGTGAGGCTGGGTACAAAGCTCATTCTTAAGTCTGCTGTGGGGTTCATGCAGGTGGCTTTGTTACCATAGGTGGGGATTACACGTGTTATGTACAACAGTAACAAGTATCAAGCAGTCAGTTTTCCAGAAGTAATAGTCATGAAGTTTAAGCAGGAGATCGTGTCATGCTGTATAGGAAATGAGAAGCCTGATGATGTGACCTTCACTGTGTGTATGCTGTCGTCTTTGAGGTCAGGAGATATAGAGTCCAAAACTCTTACACTTAAAAAAAGCTAAAACCAAAAACACACAGAAAAACCTCAATCTGAAGACTGTGCAAATGTGTATTTGTCTTCTGATGTGTAATAGTTTGATCACAGGAGTGACTTGTGTGTAACCTCCAAGACCTTTTTTTGTTTGTGGTATTATGAAAATACGATGTGCTTAAAGCCTGCATTTTGTATGCAGTACTTCTCATTGTATTGGTTTGGGTATGACAGGATGTATATGAAAATTCTTGTTAGTGTGCTGTATTCTCATAGTTTGCCTGACAGTTACAGCTTCTGATTTGCAGATGCTGATCTGTTTCATTATGGGAGTATAAAAAAAAAGCTCCAACACCTAAACTCTAAGGAGAACTGTAGACCTGATATTTTTTCTTTAAATCCATATATATAATGTATGTATATTTTATTTTTCCAAAAAGAGTGGCCCTGCTGGGACATTTGCTGACCTCAATCACCAGCAATGAAATGGTGGAGTATTAAATGCACATTTGAGAGCAGAGAACGTGTTAGAATTAAAGCACTGTTTTATCAGCATAAGTTAATTAGGATCTTAAATTGGGTTAGTGTGTTTGAAATACTTCTTGGGATGATCTTGGAAGGTAATAACAGAGTAGAGTCCGGATGAAGACTGAAATCTATGTCAGGTCAGCATGGTTAAAGGAAAAGTAAGTACTTGATATGTAAAAATGATCTAATTGTGTGACAGGGCCGCAGGGCCCTGTTTGTTGAAAGCTTCTAGGGTGCTCAAGCTCTGCGTGCTAATAAGATGTGTTCTTAGCTCCTGCATTGACCAGAATCCTCCCTATATTTATAACAGACAAGTTATGTTAAGTGTGCTCACGTGCTTTTAAGATGAAGTGTTTCTGTATGCTCTCAGGTTTATCAGGAATACTCAAATCCTTCTGATTTAGATAAAAAAAATCATCTGAAAGAGCCCACAACAATACTAGCTCTGAACTTGCTGAGTATATGAGACCACATAACTCATGTTTTCTTGTACGTCTGGCAGAACTTTTACGAAGCCCTTTTCCTAATTAGGCCTAAGTTCAAGAGCAACCGAGTAAAAATAGAATGTTGGCTTAGGCTGCTAAGGCAACTTATTGCAGTGATTTCTTTAGATGCATCCCCACGTGAACTTGCATGCTTTGGTAACAACTGGGGAGCTGTGAATGAAAGTAACGTGACTGAGGGCTCGGGTGAATGCCAGAAAAGTCTGAATGCAGCCCAGTCTCATTGCAGTGGCAGAAACAGGAGAATGGTGCTGCACTTGTTTCAGTGTGATGAAGGACTCTGTTTATAATGCCTCTGTGAATGAATTTAATGTGTTCTCAATAAACAGTTGTTACCAGGAGTGTTATTTATTAGAATGAAATGAATAAAGCGTGTGGGATTTAGATACGTACTCAGTAATCATTGCTCTTGTCTATGCAGGATGCCATGAAAAATGAGGGGATGCATGAAAACATTTTCTACCTTATTTTAAATGATCAGTGTTGCAGAAGAAATGGTTGCATGTCACCTGATTGTTGAGAGGGAGATTGGAAATGGGTTATCTCTCCAAAACAGACGTGGGTTTGCATTCTTCTGTCACTAACTCTGGGTGATAAGAAACGCTGTGCAGCAAACAAAGTGTAACAAAGACATGTAGGTAAAAGCAATACTAGCTGAACAGTAAAAACACACCCATGGCTGATGCACAGGTCATTGAATGTTTGCTTTCCATCGTGATTGGAAGAAGTACTCTTATTCTAAATTTAGTGACAGAAGCATTGTGTATTTCGAGTTCTTTTGATAGCTGTTAAAGGCAGCTCTCTTAAGTAAGAGATAAGATACCCTTTGCATTTTGTTACTTTTTTTTCCTCTTTGGAAGCTAACCTTTAATTAAAAGTAGCATAGCACGCTCTGAAGCTGCACTGGATACTAATTAACTCGCTTGAGTGCTTCAAACCATGCTGTCTCCTAAGGTTTCCTGCTGTTTGCACTTGATAAATATTTATGCTCCAGCAAGGTGTTCGCTTCAACCCGCTGTACAGTGCATACAACTTTCATATTTTTGTTAGCACTAAACACCACAGTTCAGTACTATTACTGTATTTTATTTCAACCTTTTTTTTTAATTTCTTTTTCTAAAAGTGGGGAAGAAACCCATTGCTTTTTACTTTATATTACTTTAAATGCATACTTTGTGCAAAACTGAATAGATTCTTGTGGGAAGATTTTTTTTTTTATTGGAGTTGGAGAATTAAGTCCAATACTCACTAATGAAGCTGTCTAGCACTGAGTGTTGTATGCAAGCTAGTGTTGGATAATAGAAGGTCTTCTTTGTGTATGCCTGGTTAGGGGACAGGGCTGTTCTATAGCACTGTGGTTTGTTTTCAAGTACTTGAATCCTGTTCTCACACCTAAATACAATTGTTTGGTAACTTGAACTCTTTCTAATCGTGTTGTATTTCCTGTATTGAAGGAAATTATTTGAATACTAGAATGCTTTAAGTTGACCTAATAAATATTAAAAACCTGTAATAGTTTTGATTACCATATATCACTTCTCAATATTTAGGATACTTGGATATTTTCGAGCAGTCTATTCTTTAAGACATCCTGGGTATGCTATATTAACATTATCTCTGTGTGTCTTTATAGGATGTTCAGGTACAGAATTGGAAACTTTGTTCCATGGTAATATTTTTTTCTCTGTGCTTGCTGGCTGAAGGGATTTATGCAGTACTCTTCCAGTGGTGAAATAGGTTGTAAAGTCAGACTGCAATTTCATGTATTTTGTGCTAGAAGGGACTTCCATAGCTCTTAGTATTTAGTATTAAAAGCAACAATCTAATGTCCCTTATGGTAACTTTACACTGGATTTTGGCAGTGACATTCTGACTGTTGGACAGTTTGTGGTTAGCAGCACATCTGGCTGAGCCAGTTACTGCCTACTCGGGTAAGATAATGCCTTTCCTCTTGCCTCTCTTTAGGTTGTGCTACAATATTCAGCTGTTTCAAGCCGTGCTTTTAGGCTGTAGTCTTTCTGCTTGCATCTCTCACACTCCCAGTTATATTCACTCTATATATCAGACTGAGGAAGGAAAAAAAAAGGCAGGAGCCTCTTACTCTGCTTTGAACTGTATTCCCATTGCAGCAGCCAGAGGAGAATGTGATAGCTTTTTGAAAGTAATTCTGTACATCTGCTCGCACAGCTTTGTGAGCATTGGTAGTATTTACTGATTTCTCTCTTGCTGAAGAAAATGTATTTTACATTTAATTGTGAAGCTTATAGCAGAAATAAAAATTCAAGCTGTTTCTCTGTCTCTCTCTCCCCCCATGATCTCAGCAGCATTTTGCATAATGCCTGTAAATGGCAGGTATTTTCAACACACTGTTGTGCTGTCATGAAGCACTACGTTTCAGGCAGTTGCTTTTGTCACCTCACATAGTGAAACATAATCAAAGGAAACATCTGTTTTGTGGAGTAATTAATGATGCAGCTTGAAGTGTCTGGATTCTGTGTTCAGCTAGAATTGGTTGAACTCGGTCAAGATACTTTCTACACTTGATTTCAAATTCTGTTGCTTTTTCAGTTGTTTGTGCAAATGTAGCAGAACTACTCTTGCAGCACTTGGTAATCTACTCAGCCAATCTCTAACATGATGAAGACCTCTGAACCGTGCAGTTCCATATGCGTACACATTTATTCCTTAAGGAATTCATTGAAATCTTTGATTCATCCCTGTTTTGGTGGTATTTTAAAATGTCCTGGATGCTTTGTTGTATTCTGGTAAAGCGACTGATGATAGTTCAGCTGTGTTCCATGAAACAGTGACAAGAGCTGAATCATTTAACCATTTGTAACTACTTTTCAGCACTGTGAAATTAAAAGTCCCATATAAATTTCCTTACTTTGTAAGGAGTGAGTATGTTTGACATCAGAGGGAGGAGAAACCCTTACATGAAGTTCCTGCTTGCCCAGTAACCAGAGAGCTTGAAAAATGTGAATAGGAAGTTAACCGGATGATGAAACCAACAGGAACCAGATGATACCACTTTTACCCTTTAAGAGGTTCCTCAAATGTTGTTGCTTGTTTTAGATGATGGGAGTACAGTCATTTTGCACTGTGGAATTATACCCCTCTCCCTGAAAATAACGTCATACTGTTTGAAAAGTGACCGGTCACTCATTTATTTTTATTTTGTTATCTATCATTTCCTCTCATGTGATAGCTTGTTTTGCTCTTGCTTCATTGCAATTCCTCTTTGCTATGGGTTTGACAATGTTCATGAACATAATGTTTCCCTTCCTAGGGCTATTAAGCTGTCCTGATGTTGTTCAGCTCTGGTTCATTTGAGTCCACCGTGTCCCAAATTGTGTGCAGTCAATGACCAATTTCCATGCATTGTCATAATTGCATCTGCAGTTCAAATGATTTTTCATTTGCCTCTTGGAACGTGATTTAGTGCATTCTTTTTACAAGTTGAAGTCCATAGACTTGAGATTATTATGGAAACAAATTTCTGTTGCTTTGTTTTTAGGCAGCAGATGTGTTCATTAGACTACATCCCAAAGTCTGTGCTCCAGACTAGGGCTCTGAATTTGTAACCAACCCTTAAAGTACTGACCACTTATTCTAGAAACACTAGGTATGCTAGAACTCTCTTGAGCAGAAGACATCTGAAATTTAATGAGCATTGAAATAAAGGAAATGGGAAGAGAAAAACTGAATGTGTGTTCTGTTATTTATTTTGAAAATCTCGAACTATTTTCTGCTACCTGAGTGGTATCAGTGTAAATTCTCTACGAGCTTTCCATCTTTATGTCACTAGAACCATGGCAGAACGCTTGGTGAGGCAGTTTACCATGGAAATCTGTGCAGGAGTTCAAGAGTCTCTCTAGAAGAATTCCTAACCTATATAACAAATAATACCTTTTTTTTCTGCTTTGTTAGTAGTACAGTTTGGGGATTTTTTTTTCTTCTGGAAATCACAATAAAAAACAATAAATACGGGATGGGAAATGGTCAGAGACCTCAGGTTGCTCATATGCTGTAGTATAACATTGAACTTGGGTATTGATTATAGTGTTTTGTGTGCTAGATGTATCAAGTTCTGAGTAGGGCAGAAATATGGATGGGGTACTCCTGTTACATTAAAAAACAAGATAAAGAAGTAATGCTTTTCTGATATTTATAAAGTGCATAAAATAGGTGAAGTTATTTATAGGTGCTGGGAAATATTGTTCAAATGAATGTATACAGTTTTTAGCAGGGAAGAGATGAGGAGGAAGAATGAGAAAACTGCTGGGCGGGGAGGGGAGGAAATAAAGGGCACTTTTCCTGAAGCTGTTCAACATAGTGATTTATACATTTATTAATGAGTACTGTAATTTAATGGGGAGAGATGATCAACCACTTCAAGCAAACAAAATCCTGAGATTGTTTTTAGTGTTATGTAGCTCTCTTCTGGTGAAATGCAGCTTCCTGTAGCTTGTGTATAGCCTTTGTTGGTTTGTAGGTAGGCATCTCTGCCTTTCAAATTAGGCAAGGAGCATCTACCTAGACTGGAGTTGGAAATGGGCAGAATCTCCTGAAATTGTGCTCTGAACAAGGAGACCCAGGAGATTTTGGCCAAGTGTTGCATTCTTAAGGTTGCTACTGAGGAGTGGAGGGTGAAAAGCTTGCTCTGACTCCTGCCCCTTGTGAGCTGAGTCTTTCTGTTGGTAAGAGCCACTGCTTAACTCTTTGCTACGGTACACTCTCTAGCTTCTTCTGTCTTAACTATTCTGTTATGCTAGAAGGCGTTGGAATTGTGCCTTTAACAGCTGATGCTGAGCACAGCCCCTGCTCAGTACTCTCCGTGCTTTTTAGGCCACGCTCAAGCTGTTGTGCAGAGTCTGCTTATGCACTCATTACATCGACGGTCTTTTCACGACTACTGAATTATCTGACACCTTTCTGTCTGATCTCTTTCAAAGGAGCTAATTGGAGGTGACTTGCAGTTTTCACAGGAAGGAAACTTCTGTTCAAAATTAGCAACAAATGGACTTTACAAGCAGCTAGAAGAAATGAGCAGCTATTTGTAAAGGCAAACTACAGTAGCACTGAAGTCTGATGCAAAGAAAGTAACTAGAAGTCATGGCATTGCCAGCAAACTAATGATTAGTGCTTTTGTTAAGGCTTTTGATTGGTGATTTCAGGCTTGCATGTGGCACTGAAACAACAACTGTAACGTGATTATTCTCTCTGCATTATTTTATTCTACTTTACCACTTTGAATTTGGCTTGAGGAATACCTCTGGCTTCATCATGTTGTAGTCATCATGTTGTAGCATTCTTTGGGCTTAGTTAGAGGAAAGGGGATCTGTGGGAACAATAACTTTTCTCTGTTTTGAGTTGGGTGGAGAGTTCTTCTTGTATGTGGATAATTTCTGCAGCACTGTATTTCCTTACAGAGGTGGTGAGAGCCCTGGGTCATGTACTGTGATATTACTCTTGACATAAGATACAGCAGTGCTAACACATAAGAAAAGCAGATAACTTTTTCTAAAGCTTTTCAGACCTCTCAGAGAATGAAGGTAATACCTTTATTTTAATATTGTGAAATTCTCTGGCTAGAGCAAAACCTGGAAAACCTGTGTGGATTAGGTGACTTCAGTAGTTTTAGCACACTGTTCCCTTTCACATAATTCTCTTTGTCATTTCAGTTGTTTGTTTGAGCTTTGGTTATACGCCCTTTAACGCTGCCCTAATTTGAGCTCTTTCCTTATGATCCATGTAGTTATTACTTTCATTTTTCGTTGTCTGTGTGAAACTAATGACTGTTATACCAGAATAACTGAAGGTGTAGTTTAAGCAAACCTGCCCGTAAACTGTTGACAGTAATCAAGCTATAGGAGTTATTTAATTTTACTCCAGTTTGGTACTGTACTGTTAGGGTTGTTTTTGTGCAGTTTTAACCATATAAATCTGCCTTACTGTGGCCTGTATAAAATCAAGGGACTATATCGATATTAAATCTTACTTCTGTATTGTATTTATTTAACTGGAATGAGTCATTTGGTTGTGTTTGAAGAGTTATCTTCTGCCTGGTGAAGGGCAAGTACAAAGCTGGCTGTGTACAAAGGTGGTTTATAATTGTTGCTCGCTAATCTAAAATCGATCAAATGTAACTGCCAAGAGTCAAAGATCAGAATAAACATCTTCTACAGCATATGCTTATAGGGTCCCTACCACTGCTCGAGACTATAGAAAGCTTTCTCCAGAACTGGCTTGCGTCACATATGCCCAGCATCAGAAATGGCATTGTGAGCTCAATTGTTGCTTTCCCCCCACTGTGTTTACAGAATTTGAGGGCTGTAGAAGAGTGAGTTACAGTTTGATACACCCAGCACTTGTGTAGGTTTTTGGACTGTAGTGTCAGCGTTCTGTGGTGCTGCATCCTTAACACAAGAAATAACTGCATGTGAGGCAGCTTTCTGTTGTTGCTGTGCAGTCCTAATGCACAATTTCTTGCTTGAGTGTAATTTTTTTCTTTATCTATGTGTGTCAAACATTATCGTAGTTCAACAGTAAAGCGTTCAAGAAGCATATAAGCACAGCATCAGGAAATCTTGTTTAAGTCTGTCCTGGACAAGACTGCTGACATTTCAAGGCTGTTGTTCTATAGTCTAATGTAAAATGTTAGCTGCAGGTAAGGTGTTTGCTTCTAGTGCTGATGGACTGGGTGCAGGAGGAGAAAAAAGATGCAAAACAGGAGAACAGTTCACGAAGTTCGAGTTGATTGTGTTTTCAGTTCCTAAAAAACAATCACACTGGAAACAAGCTGATAGTTGGTATGGGTTCAGTACTGCACTTATGAAGATATCTGCAGTATTGACCAAACTGTATCAAACTAGGATTTCTGAAGCTTGTTTATCTAACAGTGCCTGTTAATAGGCTCCTGGACAGGAAAGCCAGGCATGCAGTGATAGGGAAATAGTATTCAGCTTCTTGGGGATCAGCTTATGACATGGACTTTCTGAACTAGAGGACATATTGTAACATTTAGTGTCCACTAATGGTTTCATCTTTCCTGAATGCATCCAGGCTTTTTCTGTGTCTTTATGTAAACTTAATGTACTCTGACTTGGGAATCAATATGTGCTTCCTTTGTACTGTTTTTGGTAACTCCTTCTGTTTTGAGCCCTAGCACTCATTAGTTCTTGTGTTGAAGCTGCTAAATGGCTGTCTCTTGTCATTTTAGAAGTTTATTTGAGCCTGTGTCAGTGATGCTTGGTGCACCTTTAGCTATCTTATTGACAAGGCCTGCTTTTACTCTGGAGGCAGCAATTACAAGAGACTATTTGATGCTGAGTCTATGGGTGTTGCTTGCATTGTGTGTTTGGACAGAGCATGTGACTGTTTCAGACTCAGCACAATGGGTTTTTTGTTTCTTCCTCTTTGTGCAAGTTTGAAAAATGTCAAGAAGTCAGACCTGGCCTTTGTGGTTTTTAGAACGTTCCAGAGTGGTTTTTTGAAGCCCAGAGCTACACTGGTTTCTTTTCTTGACAGATTTTGAGTAATTTGCTATCCACTACTTCAACTACAAGTATCTGTTTTAAGAGGAAAGTTTGACTGTATTTGCAATTCCATAATTAATTAATAAATCATTATGATTAATGAATTATTATTAATGATTAATCACTAGAATATGCATTAGCTGTGCATTAATACTGGGAAAAATACATTTGCTTCCACTGGTGGTTTAGTTAAGAATATGCTTGCCTGAGTGCTGTGTCCTCTTCTGAGGCCTACCAAGATTTTGTTTTTGAAATTAGTGGGGAGGGAAAAGGGCCTAGTAATGTGAACTCCAAGTTTAGACTGTAGACCTTAAGTGAACTTGACGTTATGCACAGAGCTGATCAAAAATTTCTCCCCACCCAAAGAAGTTGAGTCCTAATGGGCTGTTCTCTACTTCTGAAAATGATGTGTGATGTAACAACAACAAAAAAAGTTAACGTGTACCAGGGAGTTTGTTTCTTCTGGGACTGGTGCATCGTAACAGAATGCTCAGAATTTTGTTTTGTTACTCTTCTGAGTTGAGTTCACACATTGGACTGGTAGTTCATAAAAGTCATAATGTTTTGCCCTGCGTTTCCCTTAGGTCTGTTCAACTGAAGACTAAAATAAACCAATTTCTTAGCAAGTAGAACAAACTTACAAGCAGATGCTTTTCAGATTAGGTAAGGGCATAATATATGATTTTTCTCCTCTTCCAGCAGTTCCCAAAGGATGGGACACGAGCAGTTTTTGGCTACTGGTTTTGTTTTTTTTTCAACTATCAAATGCCTCACACTGTGATTCCAGAAGGTCAGTTCTGCTGAAGTCAAGTGTTCATTCTTCATCCAAGTCCAGCCTCCTTGTGCTTCATCCAGAGTTCACACACACACATCCTGTGGATAAATTCTCCAAAAGCTAGGAAGCTTTAAAGAATAAGAGAACCATCTGTTGTGAGGTTTTCTTATTTACTTGTTAAGAACAGCCTGGATGTCTGTTCTGTGATTTCATTCAAGGCCATCATTTGATATTATTACATGAAGAAAAAGTCTTGAGTGACAGATATAGAAAATCAAAGCTATTTAGGTGGGTGAATCCATTAGTAGGCTTGCCAGAGAATATACCTTCATTGATCTTGGCTCACCCTCAGTCAGCTTGGTGCATTACAACTTCCCCCTACCTCTGTTACTGAAGCATTAAGTTCCTGTTGTATTGGTGCTATAATGCGGGGGGAGGGAAGTAGAATTGTCTTCATAGACTCTCTCCAAACAAGAGTTGGCTTTTGTCAGGTAAACTTATTTGTGTCTTATTCTAGATGCGGTATTTATCCTGAAACAAAACAGAAATTGCCATCTCTTATCTAAGGAGAGTTTTCTTACAGTATTAGAACAGAGCAGGATCAATTTAGAGCCCTCACTCAGCTTATTGCTTGGGAGCAGATCAAGCTATGGCAAAATGGATTGCAGACTTTGTGTAGAATGTAAGTTAGGTTCTTTTATTGTCAATATTAGTGCTCAAGTGGCATAGAGTTCTAATGTTAGAGATTAGCAAGGTCTATATGGTTTTACATATGCTTGCTTTAAATAAATGTTCTACTAGCCAAGCTTGTTTGTTACTTATTATTTAGTAGGAATCTTATTTCTTGCTGCTAATCCAGGTGAAAATCTTGTGGAAATTACTCCAAAATGCTTTTAACTCACAGGTCTACCATGCACAATTAAATTAGTCATGTGTTAGCTGGGCTACTGTATCTATGCTTGCTTTCATCATGTAGCAAGTGTGAAATGATGTGGTAAGACTTGCAATGAACAAGTCTTCTAAGGTTGCTTTGCTTCAGGCATGATATAAACAAGGAAAATACATGTCTAGTGTTAAAGGCCTAAAGACAGGTGATGATGTGACTGAAATCAACCACAGATATTTCTGTGCTAAGAAAAACTTGCATTGTAGAATTTGTTAATCCTTCTTTTAGAGCAGTCTCAGTATGAGTTTGCCAAATCTGTCCATTGTTGCAGTCCAACATGGTCTGTCTAGCTAGTGCAAAACTTGGCAGTCCTCAGCAAAACAGCAGGTTCTTTGCCTGTTTAAACAGACCTTGCATAATTGCTCTATGGAGTTGAGGCTTCTTTCGTTTAGGGACTTCAGTCTAGTAAGTAATCATAATATTTTTCTTTAAAGAAAAGAAGTATACAATTAGATTTTAACTGTGAAACTTGTGTTTTGCTATAGATATGTGTGCTTAAGTTTAAAACATTTATTCAGAAGGGTGCGTGACTTTTTTTTTAAATGCACTGAGATAAAATAAGTACAGTCAGCATTTTCTGTCACCCAATCAGCAAAAGTGCTTCCTTCTTTTAGTTCAGCTTTCTGTAGCCTATACATGTGCCTGACATACCAACAAAATGATTTGCCTTCAAATGCAGTCATTTAGTCTTGAAATGTCATTCTTAGTTCAATGGATAGTGCCAGGCAAAGGTACTGTTATTGTTTTCACTGGTAGAATATATCCTGTGTTTACTGGAAGTCTTTAGTCTGAAAATAACACTTGATAGATCAGTGTAAGTAGGTAAAATATAAAGAAAAATTCTACTACGTGTGTTTGGTAAATTTGATGTCAGCTGTGAACTGGATCATCCACAACTCCAGGGTACAGAAGTCAATATTAGTGCAAGCATTTACCCTGTAGACAGGGCTCAGTAAAGAATGGTTACTATTGCCAGCTCTGCTGAAATGTAAGGCATTGCAGAATCCTTTGTCTGCCTTCCCAGAAATAAAAGTAGGGCTGGCAGATGTGATTGGGTAGGAAATTATGAAGTTGTTGCTTCAGCATTTGCAATTGGTCTAGGCTTTGTGTTTGTTAGCACACAGTGTTGTTATTCTGAAAGCTTCACTTTTGCATCAGGGTTTGGCACGTAAACCTGATTCCATTCAGAAGCTACTGATCTTCATCATGCCTTTAGAGGTCCTCAGAGCTGGTCAGAAAGAGTATTTAGCTAGGTGAGTTTCCTTCGTGATTTCCTCTCTAGTGTTTATAGAGCAGCTAGCTGCACTAGCTCTTTTCCCAAAGAGTTTGGGTTTCTTTCCCCAGCCAGATTGTTTATTTAATAGGCTAAATTCTTTCCCAGTAATGCCATGAGTTCTTATTTTTTGCTTATGCTGTGTCAGTATTCTAACTACAATGGACGTTCTTTTGGTCGTCGCTTAAAAGAGAAAGCAAAACCCAAGCCGAACTAGTTTCAAAACCAGAAACAAACCTTTGTTGTTTTCTTCCACAAGACTTTCTTCTCTGAATGAGAGAAAGAAGGAATTGTGTTCTTAGTGGGTTTTGTGCTATGCATTGGTCTTTTTAATGCAGATTCATGAAGATCATAGCTATTTTGCACCTCATGGTCGTTTAAAATGAATCTCATTCTCACTGTGCTTCTTTATTGAATTTTAGGTTGTTAAGGACTTATGACTTCATCTAATGATTAAGCTGATCATCTGTTCCCCTCCTTTCCTTCTTCCTTTCCTTTGGTGTAATCTGTGCTATGCTGTTGTTTTCTATGAACGTGACGCAAGAAGTTTCTAGATAACATGTCCAGTCTTACTGCTTCTGCAGTGCATGTTGGATAGTTATTCTCTTACAAACCATGACCCGTGCCTTAAAAGATTTCAGTACTTCTCTTTTTAAGTACAATCTATCTTAAATAACCTTTTCCTCCTTGTTTTGGAGGTCTTACAGTGAGCTCTCACCGTTATCATGCCTGATTCTTTCCCCCTTATTAAGGCTTCTGGAAATTCTCTGGATTTCAAAGCAAAATATTTATGTTGTGTGACAGTTCCTCTCCTCCGTCCTTGTTTGTAACTTTTCATGTAAGCCCATACTTGAATATTGGAACTTGATAATTAATTTTAAACTAGTAGAGCCTGATAAGATATCTCATGACTGAAAGTTTCTTCAAGTAACTGTTAATTTTCTTTTGGGATGAATGTTTGTCATTGTTTGAAATATGTGATCACAGTTTGCTAAGTTAGCGCAGACTAATTTACACATGCCTAGTGCACTCTCCATAGCATACTCTTAACTTCTAGTAGCTTTTCATCTTAGTGACATTTTGTCCTTAGTTTCAGAATAAGCTGTTCCAAAGAACAGTTGCTTTAAGATGCTTTTCAGAAAAATTAAGGAAAATAAGGAATGAGTTTCAAAAACCATTCTACATCTTTTATGGTCATCTAAATACTGCTGGTCTTGCTCTAATGCAGACTGTGTGAGAAATGAGGCAAGGGATTCCACCTTGTGCTACACACTGAGGCTGCAGGCTTGTTGTCTTGCAGCTGTGGTGATAGAGGTGGACTGAAAGGTTTTTGTGAGTCGTTCAGTGTCCTTCTCCAAGTTAAGAAAGCAGTCAACTAGGAAAAAAACCAAACTTGGACAGTAATTTCTATTCAGTGAGTTCATGTTTTTCTCTTTCTGTAAGGTGAAAAATAAATACAAATTTGGAAGATAATATTTTCTGTTTCCAAAATGCCCCTTCTGCAAATTTTTTGACTCGCTTGAGCTTCCCACGCAGTACATATTTGGAATTTCATAAACTGCTGTATATGAAGGCTCTCATGCTTACAGCTTCCTGCAGCTCACTAAGTGAAGTAGAATAAAAGTCCAAAATACGTCAACGTGTGAGATGTTAACAAGTAAAAGCACGAGAAGATTCTTTAAGTGGTCACAGGAACTTAATTGTCATTATGTATTTAATGCAGTGATTGCATAGTTCTTACAAACTGTTTGGTGTTCTTTCAGGCTGAAGGTTTTGGAACGGATGTTGGAAGATGTTAGCTGTGGATACTGGGCTTGTGGAGGAGTGGTTATCGGAGTTCAAGGTAATAATGATACACTTTCAGAGAGCTAACTGCTGATGTAACGGTATGCAGGAGTGCCTGGTTGCTGTAGAAAATGAAAATTAGTAACCTTGGATTTTGAGGTAATTGATATATACAACTATAATTTGGAAGTTGTTTTGCTTTTTTTTCTCATTGTCCTCTTTGGGATTACCAGCTTCCTGATCCAGAGCAGTGAAAATATCTTCAGTGGTCTATGGCAAAAAATGTACTACAGGCTATAATCTTGTACCCCATTTCTTAGGCTTTCAATTTTTTCCTCTTATTTACCTTTTTATGGAGTGTGTGAGTGAGTTATTCGCACCCATTCCTTCTAGTTTACCTTCTTTAAGTTTTACTACTGGAAAGTCAGTGCTGTGTGATAGCTGCTGTGGTAGCTACTGACCACTTCACTTGTTGAACTTGCTGAACTTCCGTCATGTGCTGTAGTTTGGATCGCTTATTTTCTCCATTCAGAGCACTTATTTACAGTCAGATATCCAGATCTGTACCTTGCAGATGGCATTCCTCAGCTGTTGTGCTGTCAGTGAGTGAGGTCGGGTCTGACTCTGAGGGGCAAATGCTACGGAAGGGAAGATCTCAAAGCAGAAAGTGGGTATCGTGCGTTATCTGTGTCTGTCTTTACCACAGGAAAAAAACACTGGGCTTTACCAAGTAGCAGCCACATGTTGGGTTTTTTTTTTTTCCTTCAGTATTGATTATTTCTGGAGTGTTCACTCTACTAGCGGTAAAGAAAACTTTGAAGTAAAGAGTTGTCAGTTTGCTGTGTCCTCAGGCCCTTATCTGGCACATGCAACAGCAGATAGAAACTGACTTCCTTAAAACTAGTTTATCTATATTTTCTGTTAGGGAGCCAAGATTTTCTGTTACTTTGGAACAAGTTTGCCCAGCATGTTATCAGTGTGTAAATGTTGTTTATGTAACTTGAAAAAACAGTGCAAATTAGAAGTAGCATCTTTCTTACAATATTCTGATTCAGTGTTTGCTGTCTAGGAACTTGATAGAAATTTCGTGGCGCAGCTAATGACCCCTACCTTCAGAGAGGGATGAATCATACTGCTCCATTTTGTTAAGTTGTACTCTCTGGTCTGCTAACAACCAAAAAGTGTAATGTGTCTTTGTAACGTATGCTTTGTAACAAAGCACTATGCTTCTGTAAGCTTAATCACTCGGAAGAAAAGCTTAGGACTGTAACCCTAGTTTATTGATCATGGTCAGACTGTCCTTGAACCAACCTGACTGGAAGATTCATGTGCTATGTGTGCATCAGTAACATACTGATAGTGAAGACATTAAGTATGTTGTATGACTAGAAGATGCAGTGTACCTTAATTTTGGGACCCAAGTGGGTTCTAGACTGTCCTGCAAGTCCTTAACATGCTGTTCAGTAGTCCTGCTACTGAATAACTGGGAACTTTTTTATAACAGATTGAAAGTTGGGTCCACGTGCACAGGCTAAACCACAGAAATCACTAGCAGTCATTTGTGAAATTCTGCTGGATTTCTTTTCAAACTTTGATACTGCCTTCTTCTGTTCTTTGTTTCTCCTCCTGATATTGATAGTGTGGTTTAGTCTTGCTGGTCTGAGTATAGACTGGGACTTACTTGAGCACAGATTTCTGTCCTGACCTAGCTAGATACTCTTTTTTCCTGTCTTCAAGATGGAGTATGATTTCCTTTGAAGGACTGAAGAAAAGTAGTACCATAAGCTATGAATTATAAGCTTAGGTGTACAGCTTCCAAAGGGTTGTTGATGAGATTAGCTTTTTAACCTCTGAAGTACTGTAAGAAGACCCATTTACATTAAAGAAGAGCCATTCTTGTCAACCTGTGTTTATGTTCTTTCAGGTAATAACGTGTCCTGTAATAACATTTACAGTCTGTGTTCTGTCAGTCTTGACAGTAAAGCAAATAGTGCAGTTTTCACAGTATTTAAATTTCACAGTGGGCATGTGTTGTCACTGACACTTCTGAAGAGTGGGAAGTGAATTGCATTTTTTTTCTAGTTTCAGAACATTATGTATTTTCAATGATATTTGCACTTCTGAAACTCCCTTTTTTAAAGCAGTTTCCCATTCAATGTCATTAATCTCTCAGAGAAACGGTGTCCAGAATGATAGTGTGGCATGTCTTCTGGCAGCTTTGCTGCCATGAAAAATGATCATTTCTATAGTGAAGATTTCCTTATGAAACAAGTTTTAGTTCACTGTAAACTCTGATAAATAGTAACTTCTAATGGAAAACAGTTATTGAAATAGCTGTTACATTTTAATGATCACCCCCCCCCCCTTTTTTTTTTCTAGTAGTTGAAATAGATATCTGTATATTTTTCAGACACTTCCAGAAGCATCCATATCCAGCTATGCTACAAACCTGAAAGACAAGGCTGATCTGATTTCCTCTCTTTACAAAGTAATTCAGGAGCCACAGAGTGAAGTGAGTGTGTTGGATCTCTCTCATGATGTCTGATGTAACACCAGCAGAACAAAGTACAACCTTGCATGCTGCTTAACTGTGTTCTATGTGAAATAGTTAATTCTGTCCTAACTATGTGAACTACATGAAAAGTCTACATCACAATGTTTTCCTTTTAATCTTATTGGAGTGTGTTCTTAGCAAGAATGTAGTACTATGGAAACAATTTGTAAATTTGTTTCTTACTTGCTGATCATAACTAATCTTGTAGATCGTAATCGGGATCTGTGTATGGAATTGAAATGTTAATGAATTGAAAATATGTTTGACTGAATTATTTTTGTGATTCACTGTATCTTGAATGTGAATCTGTAGCTACCAAAGCTTGTCTGTATGACATGAGAAAGTGTTAGGTAGTTTTGTGTTCCTTTTATGTTATTGTTTTGGATTTAGGGCTTTTTGCTGTCACTTCAGCACTGGTCTGTCACTTCCTTAGAAATTTTGAGGTGGGATGGGGCAGGTTTGAAGTGTGCTCATGTAAGAATGGTTCATACCCCATGGCTGTACTTTTCTTGAAGTGTCTAGGTGAGTCCAGAACATACTGAACTGGTGTTAGTTGCATCCTGGTCGCACCTTCTACCGTCCAGTAAACCTTTATGTATTGCTATTTTTGAAACTACAGAGTCCTTATTCCTCTTCTGGAAAAGACCCAGCATAAAGAACCTCTCTAAGGTTGAGATAATACCAATAGTGGGCAGGGGGTAAAATGCTTCCAGTATGTGTACATTTTTAGGGAGGATGCTGGTACAGAAATACAGGTTGTACTGCAGAGAAGAAATGTCATTTTACTTTTCTTTGTTACTCAGGAAGGCGTTCTGAGTCATTCCAAATACTGAGTCAAGCTTGCTTGGTCTTCAGAATGCATATCAATGTGTAAATTAATGCGATGAGTCTGCCTGTTGATAACCAAACTGATACTTTCATGTTCTTTAATTTATTACTACTACTGGCTAGTTCAGTCATAGACTTCTGCAAGACTGTTGCTAAGACATGAAAATTCTGCTCAAGAAGATAATTTGAGGGGGGCAAGTGAAAATTCCCCAGTTACTGAATCTTGAAAAGACAATGCTGACGTTATTTGTGCTATTCTTACTGCCTGAAACATTGTGGAAAGGGCTATTTGGAGCTTTCCCCATAGAGGAAATATTTCTAAACTAGCAATTTAAAAAAGCAAGTGACTTCTTTCTATTTTTGAGATTCATTACCTGCATTGTGTATTTGCTTTTCATGTACCTTTTTGTTTGCATTTCTGAAAATGTAGCATTTGGTGAGACAAATGAACTGCTTGTGTTTGCTATACCAAGAAATAGCAATTTCATAGTAGCTTTGTTAGCAAAGGCTTTTGTTAGTTACTTTGAGGTTACTGGCCCACTGGTATGGAAAATATAATTCAGTAAAAGAGTCTTCAGTAGGTGTGAAGATTTAAAGGACTTCTAACAGAGCTGACTCCAAGAAATTCAGTGGTAAGCTTTTTTTTTTCCTGGAAGATTTTGTTTCTTCACAAAATTGCAGTTGTTTATCATGTACCTGGAGCTCTACTGCTGTCCTTTCAGAGAACAGCATTCACGTATTTGCATTAGGAATTGTAAGTATTTGAAATGTCCAGCGTGTCTGGATGCAACTCAGAAGGAGGTGGGATTACTTCAGCATTCTTCTGTTCCAGCATTAAAAGTTTTTATGCCTTTTAGAAGTGGTTTAGTGTAAAAACATTATCTTGGAACAGCGACAACTTGTGTGTTTTGATATTAGGTTTTAGCGTGTGGTGGCATTTCAAGGAAGAAAATCTGTTTTTGTACTGATTACGCATTGAAACGTGCTGATTTAAAGCTGTCTCAACTGAGATAGTGATGTGAACATGGATACCTGTCATAGCTATTTCTGTGCCTTCTAAAGTTCAAGCACATCATTCTGAACTGATACTTCATTAAAGGAAGCATGCAAATTTTGTGAAATATGTAAGCTGAGAATGGAAAGCACTTGTGCTGGTAAAGTCTTCTAGAAGGATATTTGATAAATCTGCTTTGGAAAGTGACTAGTTTAGCTTGGTATCTTTTTTTTTTTTTTGCCTTAGGTTGACACAGTTTGTTGAGTAAAGTGAATGGAAAACATGATCTGCATGTAACTGACTATAAAGTACATATCTGTATCCCAAACTTTAAGAATTTTCTGGAAGATACCTTCCTTTCTCAAGTGCAGTGACAATTGTAATGATTACAGTGTCTTAGGGTGGTGTCTAAAATGCATATCTGATTGATTTGCATTCTGTCACTTTCAGATTGAAACTTCTGGGGATTTTGTGTAGGAACACATTGCAATCTATTACAGTCCTTAACTTCCTGGTATTTAAATTAATTTGAAATCTGTTTCTGTGAGTCATATAAATGAACCATTAAGATGTTAAGCCTTTGAGGTAAGAAACAAAGCAGGAAAACTAATCCTTCAGATGTATTGCATTTAAATCCTGTCTTTGAGATTTGCAGTTGGAGAGTGTCACATTTTGTGTAATGATTTTTTTAATATACTAGCTGAGGTTGATGAATTGAATTCTAAGAAGCTGGAATCTCAGATTTCAGTTTGTAAAATGTGCAAGTGCATCTACTATCTAGATTCTTTTTAAGGGGTGGTTTCTCAAGTGAGTGTTCTCCTATTTGTTACTGCTTAAAAACAATTTAGAATGTTTAGTTAAACATCATAAGAAAGGAGCTAAAAAAAAAAGGTGCTAAAAAAGGAGGGGATGGAACTGTTGGAGATGTATTTCTGTCAGGATGGAAGACTTGTATCATCTGATAGTGTGGAAAACTGAGACTGTGCAAGATGACTTGGGTAGTTAGCACACTCATCACTCCCTGCTAGCTACAGTGTAACATCTATTAACATTTCTCCTACTGATTGGTTATGTTTCTACACAAAGTTGCAGTTTCTTGGAACGTTTTTACTTCATTAACTATTGTAAACTAATTGTCATTTCAGCTTCTGGAGCCTGTCTGCCATCAGCTCTTTGAGTTCTATCGCAGTGGTGAGGAGCAATTACTACGATTCACACTGCAGTTTCTGCCAGAGCTGATGTGGTGCTATCTTGCTGTCTCAGCCAGCAGGGATTTGCAGAGCAGTGGATGTATAGAGGCCCTTCTACTAGGAGTATATAACTTGGTTTGTATTTATACATAATTATTCAGGCCTAAAAATACTAGTGGCCTTTGAGGGGATACTGTATATTGTTTTGGGGGGGAATGATAAACTATCTTATTTTGGAACTGAAAACAAGTGATTAAAATGTTGTAGTTTTCTCTCTTTAAATTTATGTCCAAATTGGAAATCTGTAATGTGAACTTGAAAAGGATTCCTCTTCAGTTCCTGTTTTCATTAATTCTTGGTATGGCAATTAAACTTGCATTTTACTGGAGAGCCTTTGTAGGCACTACATTTGAAGTTGTTGCCTATGTTTTTTGTGGTATTTTGACTGTCTTGACTGGAGATCACACATAAAGGCACTTTCAACAAATTCTTAGTACTTGATGGTTGAACAGATTGCTCACATTTGAGAGCATGACGGTCTCTCATTTTGTAATAACCTTGACTTTTTTATATATTTTTATGAAAATATACAGTTTGCTGTTAAATTAATCCTTTGAAAAACAGAATTCCGAGGGAACCTTGAAGAGAATCATATTTTAGTTGTTACAGGCAAAATGAAGTTAGTCTTTGTTAGGAGATGCTTTACTGAAACTCCTTTCTAATCTCTCCTTTGGATACATGAAATCTGCTGCTGAAATTTAAAATTAAAAGCTGTGTGCTTTTGGTTAGGTCTGCTTCAGAAGTTGTTTCTGAAGGTTTTAATCCCGAGTACTTCAGAGCTCTTCTGTGATAAGCAGGCACTTTATTTTTTATTTTTTGCCTAACTCATTAGTTTTCTGCTAACATACAAATGCAAGAAACCTGCCAACATACCACGTTGGTGGTATCTTGCAGGAAGGAATCTTCTCTAAATCTTTGCATCCAGGCTTCTCTTTTCATAGGCTGCTGCTTTTAACTCTCTCTGTAAATACATAATTAGCAAAGTTGGGATTTTGCAGGTATTTTGATATCTGCTGCTATGTCAAAGCCATATGAGGCTGCAATCATTTTAAAGGTGTTATATTTTCAGAATGTCTTGGATTTATTTGATGGATAAGTAGTTTTCTGAACTATTACTGAGCACTAATCTTCACAGCTAGTAAGTTGTGTATAATTTCAACAAACCCCAAGAACAAACCCCAAGAGCAACAAACATGCGAACAAAAAAGCCCTGCTGTTTAAACACATTGAGCTTTCCAGTTAGTATTGCTGAGATGGCCTATCTGCAAATACACTTGCCCTTTGAAAAGTCATTTGAATAGCTTTCAGAAACAAAACTAGAATCAGTGCTGTGACAGAAAATACAAAGATAACTTCTAGTTTGTGCCTTCAGTTGTTATGGTACTTAAAGTGTTTTTATTTGTATTTGTTTTCTTTGTCCGTTCACTCTCTGCTGCCCACCCCCACCCTCCCCCCACTTCTAGCACATAATGTTTTTATGTACCTGATTTCTGTAGAACAGTGTAACCCTTGGTGTCTTTTGTCTTTTGCCTTTTCCAGGAGATAGTTGACAAAGAGGGACACAGCAAAGTGCTGAGTTTCACTATTCCATCTCTGTCCAAACCTTCAGTGTATCATGAAGTAAGTGACAAAGCATCAAGCTGTTGCTGATTGTGACAGGCACTGTGGTTTTGGGACCTGTGAGTGAAGAATGAAAGTGAAAATTAGTCTTTGCGTTTTGCATGACCTAGTAATAAGTTTCTCAGTCTTCTCATTCCTGCTAACTGATCTCTGGGGCCTTTTCAAGACTCAGTAGTCTTAACTCTGTGATATGCATGTACCAACTATATTTTTTCCTGTTCTGAAACCGTATATTTTATCTGCTGTAAAATGATTTCTTAAATCTTAAGGTATCTAGGTGTTCAGACAAAACTGATATAGAAATGTGATGCTGCTGATCTCTTGGCTGTTTGTACTTGCATTGTAGCAGAACTTCTGGTTCGATGTGTTTTTACTATTTTTTTCCTGTAGCCTTCCAGTATTGGCTCCATGGCTCTTACTGAAGGAGCTTTATCCCAGCATGGTTTGTCCAGGGTTGTGTACAGTGGACCTCATCCTCAGAGGGAGATGCTGACAGCACAGAACAGGTGAAATTGTATAATTGGATTTATCTTGACAATCATTAAGGAGTCTTCTAAGAATTTTTAATAATCATAGGCAGAAGTTGTATGAATGTGTGCTGATTTTTTTCATTTGTTTTTCTATGTGTTAAATGTAGATGGAGGGTGCATAGGAAAGTGAAAGGCTTACCAAGTCATTGATCAATAATTGTATTGAATTAAACCAAATTTGATCAAATAACCCTTGCAAATTTCTGTGTAAACCAGTCTGAGTTGTTAAAAAGCTGTAAAATTGGTAATATAATCTGATGTTTTCTGTAAACTCCAGGTTTGAAGTGTTGACTTTCCTTCTGCTCTGCTACAATGCTGCCTTAAGCTACATGCCTGCAGTTTCTCTTCAGTCGTTGTGTCAAATTTGTTCAAGGTAACTTCTGCAGGCTGATTTTACTTGAAATGCAATTAGTTTGAACTTAGGATTTTTGTCATTGTTTGCTTTCATTCCCAGAAGTTGCTCGAAAACGTGATTTTTTTTTTTTAAATATTTATAGATACGTTACTTTTCTTAAAGTATTTCATATTTTAACTGTGGACTGAGATCTCAAAATTGGAGAAGTGATGACCTGCTTTGTAAGCAGTGCTGTAAGCTGGAGAAAGAAGTCAAATAAAAGAAAATGTTTTTGTTAAGGTAGTTTTAGTTGTTTTATCCAAATAAATCAGAAATGTTTTCTAGAATCTCAGTAAACTTCCCTTTGCATGCTTACTAAATGTTTGGATGCTGTACAAGTTGAAACTTACTTGAAATTAAAGAAGATACTGAAACTAGAAATATGCTCATTCCTATAGATGTTTTGGATATTCTCTAAATCTGGTGTAACAACAACAAAAAAGACAAAGCTGAAACATTCTTCTTATTTTCTCTTCTTTTTATTTACTCTTCTTTTTAAACAAGAACTGGTAGTGAATTTGTTTCTTCAGAATTTTGAAAGTTGACACTGTGTTAAGGAAATTAGAATGTTCTTGTCAACCAGACAACCCAAGAGAGACCCAGAAATCAACCTGTAGCAGCTGATTACCAGTAGCAGCTCTGAGGTTCTAGATTCCTCATGCAAGTAAACAATCAAAAAATCAAATGAGTAATGGGTGCTTGTTTGTTTTTTTGTTTGTTTGTTTTTAATTATTCTTAGCAGAAGATGCATTACAGAGTAGAGAAGGAGAGGAAAGAAAGCATAGTAAGTTAGTGGCAAAGTTGTTATTCATTTAAAAAGAAGAGTTCTGAATGCTCTATTACAACTGTAATTTGAACATTAAGATGCAATACAACCTTAATCTGTTTTTGCTGGGGGCAATAAATGAATTTAAAGGAAGCGTTTTACTAGCTCTCTGGTAGTATTGAAGCTGAAGAATTGAAGCTTTTTGAAATGGGATCTTTCTGTGCTACGGAGAAGGAAATTCTTTGGTTAATGTCATTGAAGGGCATTCCTACATTCTGGAAGTAATAGTTAGTAAGCTGAACATTTTAACTACTCAATATCTTTGATTTCCGAGATCTTTTGACTACAAAATCTCATGTGGAATTTGGATTGGAATTAAATTCAAATGCTGACTTCCACTGGAATTTAGTATGGTTTTGTGTTTTTGNTCCTGGGATTTTTTTTGTTTTTTTGTTTTTTTTTTTTTTTTTTTTTTTGAATGTGATGCTTCTAATCTCTTTGCTTGAAATTTGAGTGCAATTTTCTTTTTTTTTTTTGTTTCATTTCCTTAAATACTGTTAATACTTTTGTCTACTTTGCAGTAAATGCTTTCAACTGAGAATCACTTTAATGGCAGTTTTCAATGTTCAGCTGTGGTATAAATGGAACATTCTCATCTAGGGTATCTTTGTTTTGAAGGATTTGAACTCTGCCAGTAGAGGGCATACCCTTCTTCCATAATGAGAAATAATCTGCTTTAGCACTCAGTTGTTGATGAACACTGTCCTTGAGCCTATTGTAGTTAAAACACACACCAAGCACCTATCTTAGTGGTGTTCAATACAAAGGTGGTTCTTCATTATTGCTAGTGACAAATGCATTATTTCTTTAGAATTTGTGTCTGCGGATATCCTCGCCAGCAAGTGAGGAAGTATAAGGGAGTAAACAGCAGGATTCCAGTTTCATCTGAATTCATGGTGCAAATGCTAACAGGGATTTATTATGCTTTGTAAGTGAGAGCATTTTTTAATTTATTTTAACATTCACACAAGATAAAGAAGCACCAGCTTAATTCATATAATCATTTAGGCATGCTACCTTTGAAGTGTTTTATTTTCTAATGGACAGATGCTGTGTATAGCAATAAAGACTTCAGGAACAGAACATGGTTCACTAACTTGTTAGATTATGTTATCTATGTGATAGTGGGGAATGAAGGCTGGAATAACACTTAATAGTCATAACCGATGATGCGAAAAACCTTTTCACACTGTTGTCTGCTGTCCACGTTACTGCATGCTTATTTTTGACATCAATCTAGTTAAGGAAAAAAGTCTTAGTGTTATTTCTCTAAAATGTTGAATGTCATCCACCCTTTGATAGTCATGTTGATGTGTAAACCTCTTTCATTATATGAAATAATTAGAAACTAGTAACGTGCGAGTACTCAAAAGGTGGTGTAATATTAAAACCATCCTGTTGGAGTTCCAGAATATTTCATTACTAGCTGATCAGTTAACTAGTGATGTCACTTTTAAACTGCTCAGAGTGGTCACTGAAAAATAAAACTAGTGCCTCCCTATCACTAATTCGGAACAAGCTTTTCAAGTAGCAGGCTTGGTGATAATAAGCACTAAACACTAGTTTAACTGTAAACTGAGCTCTCAAGGAATACAAAATTCTTGAAAGTCATGACCAAGAAGGTTCATCCATTGATACAGGTGCTTTCTATTATGTGTATGTTTAACTTTGCAGTTATAATGGAGAATGGGATCTGGCTCGTAAAGCTATGGATGACATTTTGTATAGAGCACAGTTGGAACTGTATCCAGAACCTCTGCTGGTAGGTGATGTAGTCCAACATGTTTTAAGTAGAGTTTTTAGTCAGTAAATTCTTCCTGTGAATATCACATCGGGAACCTAAGTCTCATGAGATCTATATGTCTGTGCCTGTGTGAATAGCTAAATCTGTAAGGATATATCCACATTTTCAGTATGCTTAAAAATTTTATCATCCTCCCAAGTGAATAAATGATTTACAGTAGAACGCTTTGAAGGCTTGAAAGTGTGGTGAGAGTGCAGAAGCACACTGAAGTTCATGTTAAATAATGGCCACATCATTAAACTGGAGTTCATGTTAAGAATTGAACTGCATTTTTCTTTGCTCTAGGTTGCTAATGCAATAAAAGCTTCACTGCCTCAGGGTGCCATGAAGTCTAGTAAAGAAGGTACAAGATGCATTCAGGTTGAAATTACACCTACTTCATCCAGGATATCAAGAAATGCTGTGACTAGCATGTCTATTCGAGGGCACAGATGGAAAAGACACGGTAGGAGACACAAATCACAATGATTTCTTGGCTTTTTACACCTGTTAAAAATAATATAGAGGATTTTGTCTTTGTGCATCTTCATTGTTAATGAGGATGCCTTTAGTGAGCTGACATTGTACGTTTATTCTTAAAATTATATGATTTTTCTTAAACTTACATTATTAATGTGGGTCTGGAACAGGCCAAAGATGCTATATACTAAATGAAACATGTCACAGTTGGACATTGGTGCTTTTCTGCTGCTGCTGATAATTAAGTGGCTGGTAGGTTGGAGGGTTTTCTTAACACGTAAATGAGAGTCTTAGTGGATCAGATATTATGTTCTCTATTTCTTCTATCCTATTTTTTTTTTCTTTTAATGAAACACCTTTTTGTTAAAGGCTGATGTACTAAGGCTTTGATTCTTTGAAGAGGCTTATGTTCTTCTCTTCTGAAAAGTAGCATATGATACCTAAAGCAAAGCAAATATTTAATGCATTTACCACAGAGCCTCATTTGTTTGAAGTTATTTAAATAAAAACAATATTTAAAACTAGAGGGGTAAATTATTACTTTGGGGCAAACTCTAGTGTAAGGGCTTCGATGAAATAAATCACAGGTCAGTGCTGAGGAGTAGAAAAAAATGGTGCTGAATATACTGCATAAGGACAATAGATGTATTCCACTTTCTCTACCAGATTCAGGTGGGGGAAGAGCTGCTGAACAAGAGATCAGAACTTCCAGTGGCTTGCTGTGCTGTCTTTGTAATTCCGATGAAACAGTAAGGGAGGAGTGAGTGTAGATAAATGTTCTTTCAGTAGGCTAAATAAACACTTTAAAGCAGTATCATAATGATTTCTGTATGATGTGTGTTATATGAATTTTTTTGGTAGTATATAGACAGTTCATTTCAAAAAATATTCCAAAGATCTGTTTTATTTAATAAAAAAAATACCAGTGATATTTCAGGTAACTGATGGAGATTATGTATAAATGCTCTGGTAAAAGAGGACTTAAAAATAACGATTAATATTTCTGAACAGCAATGATACGTGTTAGTGTTAGTTCCTGTAGTAAGCTTCTGAATGTGAGGAAGGGCGAAGAAAGTTAAAATAGGCAAAGTTCTTTTCATTTAAATAATTTTTGTTATTTATTTATTAACTTAAAAACTCTTATGCAAAGTTGAGGAGCAGAACATTAGTGCCTTTGGTATGAGTGTGGCTCAGAAGTAAAAGTAATTTCTGAAATTTCAAGACTGCTAAGGAACATTTTGTCCTTTACTGTTCATTTTCCTCTCTTCCTGCTTAAAATTTTTGAGGAGGGAATATTGACCTGGTGTCAGGAAACAGTATAATGGCTTCTAAATGCGGATATGTCCTTTAAGGCTTGGCAGTTTTGCTATTATTTTGAAGTGGTAGATGGGAACACAGGTCAGAGATGCTGAGTATTTGCTCATTCAAAAGAACGGAAAGTATTAAAACAAACATTCCCTTGCTCTTGCATTTACAGAAGAAAAGGAAATATGAAAATATCCTAACGGGAATCCAATTTTTTCAGCAAACATAAGAATCTGAAAGTTTCTACAAATATTCCTTCTTGGAGGACCAATGCCGAGAGAGGGTCAAGAACCAATGAGTGGGACAAGAGTTCAATGTAATCAATAACAGTAAGGTGAAAGGGAAATAAGAAAATAAGTAGGATTTGACAAAATGGGGGGAAATGTGGCTTTGTGTGGAAGTTACATAGAGCAGGAAAAGATGAGATAAACAGAGATAATCTAGTTAGAAGTGAGAAGTAGTCGGAATTTAGGATAAGGATTGAAGATCAAGGAACACCAAGGACTTCCACTAACAAACTCTTGCCATCATTCCATTGGGGTTATTGAACAAACTTTGTATTGGTTCACTGGTACAGGATTTAATGAAAAGGAGGAAAATAGTTTATATCAGTTTTAACAAAGGAAAAAAGATTGTTTAGTAGGTTGTGGCAGTAATTTGAAAGCAATGTACGTGTTAGATTAGTCTAAAGGCCAAAACTGAGTCTACAGTATTTGACTGATCAGCAAAATCTTTTAAGTGGCAAGTGTTTGAAGTATGTAGCACTTGAGCTAGGCTACTCAAAAACTTCATTAGTAAATTCTAAAACAAAACAAAAAAATGCTGTTGTTTATGTCTGGAAAAGAAACCTTTAGAATCAGAAGGAAAGGTCTCTGAATTCACAGTTTCTAATAAAATTCAGTGTCCCACAAACCTCAGTGAATGATGTGGAATAGATCTGCAGGGTAGGTGTACAGAAAGAATAATGAGGTTTGCGCTTACAGATGCTTGTTTAAATTAGAATGAGTGCAAACTGATGCATAAGAAGTTCTGCACAAATATGTGTGGGAACTTCTTCACAGTGCAGTGACAGAGCACTGGCACAGGCTGCACAGAGAGGTGGTGGAGTCTCCTTCTCTGGAGATGTTCCAGACCCACCTGGACACCTACCTGTGCAACCTGGGCTAGGGAGCTACTTTGGCAGGGGGTTGGATTCCATGATCTCTGGAGATCCCTTCCAACCCCTACAGTTCTGTGATTCTATGAGTAGTGGAGCTGGTAGAAATAGGCTGACAAACCTCATACCTCCTGACCCACCACTCTTGCTACCACAGTGGAAAGGAAAGAACAGATTGAGATTTGATTTTTGTGCTTCAATATGAAATGAGTTACATAAATAAATTGGGAAGCTAGAGGATACAACTGGGAGATAGCTTGATGATATGCATTATGTGAACCATGAGATCTTACAAAAAAAATATCCCCTGCACTGCAAAGGCAGCAATTTCACTTCTGTTTATTTGTATAGAATAAAAAACAGAACAATCTCAGTTTATCACATTTCTGATGTGAATTTTTTTTGTTGTTTAGAAGTAGGTTTGTTTTTTTTTTTAATTTTTAATTTTTAATTTTTTTTAAGTTTTGGGGTGCTGGGTCTTGTTGGCTTCTGTTAGAACTGTAGACTGAAATCTGTTTTGGAAGAAAGGTTAACTTAATTTTTAAATTTGTTGCGATAACAAGATTGTAACTCTCGTAATTTGCAGTAACTGAGAAGGACTCTTTTTTTTCCTTTTCTTTTAAATCAAGTTGGTGTCAAAGGTTTGGGCTTCTCACAGAGGTACTAAGTGCAAAAGTCATTTGCAAAATGGACCAGTCACTCACAAATGAATGGGATTTATCAAGCTAATTGATATTAGCCATCACTTACTGACAGATTACTTAGTGCTGTTGAATTGGGTTGGCTTGACTTGAATCATAAAGCTTAAAGGGGATTTGGTCTAATATTAGTTTTAATGCCTTAGTGTTAGTGGTTACAAAAAAAAAAGGTTTGAGTGGCATCTGTTTCCATTCACAAGTAGAGACAAAGCAGAAAAATCATACAGTTTATAACATATATAAACACTTAAATATTATTTACAGAAGCTGGGGGGAAAAAATGCTTCTATTTGCAATGCTTTCTGTAGTAATTTAAGGTATCTTCACTATACCCCAAAGAGCTGCTACGGGAAAACCTTGTGTGCATGTAAGGTGTGCTCTGATGTGACAGACAGGGTAAGAAGAGGAACTGAGCAGATGATACTGGCATACACAACAAAAACTTAGATGTTGACTAGAGAACGAAGTGAAGTGAATTTCTCCGACTGCAAGAACTGGCTTGCAGGTTGTGCACAGGGCATAGAAGATACGTTAGCCTTTGAATCTCTGAAGATGATTTCTCCTTATTTATTAATTTATTTTGAAGCAGTATTAATACCTGAAATAATTATAACTTCTTGGGGATGAGGGTTCTGGAATGAATGCTAACTTTGGGAGATGGGAGCCTGATACTTCTGTGAATAATTCAAAATGCTGATGTTGTTATGCAGGAAATGCAGCTCGAGACTGTGGTGGTTAAAACTGAGTTGCAGTCCAAGAGGGCAGTTTACTTGTGCAAGAGGTAAATGATGCAGGCAATTGTAACTCGAAGGTAGAATATAGTTGAGATCATTCTTCTTGGTCCTTAACAGCTGGTCGTTGTGAAATACAAATGTTAAGGTACTACCCAAAACCTTCAGAAAGCATAATGCCAAATGCATTTTCCTACAGATACCACAGCATATCTATATTAGCTTTCAAATCAGTGTAACTATTCAGTTTTGTCAACTTTGCACTTTGTTTTTTTTGCTACACTGCCTCATGTGCAAATGTTGATTTCTCTTCTTCATAGGATAGACCTACAGAGTTGTCCAGACTGAACCTCTGTTGTCTTCAAAAGCCAATTACTGTGAAGCTGAGGGTTTGTTTCAGGTGTTCTTAAAAATAAATAAATAAAATAGAGAGATGAGATGCTTCTGTGAGAGATTGTGTAGCCTTATCCCAGTCACGAGACTGTAGGTACTGTAGTGTTAACAGCCTATTTTTCATTAATTTCCTCTTGTAGTTCAATGTTAAACTCATAAAGATATATTCCCCTTTATCAAAAAGTAGTTAATAAGTCTTAGCATAATCATGTTAAATCTTTTAGTTAAGACCTAGTTTTTTTCAGTTTCTTACTGTAGTGGTTGCACAGGTGTGGGAACGCAGCAGCCATGAGTAAAGTGTTAATGCGCAATAGGGTATTACATTTAGAAATGCATGTCTCTAACCCACAATAATTAATTATTGCTGTTATCACCAAATCTGTGACATAGAAAGTTCTTCCCCTTTTCCTCTAGCCTCTGCTGTGCCACGTACTTGGTGCACTCTGAATCTCCTTTCTCTGGAGCAGCTGTTTGTTAATGCTCTTGTGCTCTTAGTGGAGAAGAGACTGACAGTGAGCTCTGTTCTGCCCTCTCCTCCACCTGGTTTCCCAGCTGTAAATGAAGTTTCTAGAATAGATTTGTGCACACAGAGGTCAGTGGATCCTGGGAAGTAGCTCTCCTGAAGTAGGGTGCCTACAGTGGCACCGACAGGGGAGGAGGAGAAGAGGGTTTGGAGATTTGCTGCAGGAGAGACATAGCTACCTCACCCCTGTGTAGTGAGACCACTGAAGCCAATGGGTGGTGGTCTCCTCGCTAACTTTCTGCTCCTGTGTTTCTAGAGAATGTGCTCTATGTAATGGTATTCTAATATTATAGCTGCAGTTCACAGTGCTCAATTGCAATTGTTATTGTGCTACTGATGATAGAACTTTGCAGAAGGGGTAACCTCTTAAAAGGGACAATGATTGTGGCTTTTAATTTGTTTCATGCCAAATACTAGCAAACTAGTGGCTAACAACAGCAGCTATTAATTCCGTTGCCATTGGGTAGTACAACTTGTTAAATGGACACTTTCATAAGTAGCTGACTAGTTAGTGAGAAGGAATCAAATGAATGAATGTTTACAGGTAAAACAAGAGATTGCTGTCCCCCAGTGGAGAAGCTATATCCATCCCTGACAGAATATCTTTCTGAGTCTGGGACTGGCTTCCTCTCTGTGATGAGTTCAGACAGCAGTGGTGTTAGCAGAGAGCCAAGGGCTGCAGCATGCTCTCTGGGAGCCTGCTGTGCCTGCACAGGTTCCTCAGGGTGGGGGCAGGAGATTCTCCTCCAGATACATGTTGAGTGTGGGGCTTCTATGTGGGTGCAGGATAATCACTGTAAGATGGAAGCTCACTATTTAAAAAGAGCCTTTCATACTAATGTAGCTGATTAACAAGAGGTTAATGTGTGAATGTCTGCTTTAATTCATGATGTTTCAGTCATCTGTTTGTTGTTTTTTGTTTCATGTTTTGTTTCAGACATCATTTTTTTTCTTTTTTTTTTTTTTTTTTTTTTCCTTATCCATCTTTAATTCTAGAACAAGCAGAGAATGGTAATGATGCTACTGAAATGGGCAACTTTATCATACCTGAGATTAGTGTCACAAATGTGTCTGGAGAGAAAACCGGGAATGGGGAAAAGAGCAGAGCACTAGCAGAGAATGATGTTCAGCATATACAGGGAGTACAGGAAACAGCTACAGACCCTAGAACTGACAGCAAATGCATGCCAGAAATCAGGAGGCAAAAATCTGTAAGAAAAATGATGGAGGATGGAATAAACTCATCTGGCAGAGTGCAGTTTTAGCAGACCTCTTGTAGCTGCGCTCTAAGGTACCACTGATTGAAAGGATCACTCTGCATGTTTGAAGAATGGAAGTATGCAGTTAATATGTTTGCATGTGTAATAACACAAATGCATGTACTGCACACAGCTTTGGCTGTGCCGTGGACAATGGCAACATACTTACAAGCAGATATATTTAATCTGGAGTCCGTATGCTTGTGAGACTCAACATTTCCTTGAATTTCCTAACTGTGTTTGTTGGATTTTCAAAATCCAGTGATGAATATTATGAAGAATCAATCAAAATGGAAGTGAAAATTGTCTCACTGTATACCTAAAATATTCCAAATTCCACTCGCCGTGGCATACTGGCGCTTTCATGTTCCATTGTGCTTGAGTTCCCAACTCGTGCCACGAGACCTATAGTGCAGAGAGTGACCTTTCAGTGCTGAAGCACTCTTGGGTTGCTGAATGAACCGCCGTCATACTGGGTTTTCTGGGACGTTTATTGTGGATCATTCATAATTAACAAGCTTTGCAAAAACTTGTATTGGAGCACTTGCTCAAAGTGAGATTTGCACTTTTTACTCTTGTATCTTCTAATCTTTTTCTAATCTGCATGAATTAACAGTACTGCAATTTTACCAGAATCGCTACAAAATGAGATTGTAGGCATGCTTTTTGATCTAGACAATGCAGCACAATTTGCTGAAATTTTATCTCCTAATGATTCTTGATTACGGTAAGTTTTTGTCTTCTGTCCTCTGTGCTGTTGCTTTTTGGCTTTGTGCTTGGAAATATCACAGTCTAGTAATGCATAAAGTCAATACATGTAAGAAAAGCAAATGCTAATTCTTTTTTTCTTTTTTCTACCGCACAGGAAATACAGATTTAGGAATTGAAGAAGAACTGATAGAAGTATCTGAAACTGATGAAGGGTTTTACTCTAGGGCTGCTTCTAGCACAAGTCAGTCTGCCTTATCTAACAGCAGCAACACGAGCAGTAAGAACCTTTTAGGGAAGAGCCAACGAAGATCTGGAGGAAGCAAAGCTGCAGGAAGAGAAAAAGAAGGAGAAACCTGCAGAGAACACTTGTCACGAAAGCAAACTCAGAGAGCCCTGAGTGAGAATCTCGAGCTTGTCTCTTTGAAGAGACTGACACTGACAACAAGCCAGTCCCTGCCTAAACCTGGTAGCCATAGTTTGGCCAGAACTACCACTACTGTGTTTAGTAAATCCTTTGAACAGGTCAGTGGTGTCACAGTTGTGAATAATCGTGGAGGTATATCTGGTACAGAGGCAAACAGGTTCTCAGCTTGCAGTCTCCAGGAGGAAAAACTTATTTATGGGACAGAAAGAACCGACCTCCCAGTATTAAGCAAACAACCTAATCAACAGCGACCTCCTAGTATTAGTATAACTTTGTCAACAGATTGATATCATTACACTGGCAAAATGAAATGTGGGATTTTATGCCGATATTGGTACTGTACCTTAAGCTCCTCAGTACGTTCTACGTTACTTTCTTAAATCTCAAACCTGTAAATTCTTACTCTGCTCACATTTGGCAGTAGTGGTGATCAGAGTTCTAATTATTCTGCATCAGCTTCTGATAGGTCGGAAAGTTTCTCTTTGACTCCCTGCATTTATCCTCCAATTGTTTATGACTTCATGCAAAGTTTATGGCTTTACCAAATTAACAAATATGGTTTGTGTAGCTACTGACCATGATGTCTGGCTTTTTACAAATGCACTGTATAGGAATGGAGACATCCTCTATTCCAGATTCCACTACTCACTACTACTTAGCATATGCAGAACTGCAAGCATCTCTTTTAAGAGGAGCCTTACAGCATGAGTACAACATTTTGGAGTGGCATTGTAAGAATATAAACGCTCTTCTGTGAGTTAGGAGAAAGGTATACTTATATGTGAGATTAAAACTAGAAGCATCAGTAGTGTTTGATGTTAGGGTGGTTTCTGTTAGTATACATTGCAATGTTCATATTCCTGTAAGCTTGTATGTGTCTGAGGTAAAGATGCATTTTGTTTTGTACATGTTCTTTGAAACTGGGCCAAACGTCATGTGGTAGCAGTACTTGTGGATGGCAGTTCTTATCACGGGCTGTAACAGTCACTTTTCAGACAAGTGTGACTGACTCTGTATTCCTTTCAGTTTCTTAAACGTTGAGCACGAAACTTCTCATGGAAGTCACCATGCTGCCATCAGCATTTTGTATTACTTACAGGGAAGAGATGTGTGATGTCCTTACGTAGGGGTATCACATAGAAAATCACCCATGAACCCCTTGCACTGAATCCAGCAATTCAGGAGTGCAACTGCATTTAACATGAACTTGTTACTTGAGACTAATAGTACCAAAGGATGTGTACTTTCAGAAACTTGCAAGCACAAAGGGAAATTACAGTGTAAATATAACTAGCAGTGTAATTGCTAGTGTTTTGTATCTATTATTTTTCTAGTTTGAAACTGTCAAAGTGTAACATGTTCTAAGTTACCTGACTTTAGTATGGTGACCTTGTTTGAGACCAATTTTTATAAGCTTCAGGCTTTAATTAAAAACAAACATTAAAACTGTTCATGCAGAAATCTGGAGAAGCAAAAATCAGTGGCAGTGATTATCTGATAGACAGCAAATAATTGTGTGTGTGGAATCGGGGTGAGGATCTAATGCCTGGTCACTCCCAACAGCCCACGTTTCTGCAGCTAGTGAGCCTTTGCTGTCAAGAATGTAGAAAGAGCTTGGAACAAACCCAAACTCTAACGTTCTGGTAGACGTTCTCATCTGCCTAGAGATGTGTCGATGTCCCTTTTTAACTTAAACTGAAGCACAAGTAACGTTTAAGCAGCTATTATTCAGGTTTATAGTTGGTTAATTAATGAAAAGAGATGAGAAGACGTAGTTGGTAGGTGTGTAATTCTACTTCTAAGACTGCAAACTAGTTGTGTACATTTCATCATATTCCCTCAACTCGGCGAAGCTGCAGCGCTCTGTGGGTGTTTGTCCTCAGCCGAGTGGAAACGAATGTGCCACGCTTTCTCATATTCTTCAGTTCATTGAATGACACTGTTTTAGCAATGTAGTATTTCACCTTCTCACAGTGAAATGTTGTCTGAACTGTACACCAAAATTGACATTCCTATTGTACAAAATTGTCTTGTTTAGTGTTTAATACTTCAGCCAGTAAAATAAACTGGTGTTTTTTGAAATTATATGCTTCTGTAAATACTTAATGCGACAGAAAATTTGCCCTTGTTGTTGGTTTTTTACTCCGTATTGAATGATGTATTTGTTTCAGACTGACTAATGTATCTGGACTGACGTAAGTGTAGCAAGAGGCAATAGGAGAGTTTTTCAGGCAGCTGAAAAACTGCAGTACACATAACGAATGTGGAGTTCTTCCTTTCCTTGAAATTTGTGCTGGATATGATGGAAAAAATAACGTGCAGAACTCACAGCTGCCACCTGATTTGTTCTTGTGGGGCCGTATTTAACCAATACCATGGAAACACAGTAACTAAAATTGAAATAAAAACTAGAATAGGTGGATAAAATTGCAATTGGCAAATGTGACAGCGCTAATTATGAGTTAGTGCTGAAGAACTAGAACTTTTATGTAATTCTCTTAGTTTGGATTCATTTAATTCATGACTGTTTCAGAGTAGATGGTGTTTCAAGCCAGGTGTTTACATCAAAGGCATCCTTTCTATCTGGGAGATGTAACCACTTCATCTGGAAGCCCTGCCAGTTCTGAAGCATCTAAAATGCCATCAAGTGTAGGTACACGATGTGATTGTGATGATGTTAATAGTGCTAGTTTTATACAAACAGTGATTCTGAATGTGGTCTCGCTTGAACCCAAAACAAACTCACGTTGGTACAACCAAGATGACTTTAAGTCTACATGCTTCCTTTAGAAAATGCTGAAGGGAAAGTTTCTTGGTACCAGAGGCTGCTGCTTCCATGCATACGGATGTGTGTCTTTGTATGTATGTGTAAGTCTCTGGAGCAGTGTAGACATCCAGCGTGTCTTTGTGAACGGACATCACTCCTTGATGCTGATAGAGTCTCAAGAATCTCTGTACCAATGAAAATAACATAACTTCCAGCTGTGTTTTTTTCCTTTCTTCAGAAGTATGCAAATATGAAGCAGGGGAGGGAAGGCAGAGTTATTTGTTGTCTCAATGGCTGCAGTGTGTTCCAGAAGATGTGTTGCACTGCTTCCAGTGCAGAATTGAAGGGAGGGAGGGACAAGAAACGTAGCTATTAATTCTTTCTCATTATTTCTGGGATGTTGAAAGCCTTGGGTTTTGGAACATTGTCTGATCATTTTAGACCATTGATAGAAAAGTATATTAAAGAAGCAGAGGTTTTCTGATAGTCCAGGACATTCAATGGTTCCATGTTGTAGTCTATATGGTGGTAGGTAGTACTGATGAACACGCTCCAAATGTCATGCATAGCTGCAACATTCTGCAGGGAAAAATGTTATGTAGGAGTGAATCATCTCCAATTGTAATGACAGAAGTTGCTGAATGCTGGCATTTACAACTGACCTTACTGTTTTGAATCAGAGGAAACTGTTTCCAATGACAACTTTGAGCGGCAGCATTTTCCAAACTCTTAAAAGCTGAGTGGAATTGTTTTTGTTTAGAAAACCTGTAACACTTGTGCAAAAATTGTACTGCCTCCAACCACTTGATCTACAACCACAATGAGTTTGCTGGGTGGGGTCAAGTGTCACTGAGTTGTCTTGAACACCTGACAGATTCGACGAGTGCACAAATACAGAACGTTTTGCTGCACTTCTCTCTCAGTATGTCTGTGGTCTATAAGGATTTTGGAGATTCCTAACTGAATTATTTGACAACTTTTGTTGGTGTTTGGGGCTTACAGAGCTGCGTGTATATGTGTGTGCAGTGACTACTTGTGTAATTCTAATGCAGCAAACTAGATGTTCACATTCCAGTGTTCACTGACACCAGCAGGATAAGTGCAGTAGTCCATGGATGTTTCTTCAACTGAGAGCCTGAGTATGAATGTGCCACACTTCCTCTTTCTTTGGTTTATTGAGTGATGTGTTTTGTTTTAGCAATTTTTACTAAAGCTTTTAACCTCCTCACAGTGTTTTCTGAGTTTTACATTCCTATTGTATAAAATTTACATTCCTATTGTATAAAGATTTGTCTCGCTTAGTGTTCAGTACTTTGGCTGGTAAAATAAACTAGTGGTTTTTAAAGTTATGTGCTTTCATAAATACTTAATGCAGCAGGAAAAATTGCCGTTTTGTTTTCACAGGCTTTGCTGAAATACACATTGGACTGTGATGTATTCAGCTTTTTCATTACACGTTCGTAGAAGCCCTGGTAAGATTGTCTTCACTACTTTAAACATGCCAAATAGCTGTCTTGCACAGAGCATAGGTGCTGTGAACGTGGCCTCCTCAGGCAAGCTGCCCAGCCTAACCCACCTGGCTAAGAAGTGCTGACCCTCAGGTGCCTGCATGCTGCTTGGCCCAGCAAGGGTCTAGCTAAGGATTCCCAGCCAGGAACTTTGGTTTCTGAGGTGTAGGGGGTTGAGCTTGGAGTTGTGACTGTCCTATGAGCGTGTAAGGTTTGCTATTTCAGTGATACTGAGTGGAAGGGAATGCTTAGGATGGGCTCTTAATGTGGTTTCAAGTAGGAACAGTTATTGACTGGTAGAAGAGAGCCTGATTTTGAATCTCCTTTACCCAAACTGTGGCAGGTAGTACAGAAGAAAGTAAAGGTCCTCCCAAAGCACAGCCCCTGGTGGGGCTGAGAATAAGAGAGCTTCTCTGTGGGGCGACATGGAATGGGAGGGGAACCTGCAGGCAGCACGAGCATTGGGCAGCCAGCCACTGGAATGGCATTTATTTGTATGGACTTTACAGCTGGACGCCTGCCTTTAATTTGGTTGTTTTTTATATGCAGTGTTACTCTAGCTCTGTATTAAAGGGAACTTCAGCAAGCCTGTGTTCTCCCACCCAGCGGCTGCCGGGTAATGACACCCACCAGCTGTGGTGTGTGGGAGCATGTCCCTGTGGCTGGGGCAGCTGCTGTGACACGAGCCTCTCTGCTGCAGGTGCTGCTTCACTGACTCGAGCTCTAAAATGAGGGCATGTTTAATTGCCTGTTACTCCACGTTTCCTGGGCCAATTCAGAGATGTAATGGTGCGGAGGGGCTGCTGGAAGCAGGGCTGAGTCACGCAGACAAACCCAGCACTTACAACTGTTGTTGTAGTGCTGACTAATGCCGGCACTTCTCTGTCTGCAGCTTCTCAGGCTGAAGCATGGTGGTACACATGCACACAGTTTTCTCTGGCACCCCGTCTCAGGCACCAGCGAAGTGGTTTGACACCTTAGGATCTCCCCATCTCTTCTGGCACCTGTCACGTGTGTTTCCCACTTCTCATTCATCCTGAACATCCTGTATGTGATGCTGCCTCGTTCCTGCTCCCTATTGAACAGGATCTGTATGTCTCTCTTCTCGCTGCACAGGGACAAAATGCACTCAAAAAGCATTTGGATCAATCACTTTAGGACAGCTCTGAGCAATGCCAGCACCCGCCCTATTTTCACTAAAGGCCTTAGCAGCAGGTAGAAGTCCAGGAGGAATAGATCTGACTCACTGGCACTGCTGGCCAGGGGGTGGTGATCCACCCCAAATAATGGGGATGGAACTGGGAGTCTCAACTCAGCTGTTTGGATTTTCTGAGTAAGTATGAAATAGCTGCACTTCTGAAAAAAAGCACACTGCAGGGATAGAGCACAGATCCCTATACAGCATTCTTGTTACTGCCATTCTTTCCACAGAATCCCACTCTAAAAATAAGCAATGTCTTGAGCTACTTTGAGATTTAACAGCAGAATAACAGCAAGACTGTGAGAGCACCTCTGTAACTGGATGACAGCTATTCAGCTCCAACCCAATCCTCTGACAAATGTGAGGTTCTTTGCTATTCATCCTGGGAAGGAGCTTCTCCTCTGCCTGGAAGGACTGTGTTTGTAACTTTAAATGTCTTCAGTTATGTGTGGGCTGTTGTTTTTGTGCTGCTAGTGCAGAAAGCTTTGCTAGAGAAGCATTGTCGTTGACCCTAATGTGAACCTGCCTTCTTCTTGTGCCTTGGGGCAGGCAGAGCTCTGCAGGGAGGGAAGGCAGCAACGTGGGCTGGAGGCATGAGCTCAGGGGTCTGGGACGGGACCCAGCACTAAGCCCTAGCAGAGCTCCTGAACCACCAAGCTTTGGCCTCTCTGTGATGGCATCATCACCCCAAAGCAAAGGTGTGTAGGGATAAATAACCTGAAGTGAGGACTGGGTGATGGTGTTGTGTAAGATCCCTTGCTATCACCCATCCTTCCCCCAGGGGTTGGCATAGAGGAT
The DNA here is from genome assembly GCA_013399175.1 of Odontophorus gujanensis. Classification (NCBI taxonomy): domain Eukaryota; kingdom Metazoa; phylum Chordata; class Aves; order Galliformes; family Odontophoridae; genus Odontophorus; species Odontophorus gujanensis. The sequence goes on along the minus strand of VXAB01001032.1, from coordinate 1,078,242 downwards.
GCAGACAGCAGCGTGATCCAGGCCCTCTGTTCTGGGTGAGTGGCAGAGTTTTTTTGTGCCTCCGGAGCAGCATTGTGTAAAGCTGCTGTGCTGCCTGCGAGCACAAAGGAGTTTTGATGCACTCTGGTAACGCTGAGATGAGTAACTTCTTAAAGATGCCAACAAAATGAGTTACGAGGTAGATCCGAGGCAGTTGATGCCACAATTTAAATCCAGGCAGAAAGGCAGCGCCTTAGGTGGAAGAATCTTCTATTTCAAGACATTAAACAGCTCTAATGTATGTTGACATTCAGCACCACACTCATAATCCCTGTAATTACTCCTTCCCCCTTGACGAAGAGCCGGCACGGTACCGCTCAGCACTGAGGCACTGAGTTTTGTTTCATGCCTGAAGGGAAGAAGTTGCCGCAGAAAGCACGCTGTGTGCTGAGCTGCGGGGAAAGAGGTGACTGGAGAACAAAACTGGAGCTGAAAGAGCGGCTCTGTCTGCTGCGCTTCCTCCGTGTCTGTCTCTGCAGGCAGCTCTGAATGAATGAAGAAGCTGAGCAGAACGAGACACAAAGCGCAGAGCTCTGCCGCCGTGAGCCCCGGCAGAATGCAGCAGGGGCAGCCCCCACCCGCTGGGCTTTGTGCTGTGCCCACTGCCTGCTCCCTGGGGGCATCCTGGGCACTGCGGTGTGCCGTGGGAACCAAAAAGGAATCGCCGTGGGGGTGGCTGCGGGCAGTGCCCTGCCTGCATTCTGCTCCATGTGCTTCAGCACTGATGGTTTTCTTGTTGCTTTCTTGAGTTTTCTTGCTGGAAGACAAATTCTGTCAGTAACTGTGGATCTTTATTCCTTCTGGAAGTTGTTGAACAAAATGTCCCTGGAGAAATTAAAATAAATAACAAAAAGGGGGGTGGCGAGACCAGCAACTACAGGCAAATGATTTTCGAGGTGGTCGCTCAGCACCAAAGGCTGAAGCATGGCACTCCAGCCACAAAGCATGGCACCCACTGCTCTGTGGGGACAGGGAGGGCTCAAGTGTGCCCTACTCCACACCACAGGCCCTAGGGGGACCTCAGGGCTTCAGTGGGGTGGCCAGGGTGCAGGTGACCCTTGTGTTGGGGAGAAGAGCTCGGTGCACCGCAAGGTGTGGGCTCATCTCCTGTCAGCTTTTAATTATCACGACAGATGACATTTCTGAGCCTTCAGCTGTAACAGAGGCCTCCACGCTGTCTGCTGTGCTGTGAGGATGTGCTTGCAGTGAGCTTCCCTTTACTTATTTATTGCAGCTTTCCTTACCTGGGCTCACATTGCCAAGCAGGACAGCAGGGCTGGGCCCTTCTTTTATTAATGGCTTTAAACTCGAAGAGGGCAGATTTAGGTTAAACATTATGTATCAGGCAGCTGAATTATCTTAAAAAGAACAAGGGAACAACCAATACCTATATGGAATTATATGGGTTGTACAACAAAAGGGAAATGCTGGTTGGCTACTTTAAAAAATGGACTATTTTTAACTTTATAAGCTACTCCTCTACATTAGTGGAGTTACAGTTTTGCAGTCGTAGTGCCCAGTGTTAATGACAGCAATTACAGAGCTTACAGAGAAGGAAACTTGTCCACCGTGCACTGAGCGTGCCCTCTGCTGTCTGTCCTCTCCTGCTGCCACCAGTGTGAACAGGTGTGTGCAGACGTGTGGCTGTGTAGCTCACTTTGGTTGGCTCTTTACTGGATGCCACACGTGGATGTGATATTTTGTGGTGACAGGAAAGCTGTTATTAGTCCAGTGTGTCAGACTGCGTGCTGTAGGCAGTGTGTTTGATGAGCATCACTCCCTGCTGTCGTGAACAAAAGCTGGTGAGTAGTGTGAGGCATTCTGTTGAAAAGGGGAGAGACCTGATAGCATTCAGTTGTTAGAAGGTGAGAACATGTCCTGCTGCCTTGAGCCAGAGGTGAAAACGTGTCACTGACACATATACCCCCAGTACCTGGAAGACAAGGAGATATCATTTCCACTTGACACAGAGGACTCAAAACCATAGATGGAAAATTGAAGAATTAATGGTTTGCCCATTTAGCTGCTACATTCTCCTCACAAAAACTGCAGCCAGAAAAGTTTGCTCTAGAAGGACAAGCACAGAAATAATCTCATTTCAGTAGATTGGAACCTCACTGAATGTGCTACCCCATGAAGAAATGCTTTCTTTTTTTTTTCCTTCTCTCTCTGAAATCAATGCAACGTCCTTCAGATACAGTTTTGCTTTCCTCTGTCCCTGTCTAAGGAGAGATGCAGGAATTTCTATCCACCCAGAATGAAGGTGTTTTTTTTCTCTCCATCAGCCAACGCTGTAACTTTTGCATTCAGCAGAGTGCCCCTGTTGGTGCCCAGGACAGCAGACTGTCACCCCCTCATCTATGTGTGTTCCCATTGCACCTATCTGCAATGGAGTTCACCTGGCCTGCTCTGGGCACATGGCTAAATTAATGGTGCATCCCTTCCAAATAGGTTGTCACCTGAAAGTGTTGGCTTTCACATTTGTTCGTTTTTCCTTTTCACAGAGTCACAGAATTGTAGGGGTTGGAAGGGACCTCTGGAGATCATTGAGTCCAACCCCCTGCCAAAGCAGCTCCCTAGCCCAGGTTGCACAGGTAGGTGTCCAGGTGGGTCTGGAATGTCTCCAGAGAAGGAGACTCCACCACCTCTCTGTGCAGCCTGTGCCAGTGCTCCGTCACTGCACTGTGAAGGAGTTCATTTGTGCAGAACTTCCTATGCTTCAGTTTGTGGCCATTTCTCCTCACCTATCACCACACACTGCTGAGAAGAGTCCAGCCTCGTCCCTTTGCCTCCTGCTCCTTAGATATTTATAGACATGGATCAGCTCCCCTCCGAGTCTTCTTTTTTCAAGGCTGAACGGACCCAGGTCACTCAGCCTTTCCTCATAAGGGAGGTGTTCCACACTCTTTATCATCATGGAAGACCTTCCATGCCAAGATGCACAAGTTTGTTTCTCCTTAACAACTGTCAATAGTTTTAGGATTTAAGATGTAATAAGTTACAGAGATAACAACAAAGGTAAAAGTCTCCTCTAAATCAGTGTATTGAGCAGATACAGCTGCTGCTGTGGAACTATCCTTTTATTTTTTGCCATGTTCAGGGCAATGTTAATTTTCACATACATTTTATGTCACATAATTGCTTTCTCAAGACCTATGTATTTGTATGCGATATTTACGTTTACATTTTACAAACTATCTGACACAAAAACTCCAAGAAAGCAGAATGGATTTGTCTACGTTTATAATCCAGAGGGAATTTTATCAAGGAGTTTCTGGTTTTGTTATGGAGCAAAAGGTGAACAAAGGTGCCTGGAAGCTGCGAAGATGGGCTTAGATTAATCTGGGGCAGATGGATGCTGTCCTTGCTATGAACCCAGAGCTTTTCTCTCCACCTACAGAATGTATTTGTTCTGTTGTATTGTTCTTCCGCACTGAGGATGAAGAGACTTCTTTCTGCTGAAAGTCTAAGAAACGAGCTTAACCACACAAGCTAAAGATTTCTGCATACTGAAATAGAGTAAATCCAAAAAATACTGCAAGACATTGGTGGTTTGCTGGAGTTAAGGTTTAATTCTGCACTGAAAAGATGGTAATCTTAATCTTTAATCTTAGATGTATACTGCCCCAAATCATAGCATTTGCCCTGAGAGCATTAAACTGTTTTTTTGGAAACTTACAGATAGAAATTTATAATTAGGGATGAATTAAAGAGGTCGAACACTGGAAAATACATTTCCTAAAGCAACAGTTTTAATTAGTTGAACCATGATTTTTCTTGCTTCCTGCTGAGTTAATAGGTACGGTGATTTTCTGCCAAATCAGTTTGTAAGTAAAATGCCTTCAACTAGTGGTCACTTGCAGAAGAGAGCTTACCTTGTACAGAAGAGAAAATGAATCTCTTCCCTTCTGAATTGCATTTTCAGGCCTCTGTGAGCTATAGAAAGTGGTATTTGGAGATGTCAACTCTTCCTGAGGCATAAAATTTTAAAGAGCACAGAAATCTTCAATCTGCTTGAATGTAATGGGATATCCCAATGCTTTGGGATAGCTGCCACACTGTACTTTAAATCCCTGCCATGTATTTCTGACTCCTGTTTTAACATGATTTGTTTGGGAATAAAGCAAAAATGGTAAGAGGTTATGCAGTACTTCAGGCTGAATGGTATGTGTCCAATTCCTTGCATTCTAACTTACAATTTTCACATGGTCCTTTTCCTCAGTCATAAACTAGTGACTAATTCACACCACCAGCATGCTGCCCGCTGCAAACTGGCAAGAAGAAGAAAAAAGGGGAAAAATGCAATATGTAAAGTGCTTGCTCACTCCATGGAATTTTTAATATGCCACACCAAATGTTCTGTGGCATGTCTTACACAAGTCTTAGAAATGGGAGGCTTCGTAGCAGTGTGCCTCCAGCCCGTTCCAGAAAGGGAAAGAACAATCTATATGCTAAGGCTGATTAAAAAAAAAAAAATGGCAGAGCCATTTTATGCTTTAAAAAGCTGTTATAATGAGTAATGATTTCATAAGAGCATACAGAGAAAGTGGAATATGTATCTTCAATCAAATAAAATTAGTGACTGTATTTAGCTATTCAGCAGTGCTTCAGTGAAGGACAGCACTCAAATCCCATGAATGTTACTGACCATGGTTACAGTAGACACAGTGGGCTTGGCGAATTCTCAGGAAGCCTCATGTTTTGCTCATAATTTAAGATGATGAGAAAGGAGGAACAATTTTTTAGCATCTTAATCCTTCACCTGTATACAAATAGGCATTTTAGCTACTCATTTCCTAGTACTGAAATTGGAATGGCTTTGAAGGCCTACATAGAAAGGCTCCTTCCTTGGAGAAAGTACAGTCTAACTTAATGACAAATGTATACAAAAATGCAGAATACTTGTTTTAATAACACCACATTATTTTTAATGCAGATCTTCGCCCCCCTGCTCTGACCTCCACCTAACTTCCTGAGGACAGTATTCTTCTTGGGAGCCTTTCAGGTTATCTGTCTGTTTCACTAGTGTAAGCTCCTCAGCAATTTGGACTGCATCATTTCCATAATGTTTGCAACAGTTTGCCCTGCCACCATTTATGCAAAAAGTGTGCTTGAGCACTGGTCTAGATCACAGAAATCTGGATTTTGTTCTTGTCTCTGTGGGTCACCTCGACAGACACCTTGCAAGACTACCTCCCTATTCCTTAGTTTCCTCATCTGTAAATTGGGGATAATGCTATTCACTCACTTTTAAAAACCATTTTAAGATATCCACAATTAATTGCTTAGCAGTGCGGATTCTCCCTGGGGAACAGCACACAGCTGCTAATAAACTGACTCATCCACATTCCTATTACCATTTTTATTAAAACTCTCACTGTTTTTTTTCTGTGTCATAGCAAAACACTCACTTTGTTAAACAGCAATCGTAAAGAAGCTTTTATCCAGCACAAGAGTAATTAGAATCGTGGAGAAGTGATGAGATTGCCATCAGCTCTGAGCTTGAGGGACTATCTCGTATTTTAAGTTCAAGAAATCAAAGTAGTAAAAAGAGTTTCCAATTCAAGTCTGCCCTCCACTGGTATTAATGAAACACTGCTAATAAATTTTGAATCAATGTTATCTTTGTGTAACGAAGAAGGGAAACTGAATTCACAGAGGCTGACACAGTTTATTAATTGAGACCTTTAGATAGCTTTTATTTATTTATTTATTTATTTATAATAGATAAATAATTTGTAAATATCTTTTTTAAAGACTCATGCAGGCTCTCTGCCTGATTCCTGTTCTTCAGGCTTCCAAAAGCCCACCAGCATACTGTTCATATCAGGCAGCTGCCAAAACTAACATACATGTGATAAGTAACCTTCTGAGCGTGGTTTTTAAGGATAATAGAAAAACTACAGAAAAGTATTTTGCTATGATACAATTAACAATTACAAGCTACTGTGCTATACACGTCAGCCCAGTAACAATGTCATAAAAGAGACTGCTATCAGTCTAGTCTGGCATTCTCTCACTAGAAGCAGGTTTTCTTTCTAATATGTGAAAGACCAACTTCTGCTGTTTATTTTAGAGAGAACTTTCCATCACAAATCCCACGTGCAATTAACGCATCTCTTAACTCAAGAGGACTCATTTTCTATATTTAAAGCAGGATGGTAATTGGAAAAAAATACTTACGTAGACTGGTGTAGTACGATTTCAATCCCAAGGTGACATTTGTGTCTGCAATATAAAATCTGTACCACTGTGAATTGGGAGATAAGGCACCTCTGGTTCATTTTTCTCGTCATCTTCATGCCTCGTTACACTTAACAGCATTTAACCTCCTGTGACTCCTGCTTAAGCCTAAAATGAAGGAGGAAAATGCAGTTTCTTTGTATGTACAGTTAATGCACACTTGAATAAATGTAAAGAATAAAAAGTATTACAGAACAATAATTTTATTTTGACCCTTTAAATGTTTCAAAATTTGGGTCAGATTTGTAGTCTGTGCCAAGTATGGCAAACAGACTTTATAATACAGAACATAAGGAACTTCCAAAAGTTGCTTGAATGTCCTATGCCTTTGATATAATTATTGCAGAAATTATTATCAATCAAAATAAAAACTTCAAGAGTACATATAACATTTTATAGGAAGCAGTGGAAGGCACACAGCAAATCTGATGATACTTTTTTCCTTCTTTAGGCAGAAAGCTGCACCAAAGTCTATTCAAATCTCATGAATCAGTGCCATATGCACTGTTGCCACAAATCAGCCTCCTCCATTGGATTGAAAAAATAACCTCAGTATCCAGCATGTCTTGATTTTTGCCCTTATAGATCAGCAGTCAGAGTTTTTTAATAATCCCAGCTGAAAGTCAACAGCATTGCTACGCTGAAGCACTGGTGAGTATTTTCCCAAAAGGTGACAGTGCTCTATGCATTACTGGAAAGAGTTGGAAAGAACATTACAGATAAGTGTCTTAGGTTGTCAATATGTCAGTGCTGAGAGAAGATGCTTTGAAAAAAGGAAGATTTATATGAATTTCAATTACAACTTTTATTTTTCAGATGCACCAGTTCCATGTTCTGTACCAAGGAGAAATATTTCACTTTCATATACACTTTTGTATAAATTGATGACAAAGACCTTACATTCTCCATTTTAAGGTTGCCTAACCTTAGTTCAAAGCACTAAGGTTGGAATTGGTATAAATAACAAATACAGTAAGAGCAAAGACTGTTTTAGAAATTGGAATACCATCACTTTTTTCCTCATTTGTTTCAATCATAGTAAGAACCCGCCTAAAGCAGGCAGATCTTTTAAATCCTACAAAATCTTTACAGATTTTATCTCTAGATGAGATTGGCTGACAATTAAAAAGTGTGCATTCAAATGTCTTTTGAGGAAAATCTTTCTAAAGCTATTGAGAGTTTCAATCCTCAGATGCTTAAAAAAAAACACACTAAAAACAAAACTTAATTTAAAAACAAAAAATGAGTGAATATGGATATTAGTTTTGGCCTCAGAAAATCCTTTAATCCATCAGACTTCTGCATATCACTGTAAGTATGCAAGTAATCAGATGACTGTTTTCATCCCTGGCCAAATACCTCAATCATGCCAATGTGCATGGAAGAACTGTTATATTTTTAGAGTAACTACTTATAGAAAAACGTAGCAGTATCTTTAATGCAACGTGTCATTTTCATTCTTAAATGAAGACGCGGAGAATGGGACGGTCAGGTTTCAAATGAAAATAAAGTTGTGTAGCAGATAATACTCAATTCTAAGCACAACAGTACTTCTTTTCAGACATCCCTGAAACCATTTGATGAGGTTTTGTTGAATGTGGTTTCACTTCAGACTGCTGTTTCTCCTTCACTGGCTTCAGGAGCTGGAATGAAAAATAACATCATTATTGTGTTTGCACTCAACTCCATGTTAAATCTCAATCCCCTCGTCCCTCAGTCTGCATGTACAGCCAGGATTGCCCCAGTCCAGGTACAGAATGCAGTACTTCTTCTTGTTAAACTTCATGTGGTTGATTATTGCCAGCCCTTTATTTGTTGAGAACTCTCTGCAAGGCTGATATCTGATACCCTACAGTGGCCACACTCAGAGTCAAATGAGTATCACGCAGAAAACCATACGAAAGAGAGAGTAATCCAGATAGAAACATTTTATATGCATCTCTGCTCTATATTTCAAGTATGTTTTGAAATTATGCTAAATTAAGAACATATTTAACCCCAAGCAATACAGCTCCTGTGCTGGCATAGGTGAATGGAAATGAAATCAGCAAAAGGAGAACTTATGTAAATTATTCTGTGTGGAGACAAACAGGACTATCTATTTATCTTACAGAAACAACTATAATATTCTATGAAACAATCACAGAAAATAAAAGATCTGAACCACAAACTAATGCAGAACTTCTTCACTACAACCTAGTGCCCAGAACACCCCATAAAAATCCACCAAATGTGATTCTGGCAACCTCAGAGGCAAGAAATGGAAAGATCTAAATTTGCATCTATGCAATGGGTAAGGCAGTCACAAAGGAATTGACACACGGTATGGTACTACATGATTCATGATCTTTAAAGAGTATTTTATAAAAGCAGTTCTTGGGAGGGAAGAAGCCACTTTTAAGTTGAACATGAGAAGGCTTTACTGACAAGTGAATGTGGCATTTGCACTCCAATAGTTCAGAACAATGGGAGATTTGTCATTTTGAATGTTTGCACAATTCTATGCATGAATACTACTTTGAAAGGTTTGGCAACAGTGACAGATAAAAAAAAATAGAAGGAAAGTTAATGTAAACCAACAAACAGAAAGACTTGTTACTTCAAACTCCCAGCTTCAATAAAAGATCATTGAAAAAAATAAAAATCAAAGTAACAACAGGCATATAGTACTCAATTTCAGGAGTGGAAATAGAGCAACATACTGATGCACAACTGCCAAGCTAGATGTGACAAAGCAGGAATGTGTGACCACCTTGGTAAGTACAAAATCACCTTTAACACTAACTAGAAAAAAAACAACTGACAGAGCACTTCAGAAGCAGTTCTGTCCTCTGTGGGTGAAGAGTCTGTATTATTAGCTGCCTAAGAATGACACAGAAAAATCTTCATTAATATGTTCCACAAATTCTGGATTTGTTACTGACAGTGCTCCATTAACAGTGTTCGCTTAACAACTGGAAAAAGCTTAGACTGCAAGATTGTATTAGGAACACTTTCCTTTTTGAAGTGAAAGGAAGTACAAATTACCAGTATTTTTCTACCTATCCCAGCAGCTTACCTGCTGCAGAAAGAGTCAACTGTTGGCAATCTTCATCAAGCGTAACAAACAAATTTGATTGATGCAATAAGTGCCTCTATGTCTGGCATTATTTAGAGAACATTTTGTTGGCCCCTACCACCTGAGAATGTATGAAGGCATACTCTTTTTGAGAACATGTAGACTCACTGTCATTTCATACTGATGTTCACTTACTGCACTATGACACCGGTGCCTAACCCCAACAGGGATGAGCTGTTCAGCTGACAAAGACGCCACTTGTGGACTCCAAGTCTCAGCTTTAGCTGTTAGACATCACTAGATACGTAACCATGTAATACTTATGTTTTCCATCCTGTTTAATGCATAGGTAAGCACAGCACATATGCACTGGTTTTGTGAGCTGTTTGTGCATTCTATACCTTGACAGACAGCAAGTTTGTCATCCCATCACCAAGACATGCCTGTAGCCCTCACATTTTGACTATCAGTAGTATACAGTGGTTAAAAACAAGCTGCAGGCCACCGGGATCACTCGTGTGGCTTGCAGGTTGCCACCTGTCTGTACTTGAGAAGCAAGGAACAAACTATAAACTCCTATCTTCATAATCTCTTAAGGGCAGAATATGCACTGGAAGAATAAATATGGAAAAAGCTATGTAAGTGATATTTATTATAGTGTTGGATTTGTATTCTTTTTTATAACCTAAGAGCATTGGCCTTTTGTTAATGTGACAAGTGAGCTACAGAACTGCAAGTCATCTGTTGCCTTAGGCAAACCAACACATAACGTATGCAGAACTTGCACTGTGTCTCGTTGGTAAACCTTGATCATAAACAAAACAGGTTGGACATATGGGATTGTCCAGTCTGGAGGAGGTTCAGGGGACAGCTTATTGCTCTCTACAGCTACTTGAAGGAAGGTTGTAGTGAGCTGGGGGGTGTCCTCTTCTCCTACTGATAGGATGAGAGGGAATGGCTTTAAGATGTGCCAGGGGAGATTCAGACTGGATGTTAGGAAATACTTCTCTGAAAAAGTGGTCAGGTGCTGGAATGTGCTGCCCAGGGAGGTGGTGGGGTCACAGAACCTGGAGGTATTCAAGGAACGCTGTGTTGAGGAACATGGTTCAGTGAGAGCTACTGGTGATGGGTGGGCTGCTGACCTGGATGATCTCGTAGGTCTTCTCCAACCTTTCTGAATAAGTATTTTCGGAGTGGGTTTGCCCTGGTACGGGCTGCCCGGGGAGGCGGTGGGGCCGTTGGAAGTGTTCAAGAAACGCATGGATGTGGCACTGAGGGACACAGACAGCGGGGATGGGCTGGCGGTGGGACAAGATGATCTCAGCGGCCTCTTCCAACCTGAATGAACCTCTAAAAGGAACTACGTGCATTTCCGCACTGTCACAAGCCGTGATTTCTCTTCCAAGCCCCTCACGACCCCCACGCAATCCCTCCCCCGCCGCTGCCCCTGCAGGCCACGTGACGAGGAAGGCGGGCAACGCGAGAGCCGCTTCCGGCGTCCCCCCCCCCGGAAGCGCCGTACTNCCCCCCCCCCGGAAGCGCCGTCCTACCCCTCCGCCCTTCACTTCCCCGCTGCAGCCTCGGCGGGGCTGACCAACGGCCCGCGGCCTCGGCCCCCGCCCTGCCCTCGGACACAGCCCGGCGGGAGGGCCGCTCCCCTCTGCCCGCCGCCAGCATGCCGAAGCTCAGCAAGGAGGCCAAGCAGCGGCTGCAGCAGCTCTTCAAGGGCGGCCAGTTCGCCATCCGCTGGGGCTTCATCCCGGTCGTGCTCTACCTAGGTCAGTCCGCCGGCAATCAGGCGGGGGCGGCCAGGACGAGCGGCCACGGGGGGG
>VXAB01001032.1:1002014-1062049 GCA_013399175.1 Odontophorus gujanensis | reverse complement strand
TGGGCCCACTTCTCAAGCCTGTTCAGGTTGCTCTGGGTGTCATCCCTTCCCTCTTGAGTGTTAACTAAACCACTCAGCTTGGTGGTGATGTTTTAAACATTTTGATAATCTTGAAGGATTTCTGTCTGAATGTCAGTAAGCTCTGCTGCTGGTTGCTTAGTGGAGACATGGTATTTGACATTTGTTCATTTCTGGATATCTTAAGAGTTGATATATATATATATATAGATATATGTATTTTTCCTAGCATATTCAGATAATCAAAAAGCAGTAAGATGTACACTTTTCTACTGAATTTACCTTCAGGTACCATTGAAATTTTCCATAATATGGGGAGTGAGGGTGGGAGTGCGTGGTAAAATCAATGTGTGTATATGTATGTGTGCATACAGTGGAAGTTATATTGTACAACTGAAGGAAGAATAACAATTATATTAAACTAGGTATATGTTTCATTCCAGTCTTGCTCTTTGGAGTACATTTTTGGCTTCACTTGACGTTCTTCCTTTCAGCAATGAAATTCAAGCACTGCAATTACAACTGTTTTTTTCCTATCAAAATGGAAGCTGATTTGGTTAGGTCACGCTCTTTCTGTTTTACAACTGTACAGGCTAGTTTTTATTTGTGCAGGAATACTTAAGAAAATAAAACCTTGTTTACTCCTAGTTAACACTGGAAAAAAATATTCTAGATCAGTTTAACCCAGATTTATTGACAGTTTTTACATTGAGTCATGAGTTGGAGACGCCTCAGTTTCCCATCTGCTATCAGAATTAGTGGTAAATGCTTAGGGGCATGTGGAAATGAAGAAAAAAAATGAGAAGTGAGACAAGAAAAGATATAAATTAAATGACAGTAATAATAAAAAAGTGGGAGATGAGGAGACATAAGAGGCAACACAAGGCAGCATGTTCCTTAAATTGATGGATAATTAAATGTCATGGAATGGTGGAATAACAGATGAATGCAGATTACTGATGGGCAAAGAGCAAGGACTGAACGCAGAACACCTTTGTGACCGTTTCCTGTTGATATTGCAGCTTTTCTAATGGTAACTTGAGAATAATTTAACTGCTAGTACGTCTGTAATTATGGAAGGAGTAAAAATTCAGAGCCCTTTTTCTTGACTGATGCTGTTACAGTAACGATGAATTAATCTGTTGGTACTTCAGAGTGACTTTAATCGTGTTCAGGAATGACTTCCTTTCACTGCATCTATTGGCATAACTGTAGATATTCCATAGGAAGAGAGAAGCTCTCAGTGCAAAGTAGTGTGGGTTTCTCCAAGTTGACTTTGGCATTCCACAAGACTACGCAAGACTCAAAATGTAACTGTGCATGTTCCAAAACACCTGCAAAAGTGTATTTCACATGCTCTTCTCAGTGTCAGACATTTGCGGATGTGGTTTGTGGGTCTTAACCACCACATGGTTGCTCTGGCTGCTTTCCAAGAATTGTACTATTTGGCAATAGGCAGAGAATTGGGAAGTGTTCTTTTCTCTTTTCTTACCCATGCTTACATATATATTGTTATATTGAGCACAGGCTGGATTGTGACCTCACTGCTGAAGATTTCCCGTAAAAGTAGTTGTAGTTTGGCTTAATTTAAGACCCGGAATTATTGGCTAAATATTGCTTATGCAATCCCCGCTTTCAGAATTTCACTTCAAGCACAGTGGATAGCAAACTTTGGGTCGTTCACTATTGCTGTATGACTGCGATTACTGTTCTTTGAAAGAATCAAATATGGTTCTGGAAAGTCATTAACTGTTCAAGTTTTGCATCACTCTATTGAGTAAATATCTGTCGTGTGAATCAGTGGCTTCTGTAGCCAGGCTGAGATTCTTTTTAGTAACGAGGCTTGCAGTGTGCTCCTTTGAGATCACTGTGAACTCTGATTTGGAATAAAGTCAGTGATGGTAGTTTACTGAGAATCATACTCTGAATTCCACAGCTGAATTCAAGTTTAAATATGGGAACGTTTCCTTTTGGCCCAGTCATAGGAAGACCAAAAGTTGCCGTAGCTCACTATGCTGCTTACTAAATATGAAGGCAACATGAGGATTTTAATGTGGGAAAAATGCACTGTACCTCATCTCCTCACGTATGAGGAAGATAAGATTTCTCCGTGCCAGAAGGTGCTGCCCCTCACTGTGGCCTTGTCGTGCAAGAGTGACACGAGGTACTGGCTTGATTGGTGTCTGAGGAGAGCAGCTATGAAGAGGGAATTGTCCTTAAGCCAGGGATGAAGAACTGGGCTGTTTCTCCTCTGCCAGCCTAGCTGTGTGTGAAGAACTAGCAGAGTATGGTGAAGACATGGTGGGCAGGGAGCGCTGTAGTGTCCTGTCTTCTGAAGATCTCATTCACTGTCACGCTGACAGAATAAATGGGGATCAAGACGTTAGGCTAAGGAAGTCTGGGAGAAAAAAAGAATAAAGAGAAGGATTGATTAGAAGAGGATAAGGGAAAGAAGTGCAGACAGGATTTTTGGAAGTGGAAAATGTGAGAGAAAAAGACAATACGCACATCAGACAAGGAGCAGCAGTCCTGCCATGCTTGGTGTGTCATGCTGGGGGAGTTTGTGAGTTTGGGAGCTGTTTTGGTATTGGTGTGTGGTACTTTTGTTCTCCTAATTAAGTCATCAGTAAAACTCAAAAGTTTTTATCATATGGTTTTCAAACTTGTAAACACTGCTAACCAAAGCAACTTTCATCATTCTGTAACAGCAGTCCCACGTGTTGCCTGTGTCTAAAACCATTGCTTCTCTCTCCTCTGTGCAGCAAAATGGCTGTAGGTGACAGTGCTTTACATGCTTTTATTGCATCATGTTGATGAAACAGGGATCTAACACATTTTTAACAGGAAAATTTGCTAAAACAGTCTGGATATTTTTGGAAGTATCTCACTATAGACTTGGAATTTAAGCTATGATGATACTGATGATGAATTTTGGAAATAAAAGCTCATTACATCTGTTCTCGCCACAGAAGTAAAAACCACATCCTGGTTTAATGTCATATGACTAATCTACTTTTTAAAACAGACTATTTAATTGCAATTTCTAAATAGTTTTCCATGATGGTATGTGATGCAGTAACTGTTTGTGGGTTACATGCATTGTTTCTTGGTTATGTTTATATTAATTCAGAATTAGGGAATGGGTAAAGCAGAGGAGATGCAAATCTGCTAAGTGGGGAAGAGGATTTACTCCTATTTTCTTGCAATTAAGAAAGCAAATTTCTATCAAAAATTAGTTAAAGCAACTGCAAAGTGGTGAGCAGTTAATTGACTTGGGAAATTAGATAAACATGGATTTGCTATTACATTGTCATGTGATTTCTCAGGGTCCACTTTGTTCTCATGGAAACTTCCAAAATGGTGCAATTAATGGCACAGGAACTGGAAAACAGGTCTTTTTCAGCAAGACTGGGAGATCATCTGTACATCTACCTTCATCCTAATCCACCTCCCCAATCACAAATTCTCTTTTCTCTAAGCCCAGTCCCAGGCCATTGAGCCACGTGATCAGCGGGGATATGGGTCTCAGAATTTGAGGAACAACTTCAGACGTCATCGTGTTTGTTAGCATGTGCTAATGTGGGATCCATGGCTATTATCAAGGTGTGGTCCCTTTTCCCTCTACATCTCTACCCAAGTTATTAACAGAAGTGTAAGAGGAGAGAAGGGCAATTGCTGTGCACCAATGATGCTGTAGCAGGCAGTTCATCTAAGCTGAGGAATGGAGTTGGAACTTTTCTCTGGTGATTTTACTTTCATGTGTGTGCAGCAACAGGGATTCTCAGGTAATACAACTGTTAATGTAATTTGTGTGTGCATCATTTTGGCCCTATTTATATGATGCAGAGCTTAGAATTATATGTATTAATATTTCTCTGCTATGTTATTTTATAGCCCCGAAGTATGCCTTGAAAGTGTACTGAGGTTTGGGTAAATGTGTTGAAACTGCATAAATTATTTATTTGGTGAAGGCTTTGGAAAGGAAATGGTGTTTTGGTGTTGGAGCCTACAGAGATGGTATATTCTGGGTGTGAGAGCATTGGTTTTGTTTTTCCCCTTATCAGGAAGAGGAAAGCAATTTCAGTTCTCCCAGTGAAATTCTGTCTAATCATTCAACTTGAAAAGCAAGAGTTTAAAGAAAGTTTCCTATCACATACCCAAGGTTTATAATAGTGTGTATATTCAGTAGCACTTCTGGAACTGCAGGACCTGGCTTTGCTGTGTACTGTTGTATATTCACCTTTCTGCTGTTCTATCATGTAAACTGAATGCTGAAAAATTATTAGGTACAAGTAACAGTGGCAAAAGTCAAGGGTAGTTTCACAAGTTGGCTGAGCTTGTGTGGTGGTTTATTACTCATTATATCCGCTGGTACTGTAGCTTCTCCACCTCTGTAGCACCATCTCTGTCTTGCTAACCTCACAGCCATCAGCTTTTATTAATGTCAGTGAAGGTACTGGAAAGAGAGACAGACTTTTTCAAGAATCAGTTGTACTTTCTGCTTAAGAGGAGGCTTAAACTGGACATCAGGAAGAATCTCTTCATGAATTGATCAGGCGCTGAAACGGGCTGTCCAGGGATGCGGTGGTTCCCTCATCCCTGGAGGTGTTCAAGGGAGGTGTGGATGTGGCACTGGGGGACATGCTTAGTGGTGGGACTGGGTAGGTCAGGTTGACAGCTGGACTTAAGGGTCTTTTTCAACCTAGGTGATTCCATGACTCTGTGAAGGTATTATGTTGTTGCTAAAATTACTACAATTATTTTGGGGAATTGATTTGTGAGTTTAAACTGTTCCTTATTATTCTTGTTGGGTTTATTTTTTTATGCATTTGCACTTACCTGTCTTCCAATTAATAAGTGTTCATGTGTGTATATTGCTTATTATAAAGTATTTTCTGCACTGCAAACTGATGGAAAAAAAGAAAGCTAACTCAGTCATTTTGTCAGGCTCTGTAACACCCTCAGCAGTGTATTGTTCTCCTCTGACTTCCGTGTGGGTACAGGCCTCAGTGCATGCAGATTCCAGCAAATGCTACTTATACTGGGGACAGAGTGCTTGCAGTTGATGCAGCAGCAAGGCAGCTGCTGTGCTGAAGTGAGAACTGGAGGTGGCTGTGGAGGAGCTGCAGGTAAAATGATGGCAACTCGGCGTCTGCATCAGCAGCATCAGTCATCCTCTTCCCTCCAGGAAGAACGTGGGGTTGACCTTCCCTCCCAGTAAACAGTGATCTCTTACATCCTGAAATGTAGTAACATTTACACCTTCACTGGAATGCTGGACAGCCTAGGCAGCCACCAGCTGAAGGGTGCCTTGGGGAAATGTGGATGTTCCTCAGTCTGTTGCCTGAGGTGCCATGGCCCTGCAGTTTAGAGGACTCCTGAAGTTCAAGGAGTGAGTTTGTTTCACTGAAGTGTATGTAGTAACTAAGAATGATCTCAGACAGTCAGGCACTGTCAATCACTGCTGCTGGTGGGGTGAGGCAAAATGTTTCTGTTTTTTGTTTTGTTTCCTGCTACTGTCTCAGTAATACAGTGCTTAAAGGGTCCGACTGGAGATCCCCATTGAGGTCTCCTTTGTGAATCAGAGGCAGTGTGATTCATGCTGTACTTGTGAATACTGTGCTTTTCATTGCTGCTATCTAAGCTCTTGTCTGTAGCTAAGAGGGAGCAAGATTGAGATTCTTGGTGGTAAACCCCTCATACATAACCTCACTCAGAGAACTTTATATTTTTAAAGACACTTGCTGAATAGTCTGGAATTTCATCGAGGTCAACATATTCAGATACCTAATTTCCTTCTCAAAGTCACGTGCATACAAGACTGCAGCCCGGTCATTTCAAGATAGATTGTTGCCTATTACTCACAAAAAGCAATGTGATTTAGTCATTCTCATGGCTTTCCTGTAGGTGTTATGGATATAGTAGGTGTCAGAATGCTCTCTCACCAAGAAGTCACTAAGAAAATCTCTGCCAAGGTAAGCTGTGAAAAGGCCAACCAGACTTTTGTATCTTGGTTCTATGACTGTGTCTCTTAGACCACGTGCAGGACAACTAAAACGCTATCTTCTGTCTTGTAAGAATATCCCTCTCACCACAGACTTCTTGAAAATGACCACTTTGAGGTCTCTTCATTCTTTCCTGAGGTGTTGCACAATTTGAGCCTATGGTTTTACCATATTGGGCAAAGCATTTGCACTTTGCTTTGTTTTGAGCCTCTGAGATGCAGGCTGTGAGCTGACTGCTCACTGTTTTGGCATCCCCAGCAGTGGAATGTCTGTGTGGACGATCAGAAGATCGCTCAGAGGAAGAGAAGAGTTTACTGACATCCTTATCCACATTCCAGAGCATACCTTTCATCTCCTCATTGTGCTGCTCCAGAGAGAGTAACTAATGTTCTGCCATTCACACTGGAGGAACAAGGCTCGAGGGAGCCCATCCTCAGTGTGTGCTTTGAGCTGAAATTCCTCAAACTTTGGGTATATGAAGATGTTCACGGCCACAACAAAAGAGGTGATACAGCTAAGGAATATTTCAGTGGGTTGGTACTCTTAGATCTAAGGACTTTTTATTTCACCTCTGCATTGCTCAGCAACTTGTGTTCATGCTATGTGACAGACGGGTTAGATCCCAAGAGTCACTGACCTCACTGCAACAGTACATCAATTCCTTCCACCTGGGGAAAGAACCTGAAGTTTTTTCCACTTCTTAGGAGAAGGGGAGAAGATATTTAATCCGATTTGGAAAATTCTCTTGGGAGACAGCAGTGTCTAATCATCAAACTTGTTAATTTGGTATCTGACCATATTATTTGTTTTAAAAAGATTGCTTGACTTTTAAGCGTATACTTCAGTGCACTTACAGGTTTACGGAGTGTTCTGTATTAAATATAAAGGACTTATTCATTTGTTTCTCAAGAGCAGTGATGCTTTATCATGCTCATACTGCTGTGCGTACAGTGAAGTACATACTGATGTACAGTACATCTGTGTACATTACATATCCCATTTTAAGAACTGTGTGTTGATAAGTGCTATCTGTGTATGCATGTATAGATGCCCTGTGTAGGTCACTCTGAAAGTGATGTCTTTCATTTATTTCCACGAAAACTACAACAAAGAGCACAATAACACTATTTCATGGAGCAGGTTCGCAGCTACAAAACATTATATTTCAACGTGATCACTGCCGTTAGCCAATGCGTGTGGATGAGCTGATCAAGACGCTCTTCATTTTGTAGTGTGACAGCTGTGCGTGGCCGTCTGAAACATGGCTTGTCTTTCACATTGCTGTTGCCACCACTGAAACACACCACCCACTGCCTCACTGTGCTCACATCCACTGTTTGCTCTCCACAAACATTCAGCAGTTCAGTTGATGAATGTCAGTGGGTGCCATTTTTTCCTCACGGACGATTTCAATGACACACCTTTGCTTCATCCACACTTCCGTGTCGGATGCCATTCTGTCAGACTGCTCCTCTGCTGCCCTTTCACACAGCAGCAACTTGTAATGGGATAATGGTGGAAAGGTTCAACTTCTACTGCCGTACCACCAACATCTGCTTCTGACACAGCAGACTGACATGAAATAGGAGGCATTACTTTTGGAGCAGCCTTGATAAATAGCTGATTTCAGTGTGCTGATTAAATTATTTAAAAGGGTTATTTTGGTAATTACTGTATCCAGCTTTTAGTGCCTATAGAGTTCTCCAGTCTTACTTAAAGTTCAAACAGGTTAGACAGGTTGTTTTTTTTCTTTTTTTTTCCCAATGAGCTTTTATTTGTTTAAAAAACATAAATAGATAAAAAATACAATCTCTCAAATATTTCAAAAGCATAAGTTATAGAACAGTCTGGCTTCTGGACATTTTCTTTGGAGCTGAATACGTAATAAATAAGTTGATATTCTGAATAGTACCGTAAGAAATGAAACAGGTGTTTTGCTTAAGTTATTTCTAAATATCGAAAATATTTAATATAAATAGAAAACATTAGAAAAGAATAAATATTTTAAATACAATAAATAGGTTCCTAGAAGGAAATGAGATGTCTATAAATGCAAACCATTGTTACTACCNATGTAGTAACTAAGAATGATCTCAGACAGTCAGTCACTGTCAATCACTGCTGCTGGTGGGGTGAGGCAAAATGTTTCTGTTTTTTGTTTTGTTTCCTGCTACTGTCTCAGTAATACAGTGCTTAAAGGGTCCGACTGGAGATCCCCATTGAGGTCTCCTTTGTGAATCAGAGGCAGTGTGATTCATGCTGTACTTGTGAATACTGTGCTTTTCATTGCTGCTATCTAAGCTCTTGTCTGTAGCTAAGAGGGAGCAAGATTGAGATTCTTGGTGGTAAACCCCTCATACATAACCTCACTCAGAGAACTTTATATTTTTAAAGACACTTGCTGAATAGTCTGGAATTTCATCGAGGTCAACATATTCAGATACCTAATTTCCTTCTCAAAGTCACGTGCATACAAGACTGCAGCCCGGTCATTTCAAGATAGATTGTTGCCTATTACTCACAAAAAGCAATGTGATTTAGTCATTCTCATGGCTTTCCTGTAGGTGTTATGGATATAGTAGGTGTCAGAATGCTCTCTCACCAAGAAGTCACTAAGAAAATCTCTGCCAAGGTAAGCTGTGAAAAGGCCAACCAGACTTTTGTATCTTGGTTCTATGACTGTGTCTCTTAGACCACGTGCAGGACAACTAAAACGCTATCTTCTGTCTTGTAAGAATATCCCTCTCACCACAGACTTCTTGAAAATGACCACTTTGAGGTCTCTTCATTCTTTCCTGAGGTGTTGCACAATTTGAGCCTATGGTTTTACCATATTGGGCAAAGCATTTGCACTTTGCTTTGTTTTGAGCCTCTGAGATGCAGGCTGTGAGCTGACTGCTCACTGTTTTGGCATCCCCAGCAGTGGAATGTCTGTGTGGACGATCAGAAGATCGCTCAGAGGAAGAGAAGAGTTTACTGACATCCTTATCCACATTCCAGAGCATACCTTTCATCTCCTCATTGTGCTGCTCCAGAGAGAGTAACTAATGTTCTGCCATTCACACTGGAGGAACAAGGCTCGAGGGAGCCCATCCTCAGTGTGTGCTTTGAGCTGAAATTCCTCAAACTTTGGGTATATGAAGATGTTCACGGCCACAACAAAAGAGGTGATACAGCTAAGGAATATTTCAGTGGGTTGGTACTCTTAGATCTAAGGACTTTTTATTTTACCTCTGCATTGCTCAGCAACTTGTGTTCATGCTATGTGACAGATGGGTTAGATCCCAAAAGTCACTGACCTCACTGCAACAGTACATCAATTCCTTCCACCTGGGGAAAGAACCTGAAGTTTTTTCCACTTCTTAGGAGAAGGGGAGAAGATATTTAATCCGATTTGGAAAATTCTCTTGGGAGACAGCAGTGTCTAATCATCAAACTTGTTAATTTGGTATCTGACCATATTATTTGTTTTAAAAAGATTGCTTGACTTTTAAGCGTATACTTCAGTGCACTTACAGGTTTACGGAGTGTTCTGTATTAAATATAAAGGACTTATTCATTTGTTTCTCAAGAGCAGTGATGCTTTATCATGCTCATACTGCTGTGCGTACAGTGAAGTACATACTGATGTACAGTACATCTGTGTACATTACATATCCCATTTTAAGAACTGTGTGTTGATAAGTGCTATCTGTGTATGCATGTATAGATGCCCTGTGTAGGTCACTCTGAAAGTGATGTCTTTCATTTATTTCCACGAAAACTACAACAAAGAGCACAATAACACTATTTCATGGAGCAGGTTCGCAGCTACAAAACATTATATTTCAACGTGATCACTGCCGTTAGCCAATGCGTGTGGATGAGCTGATCAAGACGCTCTTCATTTTGTAGTGTGACAGCTGTGCGTGGCCGTCTGAAACATGGCTTGTCTTTCACATTGCTGTTGCCACCACTGAAACACACCACCCACTGCCTCACTGTGCTCACATCCACTGTTTGCTCTCCACAAACATTCAGCAGTTCAGTTGATGAATGTCAGTGGGTGCCATTTTTTCCTCACGGACGATTTCAATGACACACCTTTGCTTCATCCACACTTCCGTGTCGGATGCCATTCTGTCAGACTGCTCCTCTGCTGCCCTTTCACACAGCAGCAACTTGTAATGGGATAATGGTGGAAAGGTTCAACTTCTACTGCCGTACCACCAACATCTGCTTCTGACACAGCAGACTGACATGAAATAGGAGGCATTACTTTTGGAGCAGCCTTGATAAATAGCTGATTTCAGTGTGCTGATTAAATTATTTAAAAGGGTTATTTTGGTAATTACTGTATCCAGCTTTTAGTGCCTATAGAGTTCTCCAGTCTTACTTAAAGTTCAAACAGGTTAGACAGGTTGTTTTTTTTCTTTTTTTTTCCCAATGAGCTTTTATTTGTTTAAAAAACATAAATAGATAAAAAATACAATCTCTCAAATATTTCAAAAGCATAAGTTATAGAACAGTCTGGCTTCTGGACATTTTCTTTGGAGCTGAATACGTAATAAATAAGTTGATATTCTGAATAGTACCGTAAGAAATGAAACAGGTGTTTTGCTTAAGTTATTTCTAAATATCGAAAATATTTAATATAAATAGAAAACATTAGAAAAGAATAAATATTTTAAATACAATAAATAGGTTCCTAGAAGGAAATGAGATGTCTATAAATGCAAACCATTGTTACTACCTGGTTCCTGAAACGGAACAACACTGCCATCTGCCACATGACAGATTGGTAACAGAGGACTGTGCCCGGACTAAAACATTCAGGCACTGAAACTCCTGGTGTTTTTCAAATAGCGAACGGCCCTCACGGTTTTCTCCATAAACGAAGTAAAGTCTCGGAGGATGAGGTGCGTGGTGATTTTCTCTATCCAGGCCTTATCTGACTTCAGCTTGGCGAGGAGGGATTTCTGGGCAGCTGAGTCTGGGATGGCCACTTCATCGGGATTTATCACCTGTGGGAAACAGAACATGGAGTCCACGTTATAGGAAAGAATGTGTTCCATGTGGCTCCGAACCCCTCCTCTCCATACAGCTGCTGGCAGCCACAGCTCTGTGGTGGGTTTTGTCCCTGCTGCTGCTCCTCCAGAGGTCCAACTAATGCTTGGTGGGGACAAGGTGCCTCACTGTGTCATCTCCTGTGTGCTGGCTTGGGGACGTGGCTCAGCCTAAACCACACTGTGCTCCATCCTTGCTCACAAGTGAACTGGGTATCCAGGCAGGAAGCTTGCTAATGGGTGGACTGTCTCCACCTGCCCCCCTCATCTCAAACAGCCTTACATAGACTGCTCTCAGAAAGAAGTTTCCACCCTGCAAGCCGAAGCTCCTGATTTTCTCGAGATCTCAACAGTCCCTACAAGCACGGGGCTCCACGTGCCTGCTCTGTCCCATGCTACCTGCTCTGGCTGCCTCAGCCCTTACAGTTGCAGGAGAACAGTCTCACCCAGCCCTAGAACAAACTTTCTACAAATAATACATCAAGTTTGAAGCCGGTAGCTGCCTTAAGTAGGGACTATTATTCTTAGCAAATACAGTGTGAAAAAAGCAGTTCAGCTCCCTTTCACTTAAAGAATGAGGAACATAAATAAGAGTGGTACAAAGGGAATTAGGAGCACACAATGCCCTTCTCAGGTGCTGAAAACACCTGGCAGGGAACCACGGCCCCACAGGTCTGCAGTTCTTGGTCCCCCCTCGCCTGGGCAGCTCTCGCTCACCCATGGTTTCACCGCTGACAAAGTAGGAAGGGTTATAGGAAGGGAAGGGTTATGGGCATGAGTAAGTGCTGCAGGAATTAAGCCAATTTTGAAGAAGTGTGATCTTTTAAAGCACTCCAAAACACAGAAAACAGCTGTCAGAAGTGGATATTGTTCCGTTTACCAAATCGAAAGAAAATCAGTTGTTGGTATTTGCAGTTATTTCTGTGGTGTTCCAAAGTCACTGTACCTCACAGGGGCTAGCAGCACTGTGCGGCTGGGAGCGAGCTGTGGCACTGAGCAGAGTGCCTGAGCACGGTGTTTACAAAGGAGTCTGATGCGTTTGACTGAAAGTTAGGAATGGAAATAGAAAGCTGGAAGAAGAGTACAACACACGAGCTTGAAAGTTAATCATAAGGGAAAGCAGCGCAGGGAGTCAGCACCTGCTGCCGATGGGAAAAGTGACAGTGGGAAACGCTGAGCCTGAGGGGCAGCACCTATCCCCTGCCTGCGCCCTGCGGCCAAGTCCCAGCTGCAAGCAGTGCCCTGCGCACCGACTCACCATCTGCCGGATCGTGGCCGCCAGGTGCTTTGTGCTGTAGCACAGCGACTGGACTTTCTGCTTTTCACTAGCAAAAGTTTCTTGAACGAATTCCAGGTAGGTCTGAAAGGCGAACAGGCCGCTGGAGAGCTTCCTCAGGCATTTGTCCTGCGGGGAGAGAAGTGAGAACGTCAGCCGCGGCTCGGGGTGCCCGGCTCGTCGCGCTTCGGCGACGCTCGTGATGTGCTGAAGGCCGCCCAAGGAAGGAGCGGAGCGGTTCCTTGCCTCGTCGAAGCCGGCGAGCAGGCAGCCGTCCTCCTCCGTCACCTTAGGCAGGTTGAGGTTGTTCTGGACGAGCATCTCCATGCTGTTCTCGCACACGGTGAACTTCTCGCACATCTGCGGAGAGACACCGAGAACCGCCGTCGCGTCCGTGCCCCGGGGACTGCCCGCGGGGTCCCCGCTGCGGTCCCGTACCCACCTCGTCCTGCAGCCGGGCTGCGCGGGCGTGCAGCAGCCAGGCCAGCGCCTCGCACTCGGGCAGCGCCCGCCGCGCCTCCGCCTCCTCGTCCAGCCCCGGGCCGGGCCGGGCCGGGCAGAGGAATGAAGTAATTTTCCCTCCCCGTAACTCCTTGCGGACCGCGCCGTCTCTCACCTGGCCTCGGCCAGAGCTCGGGGCGGGGGTCGGGCCCGGCAGCCGCCCGCGGAGTCCTATACACACACACGCGCGCGCGCGCGCGGCACGTGTCTTACACTTTATTAGGTTCTATACATCTTATCAGCTGATGCCTGTTTTCACTATTCTTTTTTTATTCGTCGTGCATCTTCATTTATTCTATTTTTTAAGAATGTTTTTTATTCTTTCTGTTTGTGTTCTCTTTTTACTGCTTTTAAACACGAAACCGAATGCCCTCGGTTTAGCTGCCGCACGCGTCCACGTTACACGCTGTCACACACGCACCTCTCTGTGAGCCACACCTGGGCATGTCCCATCGCTCCTGCGTTTCCAGCACACAACAGTACAGGAAAGTCAGCGCCCAGGGCTCCTCGAGGCGGCAGTAGCAGGAAATGCCACGCAGTTATTTATCCGCTATCTGCAGCCTTATCTCCTTCGCCACACAGGGAGGGGTGCTGGGAATTTTGGCATTTCGCTGAGGGATTCTTTGCCCAGAAAGAGTGTGCCCATTCGGCTCAGGCACTGGCTAGCATGGGCCGGGGTGAGCTGCTCCGGGTGTGCTGCTTGTCGGCTCTGTGTGATTTTGGCAAACAGAACAGGGAAAGAGCTGATCCTGGTTCTGGAATGGGGAGGGCATAACACGGGGCACAGGGAGTTGATGACACAGGAATTGAGGTTGGGTGTCCTCTCTCGGACTCTGCTTTGTAAAGCAGCCAGGCGCTGGCAGCTCACTTTTTCAGAACAGCCGGGATAGAGGGCCTTGGGAAAGAGGCAGAATGCCACTGTGTATGTAATGTGCCATTCTGCCCACAGTGCAGAGCCACCTACAGTAATTCTGCCCACTTGAGAGATATTAGCACTGAAATGCAAGCTACACAGTGACTTTCAGTAGCTGTCAGAATGTGCCTGACTCCTTGAGCCATAGCAATAATATTCTGTTGTGCTCTCCCCAGCCAGAGCAGTGGTATGAGCCACAGGAATAAAGCACACCGCTAGCAGTGTGTTTGGCCAACACCAAATCAACAGGTCCAGCTGCAAGGTGCCAAAGGGCAGGAACAGACCAATGAGGTGAGCTCAAGTTTTGACTTCTGATATCACCAGGAGCACATGCAGTGGTAGGGGAGCTCCTGCCTCCCACTTCTGTTTGTGATAGCAGTAGAGGTATACCTCCTTCTCTCCACTTCTGGATGGCTCGTGTTCTGCTTCCCGCACACAGCCCAGCTTCTCCAGTCTTGGCAGAGTGTTTGGATAAACCTTCAGAGTGAAATAAAATAAAATTTCAGTTGTTGCTTCTCATCTTAAAGCTCCCAAACCTTCTGCCATAGCCATCCCTTACTTTATTTTGGTCTCTTTGCTCTGTCTACATGGATGTGTGTGCGCAACTTTTCAGAAGTGCTGAGTATCCTTGCATACTCCCACAGCAGATGCTTGTGAATGCCTTACGTAGCGTTCAAGAGAAGGAGGAACCTGAATTTATGCTTTTGCTAAAACTCCATTTATTTTCTTTGGGAAAATCTCTCCCCCTCATCTCTCTCTCTGTTTCTTTTTATTTTCTCTCTGGTACTGCATTTAAAAGAAATTATTTGTACTGATCTATCTATATGAGTGTTTAAAGTTTGTGATGGACTTAAAGGGGTAATTAGCCCACTCTGTATTGCTCTGAGCTAAGCCACTTCATCACCCTGTTCAGAAAGCAGTAAGCCCTGAACAAGCAGTGCAGGTTCATCAGTTAACTGCACATCAGTACGTGGGACTGTTGGGACTTTAATACATATGCACACTAATACTGAGGCTTCAAGATATAATTTCTAGATATAGATGTATCATTCAGTTTACTGTTTTTCTATTGCTACTGTTCTTCATTACACCCTGTGGGTCAGTCCTCTCTTACTGACATTTACATAATGAAAACAGATGGCTGCCTCCCAGTGTGTAAAACTTTCCTCAAATGGGATCGCAGATATGGTCAGCATTCATCCAACTCTTTCATTTATCTGGGCAATGGGCATTACCACTGTAAAGCTCTGTGGGAGCAGAGAGACCGATTGTGAATACTGTAAAAAAGCCTCTTCTCTCAGACTCTCTGCACATGAAAACTACTCCTGGTTACAGTCAGGGATGAATTCACAGCCAGAGAGCCAATCCAAGATAATGACATCTGATGAATGCTCTTTTTCTAGCATCAGTATGGTAACATCTAGACTCAATCCATAGAATTGCTCTTCGCCACTTTTACTCCCAATAACCTGGAAGATTTATTGGCGTTTTTCCTTTTTAATAATCTCCAATATTCTGCAGTAAAAATGGAAACCACTAATGCTTGATCAGATATTACTCCTTTAGTCTGTAGTGTCAGCAACAAGAGAAGGAATATGACTAGAAGTGTAATGGTCTGCTGTAAAGTTTAGTCCATTTGTGGAAGCAAATGCCAGCTGCTGATGGACCATTTAAGTGGAATCATAGCAATGACTAAATGAATTAACTTCAAATGTCACAAGTGAGGTATAAAGCTGATGTCCAGCTCCTCTGACATGATTTCAGTGGATACCCTTAAAACTGTTCATGAGATCCTGAGTTCCTACAGCTCTGTACAAGATGGGATTTCTGTTGTCCACCAAGATGAAAACACATCACCCATTTTGCAGCTCTTTTCTTTTTTAAGGATCTTTGTATTCAGCATTCACGGAAATTACAGGGTTTGTGAGTGCTTATGTGTTTTTCACATTAGTAATATTGTCTTCAACAGACTGCGTAAAAAATCTCAGGCTTCAGAAAAGAAACTTTTTTGCCCCAAATGTTTCCAAGTAAGAAGACACTACCAGCTCCAACAATAGGTGAGAGTGAAGTCCTTCAAGTACAGTGAAGTCCTGCACTGTACTTGAAATTAACACATCGGGCAGGATGCTAAGATACCATGTTCACGTTTCTCATAACCAAACACTGCTTTGAGGACCTACACACGTCACCCAGAGTGCTGGCACCCTGAACAATCAGCCCTTTACTCCTGCTGCACTGCTACTTCTTTGATTCTCTGTTGGTTGGTAGCCAGCAAGGAACCACACAGACGTCTGGGGAATTTTTTTTTGTGAAAAACTCTGGGGATTGCTCATTTTTCTTCCCTACAGGCAGGCTTGCATCATTTTTAAACAAGACTAGGATATGTAGTAATAGACTTAAATTTTCTTCTCAAGAATATCGTATGCAAACACTGTGAATTTCCATGCCTTAGGCTAACGTAGAGGTTTAGAGGAAAAAAAAATCATAGTTCATTTTAATTTATGTTCTAATTTTCAGCCGTATCTGGTTAATCTTGGGTCATGGTCTTCTCTAGTCAACCACCATGATGGCTGGTATGCCAGGCCCTGGAGAGAACAGTTCTTGGGGACTATCTGAATACCACATGTGAATGACACATCCCTATCAAATAAAAAATATTACAGGCAAGTATCTATTTGTACACCTTAATGGGATTAACACAGCACTCATCAGGGAAAGTAGACTTGCACCAGGAGTACTTTACTGCTATGGGTATACTGATAAATGCTTCCAGGATGCAATTCCACAGCCCTTCCTTGTGGGTGGAAGGCAGCTGTTACTTTGTCTCTCTCATTGTGCAGCATGAAAATAGAAACCCTCTGTCTCCTTTTAAAAATAAAATAGCTGAAAGTTCCACTTGCATTTAAGGAACTTCCTTGTTCCCTTCGAGCTCTTTCTTTTCAGCATGAAAGATGAAGTTCGAAGAAGTTGTATGACAAAGGAGAAGAGGAAGGTTTCTCAGTCATCAGGGAAGATGACGAAGCTGGAAAAAGAACACAGTGAACAGTCAGTATATGGGAGAAAGGAATGTCATATTTTAACTCAGTACCTAAGATTCAGACTGTATTTTTCAAAATCTTCAAAAGGTAGGGTCTCCCTCCATGGAGCTTGCCCAACAGCAAAGGAAAACAAAGCAGTGTCAGTGTTTGTTTAGAAAATAATCACATTTGTGAATGCAAACCAGATCTTATTTAGTTCAGGAAGAATGGGATCTGTTTCATTCTTACATAAAAGTTTGCTAAGTTGCTTAATGAGACATCTGTAGATATATCTGATTTTTATGACTGTAATCTATTCTCTCACTCATTCTCATTGCTAGCTATGCACCTTCAATCTTTTCCTCATGAAGACTTTTCTGCAATGTTGTAAATTACCTAACCCAAGTCTTCTCATGATACTCTTGTGTTCTGTTGTTGTTTTTCCTGGACAGCAGCAGGATCATTTTGCACTGACAAAAGAAGTTGAATAGTGTCAGTGGTAATTTTTATCACTGTATGTAAAATGGAGAGCTTTACTTCTACATCAGAGCTTAGGGCATGGAAAAATGGCTGAAGTGGACACTGGTGGAATTTTTACCCCATTTGAGTGCAATGAGACACACCAACTGTCTACCTGGAGCATGATCTTTTTTCATCTGTGATACAACAAGATGGTATGCTTTACAGGGCCACTGATAAAAGTATCATAATTCCATTGTCAGGGTTGTGCAAGGCATTCTGTATGAAGATAATGTTTCAATGACAGTTTATATGTCTTGGAATATTTTCTTAGGAGATGAGTAACCAGAAAAACAAAACACACTACACACCTGCAAAAAGTGATACAGGTGAGCTACCAGGAAATTTGCTGCTGTGAGTGTACATTTGGTCTTATGGTCCTGTCAAGAAACCTGAATGTCATTGCTCAGAAACTGTCTTAAGTGCTAGGTTTTTTTTGTCTTTCTGTGCATGTTTTAGCAAAGCCCTTTATTGTTCTATATTGAAATATTAAAGGGAACCTCCTTATTACAATGAGAGCTTGTCAAAAAAGTATAACAGCAAGGATTAAGAGGTTGTGCTGGATCTGTAACCATTTCCAACACTCTACTACTGATGCAGAAGCATCCTGGGAGGCCAGACTGGTACTAAGGACTTTGATCCAATTGCCAGAAAGTTCAAATGCTCTAAGCCCAAGCAGATTTTTCTACCAGGCAGCTAATAAGATAGCCTGATACTCTTTGTTCAGATTGCTCAATCAGGACATGTGGGAGATATTGAATCATATCCATTCCCTGTGTAAAGGGGTAGTGAACCCAGAGTTACTACTTCACAGGAAAGTTCTTCAACTCCTAAAAATAATCTTGGCCAAGACATTTTCCATTCTCTCCTCTTCAAGCGAATAATTTTTCTTACGATGGAAAAGGTCAGGAGTTGGTGTGCTGCCTTGCTGGGCTGGCCTGGATTCCAGCCAATGTTTGCCCCAACAAGTACCAGAAGAAATGTGGCCTTTGGGCAAAAATAGAAAGTGAATCCCAAAAAGTGGTGTGGCTTCAGAGTTCTTGAGTAAGTTAGGCAGAGGTGGGGGCCCATAGTATTGTCCTTGCTTCCTCCATAGGCTGGAGAGGTTTGGTGCTGGATCTTCCCTGGAGCAGGATCTTGGCTACCTGGGAGACGTGCCTGCTTTCTGAGTGGGAAACAGTCCTTTCCTTGGTGATTATTTTTGGCTGGTCCAAGAGCACCTCATGGTTTGTTGAACAGTTTCTCACTTAGCCATTCATGGGAATACCTCAGCTCTGCCTGACCCACTTAGGTGCTGCTTGGCGTAAAGTCCCAGGGTATCACTCGTCTTGAACACAGCGATTTCCCTGCTGGTTTCAAAAATACATGTGAAACCAAAAGAAAAAAAAAAACAACACACAAAAAACAAAAGCAGAAGTACTCTAGATGAACGACTAGAATCTGAAAAGCCCCATCTCTTCCCTGTGCCTGAAGTGGCATGTGACAGTGACAGATTTGGTGTTGAGAGGGAACATCTCGGGTATCTCCCCAGTCATCTTCGTACCTTAGCTCTGCAGCATCTAACGTCATTCCCTGCTGCTCATTCTCTGATCTTTGTTTCTGTTCATAAATGCTCAGGTTTGGGATTTCTGCAGGCTACATCTTCTGATGCTGCATGTCTGGGCATATCTGGATGAAGTGTCTACACTTTTGCAATGTCTGACAGCAAAATGTATTCTCTTCATTCCAATAAATTCAACAGAAGTTGGCAAACATGAACAGAGAGGAAGGACTTTGTTCAAACTTACAGATGCTTTTAAGAAAATGTATTAGTTGTGTTTCATTTCATAGTGCTTTTGTTAAGTGTTTGTAATAGTCTATGCAAATTTTCTGGTGCAAAATTTCGTATTATATACATATTATAAAATTGCTATGTTCTAAAACTTAATATTCAACTAAATTTTTAAAAGGAATTCTAAAAAGTCAAGTAGAAGATTCCTTGGAGATTCTGTGTTTCTTGGAGAGAGCTGTGTTTTTCAGCTAGATGCTATCCACATTCATCCCAGGTGCCATGTAGTGATATCTACCTCTTCCTGCCTGGTGCTTCATGTGTGGTTCCACAAATGTTGCGAGCTGATACCTGTGTGAGAAAGCCACTACCAAAAAGAATGGCACTGCCATACAGTCACCTGACCTGTGCCACAAGTCATTTTTTCCCACCATTCTTCACATATGTTGGTGTCAGCATTTGAGCAACTGGAGAATGGATCTGGTTGGAAAGTGACCCCCAAAAAAGTAATTGAATAAAAACAGGTTTCAATGGGATCAGTTCTGTGATCTAACACTGCCCAAATATTTGTGCCAGTGTAGTGGAGTCAGATATGCTGTGTGACTACTAGGAGTATATGAACTACGAATAACAAGAGACATGTCTTCAAGTCAAACAAAAAAATGTTTTTACCTCATCCCAAAATAACATTCAGCTCTCACTTCTCCAGAGCAGCATATACTCTTACAAACAGATTAAAAAAATAGAAAGCATTAAGAAACAGAAATGTTAATCACCTTTTAAGGAAAATTTAGTAGCTAAATTCAATCTGAATATCTAAGGTACTGTAACTGCTCACCTGCTTTCAGCTTTGGATTATATTTTGGCCATTTTTGCTGTTCCTTAAATAGTCCTTTTAGCCAGTCTAACCTACTTGATCTCAGAAAGCAACTGGACACATTCTATTGTAACTGCATTGATTTTGGCAGGACTCCTGATGCCTGTGAAAGAGAAAAGGAAGTCAAGTTGAAGACTTCCACTGCCTTACACGATTTTCAGTGCATGTTTTGCCATCTGTGTAGGTAAACCCACAGCTGATGAATTTTTGAGAACAAGCTATTGAGAGGTGGGTGGGCCCAAGCCAACCTCATGAAGTTCAACAAAGACCACTACAAGGTCCTGCACCTGGGTTGGGGCAATCGCAAGCACAGATACGGGTTGGGCAGAGAATGGCTTATGTGCAGCCCTGAGGAGAAGGATTTGGGTGTGTCAGTTTGTGAAAGGCTCAGCACGAGTGAGCAATGTGTGCTTGCAGCCCGGAAGGCCAACCATATCCTGCATCAAGATGCATCAAGAGAAGTGTGACCAACAGGTCAAGGGAAGTGATTCTGCCCCTCTATTCTGCTCTCAGGGGACCCTGCCTGCAGCACTGTGTCCAGTTCTGGGGCTCCCAACACAAGAAGGACATTGTGCTGTTGGAATGGCTCCAGAGGAGGGCCACAAATATGATCAGAGAGCTGGAACACCTCCCCTACAGGGACAGGGAGAGAGCTGGGGCTCTTGAACCTCCAGAAGAGAAGGATTTGGGATGACCTTATTGTGCCTTTCCAGTGCCTCAAGTGAGCCTACAGGAAAGCTGGGGGGGGACTTTTTTAAGGGCATGTAAGGACAGGATGAGGGAAAACATTTTTAAACTGGAAGAGGGTAGATTTAGACTAGATATTGGAAAGAAATTCTTTACTATGAGGGTGATGAGACACTGGAACAGATTACCCAGCGAGGTTGTGGATGCCCCCTCGCTGGTGGATGCAAGGCCAGGCTGGATGGGGCTCTGAGCAACCTGGTGTAGAGGGAGGTGTCCCTGTCTATAGCAGGGGGCTGGAACTAGATGATCTTAAAGGTTCCTTCTAACCACTTAAGATTCTATGATTTGAAGAGGTTGCAAATAGGCTGCAAATGTACAAATTTCAAATACAAATGCAAATACAAATTTCATGAGGTCCTAACCTCTAGAAATCAGAGCTTTCAAAATGGGCTTTGATGGGTGGGCAGGTGATGTAGCTACAACCTCCACTACTTTTTGGTCTACAAAGATCCACTGCAGAGCGAAAGGCCTGCCAAAAGTCAGCAAAACAAAGCTGACATTTTCTGGTGTGGTGTAGGGTTCTTTAGCTTCCTTGGAATTCCTTTAATTTTTGTTTCATATTTATTTGTTTTCTTGCAGTGTGTATTTTAAGCAAATATTGTGTATTGTTTTAGAGAAACAGCCACAGGGGTAAAGAAAATCTCTGCTTATCAGAAGTGAAAGATCAGTGTCACACTGGGGGAAAATTTTGTAAATTTTTCTCTATGATAAAATTACTGTAAAAGGGCAGAATTTGTTTACACAGAACTCAATGGCAACATTTCTATTGATTACATTGTGAACCTGACACTGTCTTCCAAATGCCATCTGCTTGAAATCCTTTGCTTGACATTGACATGGGACCCTTCATTGCCAAGGGATGAAGTCACTTTGCCTGTTCTGCCAGTTCTTCCTCTAAAGTAGCCCTGTAAACACTAATAATCTTTACACAGCCTGGAGCAACAGGAGGAGAGTAATCACAAAAGGTCACAAACTGCACAACCGGAGCATGAAGTTTTATTGTTTTGAAATGAAGACCCAGCTTTTTTTTGAATGATAAGCTTTGAAATATATTTCTCTGTGGATTTAACAGAAAGGATATATATATTTTATATATTACTTAAAAAACTAAGTTTTTGAAGTACTTTTAATTTGTTCAGTGAGGATCTCATCCTGGATAGCTCCTCACTTCTGTAGAGATCTGTAATTCTGTGGTACAGTGTCTCTCAATAATCTTGAAGTTTGCTGTTAATTCCTACTAATGGGTATACTTTTTGCATCTTCAAACTCTCCTGTGCTTTGGTTCTTCTTATGCAACCTGTGTCTGTTTCCCCCAGATGATCTTTTGCCTGGGATGTGTCTCTGTGCCCCTGTGGTAGGCTTTCTTTCAGCCTTCAGACAGCAATGCCCTGTGGACTATGTGGACTATTTCACATAGCATTAACCTTGAACTGGACAGAAAAGGCCATGGAATAACATTCAATCAGCATTAGAGGATATATATATATATTTTTTTTCCCCTGGTAATACATTGACAATGTCATTTGGAGCAGCCTGTGTAGGTAATTATTCTCTCTCCACTCTTATGTCACTTTCTCTTTTTCCTTTACTTCTCAACTGACATTCTCAAATAAGGAAGAAAAAGGTCATGGAAAACATCCTTACGTTATAGTACAGTAAATAAAGGCTACTGCGCAGCCTTGCAGAAGAAATACAATTTTGCATCAACCTTATTTTCTTCCCTTCAATGGTCTGGAATGGAGTTATTTACATGAAATAGAAAATACAATGCTTTATCTGTAAATGTTCGAAAGAACAGGGACGGCTCCTGGTGTTTCTAAATTGCAGGCAGCTGTGATAGGTAACAAACAAGTCACATCAGGGAAGCATCGGTCCTGACATCCTGTTCTCTGAGGCTTGGTAGCAGCACTGCGTTACACCTCAGAAAGAAATACCCTGGGGCCAGAGACTGCCGGCATCAAGGCCCTGTCATCACCACGTGCATCCACAAAGTAGGTAATTAACAAGCCACAATGATCGTCTTTCTGAACCACAGCTTTGTCATCCTGAATACTGTCCTCAGTGACATCACTCTCCTCTTCCTGATGCAGAAGACAAATATCTCCAGCTGTGCTATCTGTATCTATACCACAGACACTATCTATACTGTACTACAGTATACTACCAGTTGTACTGTATGTCAGCTTTACTAACAGTGATAGGACATTTCCCTGGGAAGAGGGATGGGAGCCAGAGCTGGTTGGCCATCCTGGGGCACTCCTATTTCTCTGGGGTTCAAGATCCATCGGGATGATCCACAACAAAGCTGCCAAAAACTCAACACAATTTTTACAGACTCAGTGCAAGAAGGAATCTGTTTGCTCCTGTCCCTGCTGTTACTATGATCACGCTTCACTTTGTAGTGGAGAAACTTTGTACAGTGAGGTATCTCTAATGGAAATTTTAGTCCTGGCTCTAAAAGGAGCCTTGCAATGGCCTCAGGCACCTCACGTGGCCTGGAACTGTTCCTGAATATTCACCAGAGGGTCACATTTTGAATGCTAACTTGAGATGTGCATTTCTGTTTCTCCAGCTTCTTTCACAGTACTGTCTTAGATGTGGAAGATCTGCAGATAGGTGCTTGACCTATCTGGGGAGTGCTGTTACACAGATGATGACACTAGGTCCAGACAGCAGTGAAGCATATGAGGATTTCCACTGGACCCGGTTCTGCTACAATAAAGGTTTTGGTTTTTTTAAGGGTGTATTGTGTGAAACCTTTAGATTCAGTGCACATTTCTCAGTATACGCTGAACTGGCAGATGTAGATACCTCTTTCTCAGGCAGAATTTTATGCAACGTGGCAGGAATATGTTGCATGTTTCCTGGAAACAAATGAAATCTTTCCAAGAAACTGTGCAAGAAAGCACCAGGCAAAAAACTCTGACATAAGACAACATGCTCAGGCATACAAAGCAGTTGGTTTTACGTAAATAAACCAACCTTATCCTATTACAAATAACCATTCACATTCTCATGGTTTCTCATTTCTCTCTGCTGATTTCTGACTTTCCAGTCTTTTGCACTGTATTAATTACAGATAGTTTACAGTGCTGAGAAATTTCTTTTTTCTCTAACACATCTTATCATGTAGGTACTCTTTCTCTTAAGTAAATAGCAGTGTCCTCACCATTTGAATTTTAAGCTTGGTGGTCTTTGATTTGCAACAGATTATGACTGTGATTATTGTTGCTGGCAGTGTTTTTCTTGTGCCTTTTTTTTTTCTTTTTTTGGTAAAGATTTTGTGATCCTCCCCCTCTACTCTGCCCTGGTGAGGCCTCACCTGGAGTACTGTGTCCACTTCTGGGCTCCCTGGTACAAAAAAGACAGGGAACTCCTCAAAAGAGTCCAGCGGAGGGCCGCAAAAAAGATAAAGGGCGTGGAACATCTCCCTTATGAGGAAAGGCTGAGAGACCTGGGTCTGTTCAGCCATGGAAAAAGAAGACTCAGAGGGATCTGATCCAGGTCTACAAATATGTAAGGAGTGGAAAGCAAAGGGACAAGGCTGAACTCTTCTCTGCAGTGGAAGGTGGTAGGACGAGGGGAAGTTGTCACAAACTGAAGCATAGGAAGTTCCACACAAATGTGCATGGGAACTCCTTCACAGTGCAGTGACGGAGCACTGGCACAGGCTGCACAGAGAGGTGGTGGAGTCTCCTTCTCTGGAGACGTTCCAGACCCGCCTGGACGCCTACCTGTGCAACCTGGGCTAGGGAGCTGCTTTGGCAGGGGGGTGGACTCAGTGATCTCCGGAGGTCCCTTCCAACCCCTACAATTCTGTGATTGTGTGATTCTGTGATAAAGGATTGAGCAGACGAAAGAGTTTACGTCTGGTTTAAATTGCTAGAACAAAATTTCAGAATTTCAACTCAGCATGCTAGAGAACATTTACAGTATATTTTCAACAGAGTTTCAGGGATTTTATTCACAACTGTGTTTGAACTTATGAAGTAAAACTGGTTCAGTATGAAGTATCAGATTAGGATGGTTTTGAATCTACTCCTATGTGTGGATTTCTCAAAGATTATAGGAGATTATCTCATACCAGCAGCCCTTGTACCAAGGAATTTTTGCCACTGTGTTCAAGAAGATTGGGAAGAGGCCAATAAAATCCATCTTGGTTTTTCCCACATTGCAAAACTGTTTTAGCTACGGGTACTCTAATACCAGTGCTGGTAATCATTTTGCTGGGAAAGTTGATTGAAAGGGATACAAAAAAACTGCTATGAACAGAAATCTCTCAACCACGAGATTTGTAAGGGAATTGAAATCTTGCCTATTGGTAGCTAAATCCTCATTCATGATTTCACTTTCCTCATCGCTGTTTTCCCAGCCAGCAATTCCAGAGCTATTCCCAACAACAACAACAAGAAACAAACTTAGAGTAATGGTAGAGGTAGGTTGGTGACCCTGGGCCAGGCTGAGAGCTGCAGGAAGGGTGTGTGGGTTTGCACCAGCTTCTGGCAGCACTGCTATGTGATGGAGCAGAAGCTGTGGCCTCTGGCACACAGAAAAAGTTGTTCATTTATTGACAACCCCACAGCCATCTGCTTCCATGTTGGAGAATCCCAGCCCTTCTTTCTCTGCACAGATAACATCCAGACAGCTTTCTTCTCAGTTTCTCATTCACCTTGCAAACTGCTATTTGCAGAGGGAATATAGAAGGAAACTAGCTGTGAATGTACTGCATGGCCTTCTGTATACAGAGAATGTGCTGCTGATATTTTAGAGGGGTCTGATGAGGTATACCCAGCAGAAGAAAAGGAAGCATAGTGCCTTTATTCTGAGATGTCTGTGAAATTCCATTTAAGTATTGCTTATACTTAAGCAGAGATGCACTGAGGCTGCAGGTGACCAGTGATGGCTGGAGTGGACAGAGGGATGGGGAGCTTTGTGCTGGAGAGAAGCTGGGGGGTGGATGCTGCATTTAGGCTGGCAGCACAAAGCCGCGGAGCGGGCAGCAGTGAACACATGGGAATATAATAGTTGTGAATAGAAACGTGATATTCACATGAGAACGTGCTTCTTAGCCATGGGAAAAAATATCTAACCTGAAAAAAGTTTTGCTGTGAGATTGTCAGGCACTGGAAGAGGTGCCCAGGTGGGCTGTCACATCTCCAGCCTTATGTGAGACACTGAGCACTTGGTCCAGCTATGAGCTGGCTGGGTAAGCAGGGGGTGGACTGGGTGGCCTCCAGAGGACCAGGCCATTTTGTCCAGGTTTTGTATTGTACAGGGAAGACAGATGGGAACAAAG
This sequence comes from Odontophorus gujanensis, assembly GCA_013399175.1. Taxonomy (NCBI): domain Eukaryota; kingdom Metazoa; phylum Chordata; class Aves; order Galliformes; family Odontophoridae; genus Odontophorus; species Odontophorus gujanensis. The sequence continues at coordinate 1,036,067 of VXAB01001032.1, read as the reverse complement.
CAGAACATGTCTTGCCAACTTTTTTAGTATTTGGTTCTCAGCTTAGTAGCTAAAATTATGCCTTCCCTGTGTTTTTGAAACAGATAAACGTAGCAAGTTACTTACTGATTGTCTTTATCACTCATTTCCTCAATTTAGTTTTCACAAGATTCATGTTTTTGTTGCAGGAGAGCTGAGTTTGACCAAATTAATCAACAAAAAGAAGTGCTGATAGTTGGGAAAAATAGTATTTTTCAGAGAAGAGTACAGATGAGAAGCAGTGAAGATACATAAAATAGCTGGGGAGGAAGGAAAAAAAATGAAAGAGGATTTGAGAGAAGATGGAGTTAAAAAAGAGGTCAGGGGAAATACAGTTTGCTAGAATCTTTCACAAATTCCAGTTTCTTTGGCAGTTCCGGTGGCACACTCTCTTAATAATTTAAAAAGCAAAATGAAATGTAGAAACAAAGTTGACCTTGCTTTCACTTTTGCATCATGGAATTACAGAACTGACAAAAGACAGGGCACTTGTGGGGGCAGGGACAGCAAGAGCAATATGACTCAGCCCTCTTGCCCCAACTCCTTTAACCCAGAGAGCCTGCACTTCAGCTGGAACACTCCTGAGAGGAGGAAGCAGTGGATCAGGTCTATCCATCCCTGTGACTAGCAGGAAAGATCCCTTGTTTGTAACTCAGGATATCTCCTTCATTGCTTTCGTTTGTGCCTGAAACTAATTTTCATATACTGGCTATCTCAGTATCTTTTTTAATCTGAAATGTTTTTTTAGTGCTAAAGAATCAACTGTGTGGCTTCCAATGACTAAGGCTCAGCTTGTGCTATGTGCCCCAGAACAGAAGTATAAACCTTGCCATGATGTAATTCTCCTTGTGTGGCTGGTTGGATGCACCCTAAGAAGCTGTATGGGCACAGGTGTCCTACTGCCCTGCAGTTTGCTATCTCCCAGGTGACTTCCATGGCACTGGTGACCCCAAACAGCCTAGGCCTCTCACAGCACCCACCAGTACCGCTGCTGTCAGCCTGTGCTGTGAGCTCTGCACCCACCATGTGAAGGGGACGTATGCTGAGGTGACAGGTTCCAGGTCCCAAGACAGTGTGCTGAAGGAAGGTGCATCCCTCTGGGGAAGGCATAGGGCACTTTAGGTCAGACTGCCTGACGTAGCAGCAGGAAAGTATGCTGGCTGGGCAGCTGGGCAGGGCAAGAGAGGCCAAATGAAATTGAAAGGTGTCAGTACTGGTACAGACGAGCAACTCCCTGATGCTTTCTTCCCCCTACCCTCACACACTTGTTTCCTGCTTTCACTCTGGTCAGCATAGAGTAGTTGGCTCATAAGGAACAGCCTCATCAACTACAGATGTTTGCCTCTGACCGTGTCTTTACATCACCGACATTTCCTGTCAGGGCATGTTGTCCGTCTTTCTGCACTTAAAGGGCTTGATACTCCTCTGAATAACTTCAAATTTGCCTTGCGGCCTTTTCTGAACATATTTTCTTGAATGTGTTCCTGCTACTTTCCTTTTGAATACCTGCTTCTAGTTTGCAAAGTTCGCAGTGGTCTCTGGATTACTTCCTTGGGTCTATCTCCTGCTTTGGGTCCCAAAGCTCTCCCCACCTGTCTGATCCCCTTTCCCAGGTGTTCTGGTTGTCCTCCACATTCAGCCCTCTGGCTGAGCCATGTCTGTCTTACAACAGATTTAAAAGAGGCTACTAGTATAGGACACCCAAAAGGCAGTGAAAGCAAACCTTTATTAACTCCAGGATGTCAAGGACTGCTCAGTGAGGGCTTGGAGCCAGTGCTGAACTTGTCTCTACCACTGCCTCACAAAGCACTGTGCTACCTCAGGAGGTTCGTGGCTGGTGCACTGACATCTTTGGACAGGAATAGAGCAGGAGTTCAGCCTGAATTTGGTGTCTGTTGCCAGCAAATGGATGGGTGGCCTGGGCATCAGGCTGGAAGTGAGGCCACAGGGGAAGGAGGTGGCTGTGTTAGGAGTCGGCCATTGTCAGCATCACCACTCATGTGGGCTGCATGGAGGACAGCTCTCAGGGATCTCAGGCACATCAACCAAGCTGAGCTAATATCTACAGATGATAACTGTGTTCCTGATGGTGGGAGATGCCAGCATTCCCTCTGGGGAAGGAGGGATTTGCCAGATGTTCAGGCTGCTTACACACATGTGCTTTGATAAGAACAGTGATTGTTGCACTTGTCCCTGTTTTCTTCAGGAAACTAATTTCTAGATGTATTTACAGAGTGTTTACAACTGCTTAGTGTTAGTATCAGATGATAATTTGGCCACAGATTGAAAGCAGCTGATGGCTATGATTTTTTTGAAGTTGTCTGGTTGCACTGCAAAGGAAGCAGTGAAATAGATGATTTCTCATGAGATAGTGCCAATGTGTGAGATCATAATTTAATACTGATTGTAAAGATTTGAAACAGGATCAGGAAGAAGCTAAGCTCCAGCCAGTTCAGGTAGATACATGAGATGAATGCATCTTAAATTGATGAGCTTAGAAAAGAAGGCAGTATATTTAGAAATTATATGTTTATGTTCATATATGAAATGATGCATGAGGATACATATGTTTAGAAATTATACCAGGAAGTATTTGGGTGTAGAGAAATTGTCAAAGTTGTCAGAACAGATGTTCTAAGAGACCTTAAACTATCTGAGGAAGTTGCCTACTGATGTGGCTGGTATGGGCATTGAGAGAATGAGAAGAATACTTGAAATGAATCAGTGGTAGGCTGTATCTCTACTTGAGACGATGCCAGAGCTTCCAGAAGCAAGGAGTTGTCAAGCAAGGAGACTAAGACTCTTATGTTGTACATTTATCAGCCTGGCCTCACTTCAGTCTAGAGCAAATATCACATTCCAAAACAGTTTTCAGGCATTATCTGGGGGTAAGGACCAATTGACAGTTACTCCTAATAGGTATTTTGTGAGCACCAATTGTGTTTTGGGATGTGAGATAGCTTAATAATATGAATTTGGGCTTCACTGCCTGCAAATGATCTTAGCCACATTAGTTTGATAGCAGAGATATAGTATTAGATGTTTGGTTCTTGGCACCTAAATTAGAGAAAATGAATAATGGCCAAACTCTCTATGAAATAGGAAGGCTTGGACACAAAGTAATTGAGCCAGTCTTCATCAGTGAGAGATAACTGGACTTGCCTGGCTCCTTAGCAGGAAAGTCTCACAGCCTAGGTTCACCAGTGGAAGGCACAGCCCACGACTGTGACCCCATGCTGGGATCTACCTTTCTTGTGTGACCCAACAGAGGCCAAGTCACGTCATAATGTGCCAGATCTATCTTTTGCTGTGTGTCACATGTTTGCATCAGAGAAGTCAAAGTCACCCTCATTGTTGGTGGGAAACATTATCAGTCTTTTGTAGGATGGTTCTTTCTTCCTACTTTGACTCTCAAGAGGAGATATGGCAGTATTGATAGGTGCAGAATGAAGTAGATCTTAAAATACTGGGAGCATTTGGCTGCGTGTGGTCCTTTCAATGAGGGTCTAGCCTGAGGTAACACATAGTGAGACAGGACTTCATCAAAACCTTGCTTGTAAGAGGGAATCTGGTAACCAGTTTGTGGTGCAATGCCAGGTATGGAAGTTTGAATGAGTGCTACAGCATCTGGGTCTGATTAAGCTGTGCTGATTTCTGGATGATAGATGTTATAACGGCACTGAAGCACTAAGAGATTCAGTACAATTACCTTGGCTGTAAGCATAGGCTTTGGAAGGTATAGATTCCACAGGCTCAAGGTCAGAGGAATCTGTGCTTCAGTTAGTCTTCATTTAAGACAACTATTGCATGCACATAGAAGTTAAACTAAACTCCATTAGAATTGAATCACTTAAATACTTTCTTGATCCTGTTTAGTCCAGTCATCATTTCATTTATTACTTTACAGGGTCATTGTAGTAGAAATGCTAAGTCATGTCTTGAATCATGATTGCACCTGGTAGGAAGGCAGGGTCAGACCAGGGGAGCTCAGGTGCAAGCAATGCAACAGAGTGACTGAAAGGGCCATTTAAGGGCCAGAGTGACTGGAACCCATTTAAGGGTTGACAGGGGGGAAGTGAGGCTATCTCTCTGGAGAGCCTTGTGTTCCTGAGTCCTTCCAAAGGTGGGTACTGTCTTCCTTTTATTTCTGTGCCTACTGCTGTTGCGTTTGAGCAGATCTCATTTGCTGTACTTTGGGATCTTGCTGCTCTGCTGTCGTTATTGTGCTTTCCATTGTGTTACAGTCATTCTCTTCAAAGTGAGCTAGAGTTACGGCCCTGAAATTTAGGGACAGATTTCACACCTATGTGCCTAAAAACATCAAAATAGGGATTATAAAACCCCAAACCCAAGGTATACAGTTTGATTTTATACCTCTGCTACAGATTATGAAGAAACAACAGGAGAAAAAAAAAAAAGATAAAAATTAAGTGAGATGTTTGCCCTCCAGCTGGTCTACGTTCTTGTAAAAGAAATAATTTACGTCAAAGTGATCTAAACAGAGCTACTGGCAAAATAAACGAAAGTCATTACTCTTTGACATAGAACACTACTTAATATGGATGTAGAACAGCTGCAAGCTAAATAAATGACTTTTTCACTTTTCATCCTCTCCTTTCAACAAACTTTGCAATAGTGCTAGTAGCCTTTGGCTTTTGTCTGGCGATTAATTGGTTAGCTCTGCTAAGTTGTATCCCCCATATAAAAAAAATATATATTTTGTCATATCCTCTTGAAAAGCAGTCAGGATAAGCTGCAACTGGTAACTCCTTTTGAGATGTGAATTACTTTCTCTGTCTTCTGAGAAAAGAAGACAGTCTCAGGTCCTACTTCCAGAAAAATGATGTACAAACACAAAAGCTAACTTGCATTTTATATATGCTTTTAGAGGGTAAGTTTTACTTACTGTTTTACCTAGAAATGGAATTTGACATGTACTTTAAAAATGAAAGAGAAAGTTAAAAAAAAAATAAAAAAATGCTCCAAACAATTCCATCAACTGCTATGCTTGTTTTGGCCTGGTTGCTTGCGTAGGAGGAAAACTTTGTGGGTAGAAGAGAAAGTTTCCCCATTTTAGAAGCCTTTATCCTTTTGTTTTGCTTTTGATTTCAAATGAGGTTTACATGAGCTATTTCCTGAACTTTGTGCTAAAGCACTTTCTTCCACCTGTCACTCTGCAGAAGTGACCCACTTCATGCTCTGAACTGAAAGGATCTTAGACAAAAAGTTTCATTGTGTTCTCCTTTGGACTTTATGCAGGATTTAGGGTGTAACTCAGACAGAAGAATGTTCTCTTTTCTACTGTCAGAAATAGAAGTATACCCTCCAAATCCAATATGATGTGATGGCTGTGGAAGTCCAAGCTGCTGGGACAGCTTGAGTGTTGCAAAGGGAGGCTGCTGCCCCAAGATGGGAAGAGCAAACCTCACCTGGTTGCCCCATACCATTTAGGCCTCCCTCAGACAAACGTAATCACCTTTCTCCTATGTCTGCTGGCCTGTGAAAGAGGTGAATTCAGTCAGCTAATTCCATTTTGTTCTCTACAGTGGGTGGTTTTGTAGCATGAATCTTCTTGAGAAGTTTCAGTACTGGTATTGTCAGCTACGTGGACCATTTATTAAACAAGCATCCCAGAGAGTGAGAAGCAAATACATATTTAGTATTTACTGATTTCCTCATTTGATTTAATGAGGAGACTCTAGGTAGTACTGAGCTGTTTTTCAAACTTCTACTTGTCATTGAAAGGACTGATGATTTATTACTGTTGTTACTATTATCATCATCAAAAATTCATTCATCCTAAGTTCTCTGAGGATGTTATGGCTCTAATAATGGCGTCAGAAATACTGGTGCTCTAAATAAACTACTGGGTGATTATGAGGCTCTACAGTGAATGAGACTGCACAGAAATACTTGTCCTTGGCATCTGTATAGTCATTCTTCCTGAAAATAAACTGCCTAAGCAGGAAAATAGAGGTTTAATACATTAATCTGGTATAGGATATGTGAGGTGAACTACTGGCATAGGGAAGTTAGATACTGCATCAAGCAGTGTAAGGACTTCAGGCCACCCTTCAGTGGAGGAAAAATTTTTTTACCAGCATTACCCTAGTACAGCTGAATTTTTTGCTTCATAAAATCTCAAATGTTTATTTTTTCTTTCTGTCACTCATGGTACTAATACATAACTCTTTAAAATTGCTCAGCAAGGATTAATGAGAACAGAAAATACCTCAAGGAAAGTATAATTCTTTTTCTTGGCTGCATTCAGCTTTCTGTTGTGTGAGGGAGTCTGGGATTCCCCACCTGGTGTGGTTACTGCAGTGCTCATGAATCGGTAAACTGGAAGGGAGAGTTTTTTTTTTTTTCCAGAGCAGTTGTCACTTATGCCTTTATCCTCAACTAAAAACATAGCATTTCTTCAGAAGTTTGCTGAAGAAGTCTCCAAGCAGAATTCATTCTCCAGAGCAGAAGTGTGCGCTCTCCTCAGCTATGCCTGGATGTCCTCCAGAAGCTCACAGTGATGTACATGAAGGTGCTGAGAGTCTGTTTAAGAGCAGAGGAAGTGTTTCCCCACTGATGCAATGTCCTTCATTTCCTTCTTGTGGCAGTTGACATGTGCTCCTAATGGTAGCTTGTTCCTTACACAACTGAACTTTGATGCGCACTTAACCTAGTGAAAAGGAGCCTCAACAAACATGTGGGGATCTGGATTTCAGATGACAAAGCTTCCAGCTCTGGTCCATGCTTGCTCCAGTGATGGGGAGGGGGTAGAAGAGAGGGGAACAAGATGAATAAGGATAGGGTTAAGAGTTGTTGTAATCTCTCCAGCCCTACTATATTTTTGTTTTGGTTAGACCTTCCTTAATGCTTGTTAAGCTACAGCCTCTGTTTTGGTTAGCACTGGAAGGATAGATGCTTCCTCAGAGGGGAATATGCCGGCAGCTTGGAGAAGGCAGCAAACTCATAGTGGTCCTTGGATGACCTCCAACAGTATGGACTGGAAACACTGCAAACATGAATCTCACTCACTCCTGTAATTCCAGTGGTGAGTAGTCCCCTGCTCCTGACATGTTCTTCCCACAGCTTGTTTCTAGGCTGGTTCTCTGGCAGTGGCCCACAATCAACAGTGTATTCTAACACATCACCAGGGTTTGTCAGCAGAAATTCAAGCTAAAAAAACCACCAGTATTTGTCATGTTTATCTTTCAGAAGATGTCAGTGCTGAGCAATAGGAAAAGCAATAAGAAGTTAGAAAAGTAATAAGGAAAGATGATGTTAATAATGTTGCAGATCCCTTCCTGAGTTTCTTGGATTTGTAACGAGCTCTTGGCTCCATGGTTTTTGGGTATTGCACTATTTCAAAATTCATGAAAACAGTTTTCACCAAGCTCCACTTTTCCTGCTGCCTATCACACAAACCATCCAGAAACAGTTCATAGTCACCCAGATCTCTGTGGATCACAGAACCAGTTATCTTCACTGCTGCAATATATCACCTTCCCCTTGTCTCTTTATTTGCCTTCTGCCTTTCTGCTATATCTTGGTTTATAAAATCTATGGGATAAAGTCAATTTCCTCGTGAGTTAGGAATATTTATCATGACATCTGCTTCTGACTGGGACCCCCTAGGCCAGAATTGCTTTAACATGAACAATGAAAAGTGTTATACAGTGAATGTTCCTATTTCCTTAAGTGAGAGCAGGACAGCTTAGCAGTCCAAAAATCTCCTTTATCTGCTCAGACAGTACCATGGACTAGTTCAGAGCAACCAGACCATGGAGAGCAAGAGTCTGGAGAGCAAACAAGGGTCCCATGTGTACAGACTGGGTATTTATGCAATGAAGCAGAGATGATGCAAAAACTTATGCAGATATCTAATACTGTTCTACAAAGACATGACTGATGTTCTGAGTTAAATCTGTGTGAGTAACTGTAAGTAAGCTGTTTAAGTACCATTAACAAAGCTGTTTTAAGAGGTACCATGTGCATGTTTGCAGTAAACAAGAGAGCAATTACACTAGATCCTGCCTTTGCAGTGTCATTCTTGGGAATGAGATGAGCTCCTGTGTGCTTTTCTCTCCATGAAGAGGTGAAGCTGTGTGATCATCTTAGAAGCATCCTTCATTGCCCCCTTCAGTGCACTCACGGTGGCTCTCAGAAAAGCTAACGTGATTTACGGGGAAGTGTAACCTCTTTTCAGGGGTATCTTCAAACACTATGGGGTGAAGAGCTGTGCTGCATGTCCCTTTCCTAGAAGGAAAGGTTGAGGGAATTGGGCATCTTCAGCCTGGAGAAGAGAGGGCCCTGGGGAGACCTTGTTGCAGCCTTCCAGTACTTGAAAGCAGCTTAAAAGAAGGAGGGGGACTGACTTTTTACATGACCTACTAGTATGACCTACTAGTGACAGGACAAGGGAGAATGGCTTTAAACAAAAGAAGGAAGATGTATCTTAGATGTTAGAAAAAAGTTCTTTTACCCAGAGGGTGGTAAGGCACTGGCACAGGTTGTTCAGTGATGCTGAGGTTGCCCCAACGTGGGAGGTGTTCAAGGCCAGGTTGTATGGAGACCTAGCCAGCCTGATTTAGAGGCAGGATGGCTGGAACTTGATATTTGAGGTCCCTTCCAACCCAGGCCATTCTATGAGATGAGAATTTCTTCCTCCTGTGGAGGAACAAGGGATCCAGGTCTGTGCTACCATGGATTATATCAATGCATGTGCTGAGGGCTCCTGTGTGGTTAATCATTCTGTTTTGCTAGGAATGCACATGGGAGGTACTGTAGAGATTGGTGCCAAAAAGAACTTCACAGAAAGAGGAATAATGTCTCCCGTTTCTATCATGCATCTGAACTCACACTGACTACACAAGTCAGTGTTAGTTATGTCTGCATCTCTGCAGCTGCCCTGTTCCCAGGGCACACACAGTTAAAGGAAAAGCAAAGGGTCGGGTGAGGGCAGCAGCCACATTCCACGTTTCCCTGACTCATGGCTGTGTCCCAGCCATGTTCTCTAGGGGCTTCCAAGCGAGTAATGTTTTCTGCTGAGTCACGGCATTACAAAGAGTTTTTTACCTCGTGATTAACTCTCACCCTCTTTTTTTTTTTTTTTTTAACCTGAGGAAGAAACGTAAACCTTCTTCTGATTTCTATTCTCTCCTGACCCTGGGGAAAGTGCCTGGGTCATGGAAAAATGGGTATTCTGACCCACTTTATATCTCTTTCTCTCTTTCTTAATATCCGCTTGTAGCTAGCGTTATCTCTGGGATATGGAAGCCTGCATAGTTGGAGGCTCCCCAGGGCAGCTATCATACTCACTCTGTCCTGTTAGCCAGAGGACAGCTGTCAGTGCCTTGTGGGGATTTTCTTCAGCACAAAGTGCTGTGGTAGCAAGATGGTTGTAACGCTTTTGCTGCTCTTACTGTATGTTGCAACAGCTTGCAGTCTGTTTCCACACACAGAGTCACATAGTGAATACCTCTTGGCATGAATGGATAAGCTTTTCAGAGTTTGCAGCTGGGAATCCAGGTCCCGAGCTGGGTTTTCTTGCTTTGGTGTTACAGAGCACTTAGGGTGTGTGGCATCTCTATGCTGGCTATACTTCATCTGCAGATAATGGCCATCTGAGGGCTGTGCCATGCAGCAAGGCACATGTTTTCTGCACCATCAAGCAGTATGATCTGAGGTAGTCTGGGGTCAAAAACAAACCCTGAGGTTCAAACTTTACATTTAACAATCCAGGCGCTGACAGCTGGAGGTGATTTTTTTTTTCCTATTTATCCTGTATGTCAAGGAGAAAGGTTGTTGTTTTCCATCTAAAATTCTGTGGAGGTCACATATGGCTGAGCCTGCGAGATCTCCTACAATGATAGGGTGTAATAATGTCACAGAACACAGTGTCTGTCAGCCCTTGAAGGTGCTACAGCTTAGGGAACTGTTTCTGTCCAGAACCCTGTATTTGTGGAAGCTGTCACTTTTTATGTTGGAAGGGGAAGTAAAAGTTACAGATGTGTAAATAGCTTGATAAAAAGCTTCTTAAAAAAAAAAGATGCATTATGAGTACAAAGTCATCCTGCTGCTGAAAAAACAGAGTTCATATGCTTGCTGGAGAGCTATTACAGTTTAGTTGTACTTGAAACACAATCCCTGATTTCCTCTGTATGAGGTTGATGTCACAACTGCTTTATACCACTCCTCCATCACCCCCTGCTCCCTGCCCAGCCAGCCCCGACATAGCTGCAGCTGTCACAACACTTGTGCAAACAGAGCATTAGGGTGAAGGGATGCCTGGACGCAGGCCAGACCTACTGTATTTGATGTCAGGAGGAAAGCTTACTGCTCGGGAAGGTGGGGGAATGTGAGTGAAATTTGGGAATTGTTGTTGTGTAATTTCCAAATACCCTAAACATGGACAGAACAAAAAACGGACCTGATTCTTAAAACGTTTTTTCAAACCAAACCTCCCTTGCCAAACATTGGACGTCAAAGGCTACAGTTTCAGTGCTGTGAGAGAATGGCCAATGTCACTGGGAGAGGCGTGCCGAGGAGCAGGAATTCCAGAGATTGTGGCATTGCGGCCACACTGCAAGGGGAGCCCAGCACGCAGCACTGCTGCTTTCACATCCTGTTACACTTCAGAAACCCTCCTCCCTGAAAGTGAATGGAGTGGTTTTGTTCCTGTTACTCATCAGATGCTCACAGTTTGTTTCATTTCTGAGGAGAAAGGAAAGAGCAAGTGCCACCCCTTCAGCAGAGAGCAGCTGTACCTGCTGAGGGTGAAGTGAAGACTCACAGTTGGCTGGACCATGTCTACTGTATTTCCAGGGAAGCACATGAGGACGAAAAAAGGGAATGTTATTCCCTTATCTCTCTTCACAATTCACTAAGCCCATTATCTGGTATTTCAGAGGCTCAGGATGATTCATCTGTCTGAAGCTTGGTCTGACGGAGTTCTGTGACTCTCAGAGCTGTGGGCAGTCAGCAGAGTGCTGAGGTGAAGGAGAAATGCAAGAGGAAGTGACAGTGATTTCTCGAGAGCAAGAGCTGGGGCTGTTGATGGAGCTTTCCAAGATTGTGCAGGGTCGTCTCCAGCTTCCCTTTTCTGTGAAAGAAACTGCTGCTCTGTGCTGTATCTTGGGGCGTAAAGCAGCAGCAATCCCCAGCTGCGGCAACGTCACAGGGATTCACTAAGCAGGCAGCCCCCATCAGGTCAGCTGCAGCCAGGCTCCTCATTGTGTGAGCAGGGAATTCCAGGTGTGAAGATGATGTCTTGTTCAAAGACACATGAGGGATGAGTGTCAAAGCCTGCATGAAAATCCTTGAGGCCAAATGCTGTTTTCAAAAGCTCACATTACCAATTATTTGCATCTTAGAGATCATGTATCTGATGTTTATAGAGTAATATCAGTTATCAAAAGTTAGAGAGAAGGGATGGTGAGTAGTTTCTTTGTGTCAAAGGGCAAAGTCAAGTATGCTTCTTGCTTCTAGAGAAGCAAGAAACCACCTATCTCAGATTACTTGGCCAATCTGTTGTCAAAGACTTTTGAGAGAAAACCAGCCAAAATATTTCTGTAAGACTCTAACAGGCTAAAGTCTCTTGTGGGATTGCCTGTAGCCTGCAAAGTTACTTTGGCACATTAAATTCCAGAGGGAGAGCTTCAGTGTCTCTGGCTGATTTCTCAGCAGGTTGGAGATTAGGGACAGATTCTTCACCAAAGAGTGACTGGGCACTGAAACAGACTCCCTAGGGCAGTGGTCGTGGCCTCAAGCTGCCTGAGTTCAAGGGACCTTTGGATAACATAGGGTTTCAATGGTGATCCTGTGTGGTGCCAGGAGTTGGACTTGATGATCCTTGTGGGTACCTTGGGATGTTCTATGTTTCACGCTCATCATTACTGATTTCTTGAGCCATGTAACAAATTAATTTTTCTTTTTCTTCAATTACAATTAAAGCTAACAAAACCTGAGGCCCAGAGTCTAATCACAAAGTGTGAAGGTAACTTGCTGCCTGTTCCTTACAGATGGTGTTCCACTGGGCAGAGGTTCTTAAAGAAATAACTATACTCTGAGGCTTCACCTGCTAGATGTGGATGAATAGGTTTCACCCAGGTAGCGCAGGCTACCCAGCCAACTCTAATTAGAAGAGAAGGAGAACATACTGCAATTAGATAGTAAGTTTTTCTCAGCATCACGAATGTCGCAAGTTGGAGGGAACTCGTAAGGATCATTGAGTCCAACTTCTGACTCCACACAAGATCACCCCAAAAAACAGACCATATATCTGAAAGGGTCATCCAGGTGCTTCTTGAACTCCAGCAGCTCTATGCTATGACCTGCCCTGGGGAGCCTGTTCCAGTGGTCCAATCACCCTCTGGTGAAGAACATCTTCTTGTTATCCAGCCTAACCCTCCCCTGAGCATCACCTGAAGCAGGATTCATTACAACTGGACTCATTACAAAAATGATCTCGTTACTATTTACTCTATTATAATTGACTCAGAGGTGTTTGGAGTTCAAACACAAATTCATTAGGACTGTAAAAAGCTGCTCATCATAGAACTAAATGTTCAATTTTCCCAACTCTAGGATTTGCTGCAAATTACACTTACAGCTTTTAAAAGATACCAAATGTTTTCTCTGCTAGCACAGACTCTATCTCAACCAAATGGTCTTCTGATGTTTATCATTTCCAGGTCTTGTGGGCTAGAGCAGAAGTAGAGATAGCAACCTCTGAGAGATGTTACAAAACTTGCAACTGGAATATATTTAAGCCACAGTGCAGCCTGCAAGCACCACCTACACCCCTCCCTGCATCTCTGTTTTCAGAAGCTTGTTGGTGCAGCAATAATCTTTCCTTTCAAAGAAATTTATATTATTTTTCAGCAATTTAACAGGGTCATGGAAGCCAGATAAAACTTGACAGGACCCTTAAACATTTTGGGGTTTGTTAGGAATAACGTGGTTATCAGTCATGCTGATTCCATTTCCTTTGACTGCGGCTGATTGCTTTCTCCCAATATTGTGTCTTCCTGCCTCCATACCACACCATGTGACCACAGCTTTTCAGACTGGTTTTTGGTCCTTTTAAAGAAGAAAATTGTCCTGTTTCTTGATATTTTTCCATTAAGCCAGGAGTGCCTCAGGTTAACACTGATTGACCTCATGTCACACTGCTGAGTTCTTAAAGTTTCTGTACTAATGAGAAACACTCACTGAGAAAAATCAGGCTTCACTTCCATGATTAACGGAATAAATTTGGAAAAACATATTCTGGAGTGAGAGGGATGGGAACATGCTGGTTCCCTGGCACTCTGTGGTGGTGAAAACCTTCCCCAGTTTTCATGTCAGCTTGGTCACATTCAGACATGTTGTGACAGCTCTGCATGTATCAGCAGCAGAAATTTCTGGGTTAGACTGACCTGGCTTGCTGCCATCTCTTTAGCCATGGAAGCTGTTGCTGAATTTCCTTGAAGTCAGTGGGATTACGTCGACTAAGCAATGCAGCTTCCCAGCAGTATGCTGGAGGAAAGGACCTGGCCACTCAGTCTTTAATGTTTGGCTTAATATCAGTTGAAACTTAAAACAAGTTCCAACCAGGATGAACCTCTCTGAAATAGGATGATCTTTTTCTTCAGTGTTCCAGAAGTTGGATATGCTTGTGGTAGCTCCATTTGACCTCTGTATCAGTTTTTGGGTAGTAATGGGGATTGCATCTTGGAGTGCTTAGAGTATCCTGTACGCATACCTCAGGTATTGGTCTTGCTTTTTATCTTCTGACTGTGAAATATTTGTGCAGAATTCAGTGCACAAGGCATGTTGACTGTCCCCTGGGATCTAGGGTTTTTTGGGAGATTGATTATGTCAGAGAACATAACTCTGGCAATTTCAACTTCAGTTTTGAAAACCTCACAGTGCCTCTTCCAGTAAATCTCAACCCACAGAAATCATGTTTTCAATAGCTCCTGCATTTGTTAAGGAGTCACCATCTTAGGGATGACTTATTCATTCCATTCTTCTGGAACTGGCACCTTTCAAAACTCTTCTGGAAATGATGACCTAGCAGAAACAGACTTCACTGGATCTTTGGATTTTCTCTATCATGCTAGTCTTTCCACTGTGTCTTGTGGAGTTTCTCTAGATTAAATTGTGCCCATCTATTTCTGCTCAGTGTAGCAGATATTAAGGCAGCTGGTATGCTTGTATGCTGATAGGAAGCACGTTACTCCATCAGACATGGTGGAACAAACTGCACACTAAGTCAGCATGAGGACTGGCACAACTGTGAGCACTCATAGTGTCCTCCTGCATGGAGAGTAAAGTAAGTCTCAGCTGCAGAAACAAGCCAATGTTCTCTAATAGCATTTAATATATACCTTTGTACCTTGCTGTGTGTGCTGTCCTTAATCCGGGCTTTTTTTTTTTTTTAAACTATCCTTTTCCTGACTTTGTACTAGCATTGAATTGGAGCAAGAACTCTCTCCTTGACAGCCAGAAGTTTACAGGAGCAGTGGATGTGATGATTTTTCCCTGACTTGCTAGACAGTATGGGCAGCAGGGGCAATGTGTGTGTAAGTGTGCTGGTGCTTTTTTGCTGCTTCATCATGGAGTTTTGGCTTCTAATCAGGTTGAACGATACAGTGATATTCTGACTGATTTCTTTTTCTTCTCTCTTCTACCACTCTGTGAGCTGATATAACTGTGACATAACACAGAGTTCTCACCTACCTGATGTTCCTCCATGATTCACATGCTAACGGGTGTTGTCTTGGGCTGTGTCAGGCTGTGAAGTCAGATGTGAGCCATTTGCAGGGGATGGCTTGACGCGCTCCTAAAAGATCTGCACGTACTATCTCTTAGCAGTCTGACTCATTCTTTTCTTTGGCAAAAAAATAACTTCCATGGCTTTCAGAAAACAGACATTGGAAAGCGTGTCTTCAGAAGAAATAAAACCAAAACCACTAGTTGCTGGTGATTGGCATTTTTGCCATATTATTCCAGGAGTGTGAGATTTAATAGGAAAAGGATTGCTCCTGGGCTGGCTGGGGAAAAATAACAACCATGGAATAAAGCACATTTGCATCAATGAACACAAGATTAGTCTTCTAAAAGGATGCTGCATGCACACCTTCTTCTGAAAGGGTAATTCAGCAGTTTTCAGAGGGCAGGGAAGGCTTCAAGTGTGCACCCTTAATGCATGGGCATCCAAGGTCAGCACCAGACTGTCTCTTTTCAACTTCTAAATAGCGTGGGCTAAAAGCTTGCAGTTCTTTGTCTGCAAGGGATTGAGGTTGTGAATTTACTGGAAACTGAAGGCAGCAACAAAAGAATTCCACCGGGACCTCATAGTGGTGATTTTTGAAATAAAGTGAGTGAGGTCATTACATTTTAAGTAGCTACCCTGAGGATCTTCTGGCAGCATATTCTTGGTAGCAGGTGGTTTGGTATAGACTGCAAAACTTTTTCAGGAAGCTGGGGATTTAATTGATTGTTTATCCTAAATTCAGCATTACTATGACTGGTTTCATCTTGTGTATAGCTAGATACAGCTATCTAAACGTTAGGACCTAATCTTGTTGGGATTTAGTTTATAATTCTTGCCTTATAACTTGTGTTAAGAATCTTTGCGTGGAGCCTCCACAGATTTAGTTTACACCACTAGTACTGTGCCAGGCAAACTGTCCTCACAAGCAGTTCAGATTCAGTTTCCTCACCAAACACCTGTACTTCCTCCAGAATGTGTGGCTCATCATGCATCTCTTGTTAAGGCAGGGACCTCACTGGAGGACAGCCCCAGCATCTTAATTCTGGAGCACTGAGCTCTGTCCCAACAGAAGGACATGGAGACCTGTGATAGACAGTGGCAACTGGATTTGGGGAGGCATGGTAAGGATGCAGAAGGCCACAAAAAACAGGCATGGGATTAGAGCTCCAGTTTGGGGTAACGATGAAATGTCTGTAAGGTACTTGGTTTGTTAGCTGTACCAGAGTTTTACCTACAAGCGTATGTATCTTAGGACCATCTGGAGTACAAGGAGTATTAAATGATCTCCGATATGCTGCAAAAACAACTATCCCCAAATGAGTTACTTGGATTGAAAAATTGCTTGTTTTTTTGGCAGTGGAAAACTGCTTGTTGGAATTTTCTTCCAAAAAAATAGGCTTTCAGAGTATTTCTCATTTCTTAGAAATTGCGTGGGTTTTTTGGATCAATGGAGTAGGATTTTAAAAATAGCAACGTGAACTTCTACTACCTTTCTAACAGATAATCAGTAGGTTTTATGTCAGGGTAAATTCCTGTTTAATTTACACAAGACCCTATCTAACTGCTGCAGTGATAAATGCCAAGAGAATCCTAAGAATGAGGAAATGTCCTGAGCATCATTTGGATAGTGGAACTCTTTGTTGGCCAAAATAGTCAAAACATTTTTCTTACCTTAAGATAATTCGGAGCTATTTTTACTGTTTTACCTTGCATAATATTTCTACAAAGGATGTTCAGCCATTTTTTTAAATTGCTTGGTTTTTTAAACATCCATTTTTAAACATGCTTTAACCATCTTGTGAATTTTCTGGTGTCTCCAAGATCCATACATCTTGTTCAGTCTTCATGCAAAGTCCTGTATATACATTCAAGTTCAGCCGTAGGTTCCATGTTTAACAAATGTCTTATTGCTCCTTCTGCTGTAACATCCAAAAAAATACTATGATCTCTCTCGAATAAGAAACCCTGGCTGATGTACCATAATTAAGCTGGTTTAGATGGAATGATCTTGGGTCTAATTTCTGAAATCTTACTACCTGTGTCCTAGCTGAATTAAGAGTATGATTTAAGAATCGTCAGACAACTGCTTCCTAATTCTAATTTAAGCAAATATTGCTGCAAGTCAACTGACTATGCACAGTGCCTTGAGGATAACTGAAGCCTTGTATTTTATTATTTAGAGGTCAAGAAGGGGTTGGAGGTGAGAAGGAGGAGAAAGTTCCAGCATTATTTGAGCCAGTGTAGTAGCTGGTTAGTCTGGGAATTTATGAAGAGGTCAGTGACGATGGTGAATTGGGTGCTTCTTACCTACATTCTTACTCTAGGGTATATGTTATTCAGCTTGTTCATCAGCTTGGAAAATTAATAGCTTGCACAATCCGTGCAATTTGTTCTTCAAATTCCTTCCCTTTAAGTCTTGGTGATAGCGTGTTCCGGTAAATTAACAGCAAAGACATTTTTTTCTTTTTTTTTCATTTCTGGTATTTGTCCGAAGCTTCAAATAATGTTGTTTTAGCCCTTACAAACTGAGATCAACCAATAATAGTTGGACACATCTCTCATTTCAAAGTTGGCAGGCAACTCGGTGCAATCCCACACACAGACCTCAGCCAAGCGGAATGGGAAAGCAAAATGAGGGAAGGAGATCCACTGCTGCACTGTAGTGAGCTGCTGGGAGGTGTGTCAGAAGAATGACTGTGGCTTGACGTCATCAAATAGGAGGCCGTGGGGGGTGCATACTAATAATTAGGGTTATTTCTCTTCAGGGCTTTATTCAGTGATGGAAATGAAACGTAAAACGGATGGAGAAGATTAGGAATGAGGTCTGAAGGGACATTGTTTGAAAGTGTAGCTTGTACTGTAACCACTTTCACTCTAAGAGAGTTCCCTAGAGGCTGACTTGCTTTTGCGGTCTTGATCCATTTAAAAACAATGATACAACGTTGGAAACTTTTTTTTTTTTTTGTACTTCTTGTTTTGGGTTTAAAACTTCACCTTCCCTGAAGTATATTATAATCATTTATGCAAAATATGATTCGATGTCCAGGTGGAGGCTAGTCACAAGTGATGTCTGCCAGGGGTCTCTCTTGGGGACCAGTGCTCTTCAACATCATTATTAATGACATAGACAGTGGGATTCAGCAAATTTGTTGATGACGCTAAACTGAGTGGTGCAATTAATATAATAGAAGGAAAGGATGCCATCCAGAGGGACCTGGACAGCCTTGAAAAGTGCGCCCACAAGACCCTAATGAGGTTCAACAGGGCCAAGTGCAAAGTTTTGAGCTTGAGTCAGGGCAATCTGTGTACAGACTGGCAGAGGAACTCACTGAGAACAGCTCTGCAGAGAAGGACTTGGGGGTTCTAGTGGATGAGAAACTTGTCCAGAGCCAGAAGCATGCGCTTGAAGTCCAGAAGGACAACTGTATCTTGGGCTGTATCAAGAGGGATGGCCAGCAGGGCTAGGGAGGAGATTGTCCCCCTCTGTTCTGCCATACTGCAGTGTTGCATTCAGGCCTGGGGCCCCCAGTGCAAGAAAGGTATAGAGCTGTTGGAGAGGTCTAGAGGTGGGCCATGAAGATGATCAGAGGGCTGGAGCACCTCTCCTATGAAGACTGACTGAGGGAGTCGAGCTTGTTCAGCCTGGAGGACAGAAGGCTCTGGGGAAAACTGTGTGGCCTTTCAGTACTTAAAGGGAACTTATAAACAGGAGGGAGACTGACTTCCTATATGGTCTGATAGTAAGAGGACAAGGGTGAATGTCTTTAAACTAAAAGAGCGGAGGTTTAGGTTAGATGTTAGGGAGAAATTCTTCACTCAGTGGGTGGTGAGGCACTGGCACAGGCTGCCCAGGGAAATTGTGGATGCCCCATCCCTGGAGGCATTCAAGGCCAGATCAAATGGGGCCATGGGTAGTCTGACCTAGTGAGTGGTAACTCTGCCCATGGCAGAGGGTTAGAACTAGGTGATCTTTGAGGTCCCTTCCAACCCAAGCCATTCTATGATTGGTCCTATTTAATAATTATTTATTGTGTGTAAAAAAGGATGCAGCAGGTACAGGACATAAAATTGTGGTTTTCAAAATGACTTCCTTCCAATCAAACCTTAATTGGAGAGGTTTAGTTCAAAGTGAAAAATAAATAAAATAATTTAGTTCAAAGGACTTGTAGAGACATTAATTCCTGAAATTACTCAAAAACTTCTTTAATGTGGCAATGGAAGTCACCACTTGGTAGGGAAGGATTCAGTCTTGATCCTTCTGCTGCTTGACATACCTACAGAGTGTGAGCCACTGACAACTTTGTGATTGCCGTAAGAAGTCCCTGTAGGCTACTGATACACATTTAGAAGCTAAAACAAAAGTGATGTTGTCTATTTTCCAGATACCAACTCCATTCCAGCATTCATCATTTTAGTAAATAATGTCTGATATTTGAATGAGTGGAGACAGCACTAGAAGTGGGGAAGACCTGACCCCTCTGACCTCAATTCATTTGCGTATCTAAAGCCATCCTGAAATCATTTTGAAAAAAAAAAAAATCACAAATGAGGCAAATTCTGTGAATGAAACATTTTATGGAAAATACTGCTACTTTTTGAGCTAGTCTATGGATAGCCTCAGGAAAAGCTCTTTGTCTTCCAGTAGGAATAATAGTAATTTCATTCTCAGAGAAGACCATATATTTCAGATGTTAGATGTCTGTGGTAGAAATCCTGTTGAGCTTAACACTTCTCCACAATTGCTAAGGCAGAAAAAGAAAGACTCACATGAAAATAGGTGGAAAACTGATCATCTGTTGAACGAAAATCGGAAGTGCTGAGTAGCTGTCTCCTTCCCTGAGCAACACAGCCTGGACACCCCAGAAGGTGAGAATCCCACAGAAAAAACAGGTCATATTCCTGAAGTACAGACAGACTTACAGTGCCTGTACCCTGAAGCAATCATCTTGATCTTGGCCTGCTGATTTGCCTCTAAGTAAGCAATTTCCTCCTTACCCACTTATCTTTAAGTGGTATGTAATATTCATTGTGGGGAGTAGCCATGGACTTAAAGTGGATGGATTTTTATAGCATCTCTGTAAAGCACTTTCTAAAGGGATATATGCATGAGAATTCACTTGGAGAATCAAAGTCCCTTTTCAAGCAAAGAAAGTGCTTTAAAAGTAGCTTTTTTCCCACCCTCCTTCCATATTTATTTACAACTCATTTCTTTATGATTATGTAAAAGATGATACATCTGTACCAATGCTTCCACTTTACCCTAATGATATGAAGTAGGTCAGTTAGAGTTTGCCCTATTTGATGTGGAATATTTTGGATGTCTCTGAAATCTGGCTTTACAGATTCTCATGCCTCAGCTGAAGGGACAGAGATGCTGACTCACTAGCCATGATCTTTCTGTTTTATACCAGCCCCAAAGCTGACTATCTCGTGAAGTTGAAAAGTTGGTGAAATGAAAATTGTAGAAAGGGAAATGAGATAAGCAACTGAGACTTTTTAAGCTAACTTTCACTTTTCAGCATCAGAGTTTAGTTCCCTATTTTAGTTCTTATCATTGTGGATTTCTCTAGAGCAAACAGACTAAAATTCTACTCTGAGCACTCTCTTCCTTCCAAAATAAAACTAAAATATCGGATAGAAAATTGTTAAGAAGCTATTACCAATTTTCTCATTGTACGTCTGAGAAATCTCTGAACAAACAACAGCTTATTTTTCATACTCTCTCCATGGCTTTTTTTACCCATTTTTGCCAAACCATTGTAAACATTTAACTGTGAGCATTTTCTTTAAAAAAGGAAAATCACCATATATCACTAATGGGGTAAAGGCAGATTTCATACCCTATGCATGGACGATACTGAGGTAACCTGCCCCATGCCATGACAGTAGGGGCACCTATGGTACATTCACAAGCTTGTTAGATTGGCTGTCATTAAAGCTGAGTGTCATGGCAAAGTGAGATACAATGAACAGTGAAATAGTTACATTTCTGCAGCCCTTCCTTTAAATGTCAACATCTGACATCAAAGTAAGGGGAAGTAGGAAATATCCCACATTAGTCAATCTTGTAGCTCAAGAAAACCTTTATCCTCTTGTAATAAGAAAGCTGCAAACTTCCTTTGACCACAGTGTAATTTGCTGAATGCTTGTGATCTTACAACATACAAATGAATGGTATTGCAAAAGGTAGGACAGAAATTCTGAAAGATGGATATCCTGTTTTACTTGGGGCAAGAAAAAACTTGCTCATATAAGAAAATGAAAGCAAGCTATGTGGTAATTAATCCAGGAATTAGTTCAAGAAAGCAATAGTGAATTAAAACCATGTCCGCCTGAAGAAATTCTCTGCATGGTGTTTCTTTTCAAGATGCCTTATTTAAAAATTTTGTTTGTGTATTTATTTATTTTATGTACAGTATCTTGTCATATTCCTGATTGCTGCTCAGCACTTTACTCATCTTGCAGAACATGCCAGCTGCTTCTAAGACATTTCTAGACAGAACTGGATTTTTTTTTCCAGAACTCCTTACGCTGTTTGAAAACTTTCACTACGAAACTTTGTTTTAAATTTTTTTCCTCTATTTTGGATGAAGGCCTTCTAATCCTGTGAAAATACAACTTTTCCAATTTCTTTCTATGGCAGCCACCATGTTGTGTACCATGGCCCTCAGTTAGACTGTTTCTGATGCCAGAGCTGCATCACAGGCCTACGTTTCTGCATAGAGTTTAGCAGAATCTGTCTTTGGTGCCCTCACCCTGGCTGAGCTTGGCTGTTACAGGACCACAGCACCAGGAGAATTGGAGTGTTTACCAAGTGCAAACCAAAGGGAAGTTCAGCCCTGCAAAGAGGTACAGACCACATTTATGGTCACTGCAGCCTTCCCTTAGTGTGCACTGTGCAGTGAGGGCACTGTGCGTGAGGTTCTGCAGAAAACCTTCAGTGTGCAATGAGTCTCACATGTCTGAGTGGGTTTGCATTAAATCCTTTGGGCATGAACCAGAAGGAAGGATGCTTAAATATCATACAAGAACAGATCAAACATACATCCAAAATTATCTGATACAGTCTCTCAGATGCCAAAGATCTTTGGCACAGGGTCTTAAGGAACCTTCTTTCTTATTGCTGTAACAGATAGCCCTTGATGATCAAATTAATGAAAGAAGACATTCAATTACTTTTTGAGCCCATCTAAGCTTTTATCTTCCACAACATCCTGTGGAAAGAAGAATCACAACCTCAGTATTTGTTTATTTTGAACATTCTCCTTGCTATTTTCCTTTTAAAACCTCCTTCCTCCTGAATTTGTACTCAGTGTTTCACCTTTTCTTCACTACTGTATGGATTTATAGACCTTTGAAATATCCCTTTTCAACCATCCCTTTCCCAGGATGAAGTGTCCTAGCCTTTTTGAACATTACTTATTTAAAAGCTATTTCATATTTTGATTGCCCCCATTAATCTTTGCAGTACTCTTTTTTGGTTATTTCATGTCCTTTTAAAGATGGAGGGTTATAAAAGTACTGAGAATGAAGATACTCTAAATTTAAATGAAAATTCCTTTACTTCTATCCCTTTGAAACTTTAAAAGACAATGTCAAATGTCTTTTGGAAATCCAAGTAGACAGTATCACCTGGATCTGCCTCATTAGTCAACATACTCATAGACTTCTTCAAAGAACTCCAGTAGATTTGTGAAGCGTAAGTTTTCATTTGGAAAACCTTTGCTGTGTCTTTCTTGGCATAGCATATGCATCTCTCTGCATTTGTTTTCACCCATTTATTTGACTGCTTGTTGTTTCTTAACTGTTTCCCTAGAATGTGAATGCTATGCCTCAGTCTGATATTGCTCCAAGAACTGTGGCTTCAAAGGAGAAGTGATAAACAGTACTATATATAAATACACACATGACAGTAGACAAATGTTGCACACTAAATTGTGTACATTTTCATATAATTATATACAAAAGATATAACAAAATATATGCTGTATCATCATATTACTATTGTAAAATAGATGATGTAATAATTCCATATTTATATAAATATATATATGTATTTAACAGGGCATTTCCCCCTTCCTACTGTAACCACAAATCCTGCAGTTACAAGAATGTGACTGAGAATGGCATGAATGTCTCTTTTATGAATCTCTTCATGGGACTAATACTGGAATAATTTTCATTTGGGGATTTCCCTAGGAAACATCAATTCCTAGTGAAATACACTGAAGGATTTGCATACAGTTGAAGAGGAAGGAATAGTACCATGCAACAAGTATGACTCCAACAGCATTTCCAACATTACAGTTTCCTTCTTTCCACGACCCATCCAAAAAAACCCAAAACAAACAAACAAAAAAAAAACCAACATAGGGCCTCTTTTAAATCAAACTGCTTTAGTACATTCATGAAGTTGAAGCGTATGATCACTAACAGACAATGGGAAGAAATGGGCTTGCATGCAATACATGTTTTGGCATAGGTGAGGGTCACAGGTGGGCTATGCCATGTGTACCCCTTCCTGCCCAGAACATGTTACAAGGAGAAGTGGTATCTTGCCAGAGTCAGTCAGGCCACGGAGACCTCTGTTTTTTGCTGAAAGTGATGCCAGGCCAGAACCTGTCCCCGTATCACAGCAGGAACCAATGGCTGTTGCTATGTGCAGTAGTTCCATAACGCTACGTACACGCATAACTCTTAGGAGGATCCAAGGTTTATGAGATAGAATATTTGGATGCTATCAGTGCTTATCACTCAGTCTCACCTGAGTGTTGCTGGCACTTCAAAGGGAACAATAAGAAGGTCTTCAGTTTTGGATACAGTCTGATTTATTTTGTTCTGTAAAGCACAGTATGCAGGACAAAGTTTCCTTTGATAAATTCCCCATTCACAAACTTAATTGTTTTCAATCCACTGCAATTTCCCTCTTTTGTCATTTAAATTATTTTCCATTTTGATGTGTTTTGTCTCTCACATTTATGACCTGAATGCAAAAGAAATGTCATGTTTTGAAATATTAATCACAGGAACTAATCTTTTCTCTGTTCTAGAGGATGTTGAAGCCGTTACAGAAGAAATTGTAGTCTTTATATTTTGAAAAGCATTGTGGTTTGTGAAAGAAAAGATTTTGTCACACTTAAGGAGTTGAGAAAAGTCAGTATGTGAATAAGAAGAACAGTGCCTAGGCATTATTATTTTTTTTTTCCTCAGTGTAGTTATTCTATTAACATAGTAAGTTGTATTTTAGTTAATGAATGCAGATTTCCTTCTTTTAGCAAGGAAGCTGTCAAATTTAACATCTAGATACCCATTTTACAGAGACACCTCCTGTATCTTCTTTTAACATGTGGTTCCACTAAAACTGCTCCAACTGTGATGTTTTCCAGCATTCACTGGAAGAAGAATAAATTAACTTGTTGGCCAAATACACTGTTTACCTTCATCAGATCTGGATCTCTGTTGGTCAAATTTAGAAACATCTTGGAAAAGCTTCAGGACTTAGCACAACACTGTGCATGACAAAGGAGGGCTCTGGTCTCAGGGTCCCATTTGAGCTCACACTCATGAGGCAATGAGCCTCCTTTGCTCAGCAGTCAACCTGGACAAGCTTATGGGAACATATTTAGTAAAGCTGTCTGGAATAATAAATGAAAACTTAAAACGTGTCATTGTCATACAAATGAAACACTGCCCCTTGAGAAAAGTTCTTGAGACAAGGAAGCTTGCCCCTCCCTTACCCTCCAGATCCATGCAATCCCATAAGAGGAGTCTGTCAGGTTAGTTAGCCATGACCAGACTTTAACCAATCTGTAAAGATCTTGTTGACATTAATGTGTGTGAAATGACTTTCAGGAGCATTTGCTCCATTGCTTCCCTGAACCTGAGATGCATCTTGTTTTGCCTGTGTTGCCCTTATTACCCTTCTTGAGGGATGGCTGTGATGTTTGTATTTTCCAAAACATTAGGCGTCTCCCCCAGTCACTGTGACCTTTCAAAGGTGCCACAGAGGGACATCTCAGTAACTTCCTCAAGACTTCCAGGTACATTCAGGTACATACAGATAGTCCTATGGACTTGTATGTACACAATTCACTTCAGTATGCCTTAACTGTATCCCTTTCTACTGTAGGTTGCAAGTCACTCTGTCAGGGCCCCAAGGGCACCAGTAGGCAGGAATGGCCTTGACCCCCCTCAGCTGGAACCTCCACCCATGCACCCACTGCCCATGGGCCTAGAAGCTCTATTTAAGTTCACGCCCAGGTTACCAATTCCACTCTTGAATGTAATTTTAGGTTCTGTTTTTAGATGTGTTCTGATTATGAGGTAGTATTTGAATGTATTGGTTTGACTTTGGATGTGACTTGTTTCTTTTGTCTGATGGTCACTGATGGGACTTCTGCTCAGGTACTGTAGGATTTGGTAAGTTCTCAGTCTATTCTGTCCTTGCCCTTGGCTCACAGTCGCTGGTGGAGCAGCCCTCTTTTTGTTGCCACCTGACATGCTCCCACAGATTACCGTAGCAGACTAAAGGAAATGGGAAACCAGAAGGCAGAACTTACTGGAGAAAGCAAAAGACGGGATTAAAAAACCCACAGATTACTTCAGCCCACTTCATATCTTCTGTGACTATCCTTCCTATCTCACTATAACAGCAGGGCTGTGTCTTCCTTAGATTTCATTTTGTTACCAGTGGGCAATAAAAGTTGTTCTTACTGATTTGTATGCCACCTGCAAGTTTCAACCAGAACTCTGGCCTCCCTGCCTTCGCTCCTGTGAATTCAGCCAGTGTTTCTGTACTCCTCTTGTGTAGCCTATTTCTGCTTTGATCTTCTGTGTGCTTTCATTTCACATTTGAGTTCAGCCAAAAAGTGAATGACCTTTCCGTAGGGCCCTTCTTACACACTTACTTCCTGCATATCAGAATGGGCTGTGCTTGTGGTTTGAGGAGGTTATCATCAAAGACCACCCATTTCTATTATGAGACTGTGCTTGGGTTCATGGTTCTGCAGGCTCTCGTAACCCTCTTAAGATGTTACTGATCTCCTGCTGATCCATCCTGATCCTACAAGGGCTACTTACCTCTTTCACCTGGCACCTCATTACCTCAACCAGGGGTGACCAGTGTCTGGTCCCTCCCAAATCCTCCCTGCCACCAAGGATGAGGAGAATGGCATCTTCCTGCAGCAGTTCTTCCTGAGCTGAGCTCACTGCACTGGGTGCCAGGGGCTGCTCTGCAGGTGGCAGGTGTTGCCCCCAGTGGTGCATCACCATCATTGCTGCACAGTCCTAAATGGGGATCTGAGCCCTTTCACACCTCTGCTGTGACGGTTCTCGCTGGCAAGGTGACCAGAAGTCAACAAACAATTGTGGGTTGTTTCCTGGCTGGGAAGTGCCCAGGAAACCTGGCTGCTGGAGTTGATCTGCAAGCAGAGCTGTGGTTTGTTTTATTATGCAGGAAATATTACAGGTTTTCTTAGTTTTACTCCACTCATCCTGCCTAATGCAAAACTAAATGGCCCTTAGCTAGTGTTCCTCTGTGGTCATAGCAGCATCTTTGCCCTAGAGCTCAGTGCCACTTTCTGCTGTGCCTCTGTGGGCTGTGGTTTGCTGGATCACATTTTGGTTGTCAGTTACGTTGGACTGGGAATGCAAAGAAGCTGTACTGAATAAAATGTGCGCATGGAAGATAGATGATCAAGCAGCTGGGAATAAGGACAGAATAGCCCTAATTCCACAGAAGTTGTAGGAAAAAGATGCTGTAGTTTGCTACTGGTAAATTCCATAAAAAAGTGTGGTCTTTTTCATTTGGTATAATCCTGATCTGTGTGGATAACAACTAATTAAAGAAAAAAAAAAGATTAAAGAAGTCCCCTTAAACTCTATTTTAAAATCCACACAATTCTCAGGGGACTTAAAGAGCTAATATGTACTTAAAGGAGAGGCTAGAAATATAGAGGCACGTAACTACGAATTAAAGAACAAAACAAAACAAACAAAAAAAGCCCAAAGCGGAGCTGCAGGGACTTTTGCTTCAGTCCCTGAAGCGTGTGGCAGCCAGCACGCAGCGCTGGGGCCGGATGCTGGGGGCAGCCCCCGAGCCGAGGTGGGCTCTGCGGGGCAGGGGCTGCTAGTGCTGCGACGGCCGCTAGGTGGTGCCAGCGGCCCGCGCTGCTGCGGGGCCCCTACGACCGCAAGTCGGGCCCGGAGCATCCGTACCCGCCGCTGAGGGTCCTCGGGGTCTGCTTTGCTCGGGATCAGTGTTACACGGTATATAACCCGGCTTCTTTAAAGTCAGGAAGCAGAATCGCCCGTCTCATCAGAGCTGGTTACCTAAGGTGATGAGTACGGCACGTGCGCGGCTTCCTGGGGTGAGCATGTCAGCTCCAGTCCCATTCCAAAACATGAGCAGGCTTTGGAAATATTTCCCCTAAAACATCTTTCTCTCTTTCTCTCTCTCTCTCTTTCTCTCTTTCTTTCTCTTCTTCCCTCCCTCCTTCCTTTCTTTTTCTCTCTCTTTTTTTTTTTTGGTCCTTATCACTTCCAATGAACAGGATACGAGCAGTGGGGAAAACAGGAAAATTTGCTTGCCCAAAATGCAAAGCAGACTGTGTGGGCAAAGACCAATATTACAAAAAAAAATTGAAAACAAATTAAGCAGAGAGTAAAGCGAAGTTATGCTTTCAGTCACACCCTTGGG
Source organism: Odontophorus gujanensis (assembly GCA_013399175.1). Classification (NCBI taxonomy): domain Eukaryota; kingdom Metazoa; phylum Chordata; class Aves; order Galliformes; family Odontophoridae; genus Odontophorus; species Odontophorus gujanensis. Next base: position 1,008,594 of record VXAB01001032.1, on the reverse strand, counting down.
TCAAATGCTGAATCATTTCTGATCAGAACGTGTGCTTTGCTGCGTGGAGCATGCTGAGGTCTGGCTCAGGCACACAGTGGCTGTACCAGACACCAAGAGCAGTCTTGTGGCAGCTTCTAATCCAGAGGGCTTTCAGCCATCCAAGCCACAAGTCCTTCTTGGTATTGCAGGAAAGTCTGAACAATTTCTGTCTAGCTCTGGGATTTCCTTACTTGCAAAAACAATTCTATGTAAAAACTTGATGTAAACGTGAAATCATGATATTTTTTAAGTTATCTAATAGTAGAACAAAGTCCATAGGTGCCAGTAATAGACAACATGTTTGGATTTAAATTAGCAAGCACTGCATACATAATTATTTGACATTATTGCTAAACTTATATATATATTTACAGAAGATAGGCCAGGAGTGTGCAGCACAGACAGTAAGGCTGGAACAGAGGCTGTGGATCTGCAGAGAACCCAGGGCAAAACTCCATCCCCATCATGGCTAATAGAGTGATAAGGTGACTGTTACAGACTGTAGCTGATCCATTGGTTCCAGATGCACTTGACGATTAGTAACTAGACATGCTGATTTGCAATAAATCACTCAATCTAAAGGAGTTTTCTACAATCCACTCATAGTTCCAAAAGAGTATTATTTTCTAGCTAGCTTCTCCACTACTGAATATTTGGCTTTTTTTTCTCCCTTCATTTTTCTACAATTCTGTGATTGTCTTATAACAATTCTGCATTAACTTGAAATGGCTTAGTATCTGTCAGGCCAAGATCTGAATAACAACATGTGCCAAGGCAAAAATGTGGTGGATCCCAAGCCAGTGAAAAAGAAAGCCAAATTAGGCACAAACTGTGATGAGGACTGTGCAAGAAGTGAAGAAATGAAATTAAGGTAGGTTGGCAAGCTGAAGTGAGCTGTGGGTAGGGACTGAAGCAAATGCCTTAACTGGCAACTTGCAGTTGGAGCATGGGAAATGCCAGAATACATTATAATGTAGTATTACATATAATACAAAAACTAATTTGTATACTATTCATATGATAATTATGCAATATTGATTTCAATTTTATGTAATATATAATATGGCTGTAATCCTATTATTGCAGCAAATTATAATATTCCATATATTAAAACACAAGCCATTCAGATTCTAAGGCACGTGGAACAACAAATCTGCTTGTCCTTTCCAGTGGGCTTCTTGGAATATTTGGATGATGCCCACGTACTGGGACCAAAATTCAAAAAATAATCACTTGTCTGTTCACCATCTCAGAATTCTCATTTGCTTCTCATCAGCTTCTATCTGTGGCACCATTCAGCAGTAGATAATGCATCACAGAACGACGTGCTGCTGTGGCTGTCAGCTAATGCTGCTCGTTACTTGTGCTGATAAGCCTCACACATCCCACATTTACAGTGCTGAGCTCCAGCTGCAAGGCTGGCTTTAGACTGGCTGAAGTGGCAGCGGAACCAGAGGCATTTTGTTTCCATGTCTCTGTTATTATGCAGAGCTGGTAAACTCTTGGCTGTGTGCTCCCAGTAAGGGAGGTACGCTTTGCTCTGAGCACTTCAGATGCATGACTCACTTCTACTGTATGCCTTTATTTGTAAAAATATCTTTAAATTTAAGATGGCTTATTAGTCAAATTATTCAATAAACAATGCTGCATAATTCATCGCATACACAGGGAGCTTTTAAGCCTAATGTGCTACATAATGTACTGTGTGCCTTCAGTGGGATACAAATACAGGCAGTGGCCAATACCACTGAAGACAAGTCTTTAAAACATCAGTTAATGCTGTCCCAGGTTCTCTGCTCTGTCAGTGCACAGTTACTCATCTGCAGTCCTCTGCTGGGCTCTCAAATATGTAGAGAAAATACAGGTGGAAGGCTGCAGCCATCAGAAAGGCTTCCTCTGTGGTTGATGATGAACAAGAAGCCCTTGGCCGGATCCTGCTAATGTGTTTATAGTAATAATGCTTGTCATTGGCATTTGCCATCCATAAGTGGTCCTAAGGTTATACATTGAGATGTTTCAGGAAAGCGTTCAATTTTTATTCCTTACATAAGTTGGGAGCTCCCCAACCCCAATAAATAAATAAACCAGACATTGTTTCTGTTGGGAAAGAAGATGTTCCTGCTTTATCTACAATTTTTTGTTGTCTTTCAGATAACTTGTAAAGTCAGAAGTTCCAGTGAGGGATGATTGTACTAGATCTTATTTTGATGTTGAGATAATACTGAGTAAATAAGGATTAACATCAGCAGTGTTACTGTTGGTCACTGAAACATAACAGAAAGTTGCAATGTATGATCTTTTAAACTACATTTTAGATGTGGAGAGAATTCATATAATGTATGTATATATATTTCAGATGTCCAAACTGGCACATCTTGCCCTTTCCAGATTGAATTACTCATTATTTGCTTTCAGCTGTTGCCCATCTTTATGCATGGTCCAGGAAGAACTCAATACTCACTAGTCTGTGGAAATGAGGGGTTCAACTACTAGCAACACTGATCAGTAGCACTCCTACAAAGTTACTTTATTCTTTGCCTTGCTAAGCATCTGCATGGCCTGTACCTCAGAGCTTCAAAGCTTAATCACCCACTGCTTTATACCTATTATCTGTTCTTCGGGAGGTCCCTTGATCTTGAACTGGAATAGACTGTGAATGATCATTCACTTTCTTTACGACACTTACAGTTTTGTAGGGTTGATCTCATTGTTTATGAGTCTTCTCTTTTCCATGCTGGGGACTATTAATTTACTTAGATCTCAGACATGTTCTTTTAATGTATGCACCTGTAACTTTCAGCTGTGTGAGATAAGCAATGAAGAGAATGGACTGTTTCAAGATAGCTCAAAAAAACCCAAACTATAAACAGCATTGGAAAAAACATCTTTAGGTTACTAGGATTTTGCAGTTAAAGTTTGTAAGTCTGGTCTTGGATAACTAAGATTTTACTTTGTTCAGAATTTAACAATTTCATGTTGGCGGGATGCACAATGGTTATTAATTATCCATTTGATCCATTTCAGAGGGCTTTGGTCCTTGCAGTAGTAAAACCTAGACAGGCTTTACTACTAAAAGGTGCTGGATATTTATGATATTCTGTGCTGCTGGATAGGTATGTTGGACTGCTTAATGCTCATTTCTTAGGCATGCTGTCACTTCAGCTGTGTATAGGGAAAGCTAGATTGCAGTTTTTTGCTTTTGTTTCAATTTCCTTGATTTCCTCTCTTCACCTTTGGAAGAGTAATGCTTTGGCTGAATGATTTGTATCATACTGTCTTTACTGTTTTGTTGCTAATGAACCTGAGCTGCTGCTGTGCAGAAACCTGTCAGTCTTACATTAGGCAGCAGCAAAAGCCACAATGCAATCCAGTGGTTTCTATAACCTCATCCCAAATGTGTGGTTTAACACATATGAAAGCAGACTGGTGTAGGACTGCACATTCATCACAGCTGTGGTGGAGAGCGGTTGAAACAAACAAACAGAACACCTCCTGATAAACAATGAAGGTTTCTTAGAATCCAAATAACTCAAAAGAGACTGAAATAGGATCCAGGCAATACTACAGTGAAGACTGGAGGCATTGCTGGGATTATTTTCATTTTCTTTCTTTTTTTTTTATATTAGATCTCTGTATTTCAGGGAAGAAATCAAGATTACTGACAGGAACGTAGTAATATATACAAAGGAACTATTGTCTGAACAAGAATCATCATCATCCTTCAGAGGAAGAAGAGACGAGTGTGCCAACAGACAGTGAAACTGAAGCCTATGGTGGAAAGAGCCACTGCCCTTTTCAGTGACTTTTTTTTCTATTATGTACAATACTCAGTTCATTATCTTTTAAATATCACTGGTGGAAAATATTTCAGTGCTTGCATTTTAGATGACCTAATTTGGTACAACACCCAGAAAAGCATGTTGAGCAAATTGCTCTTCATTAGTGGTTGGTTTAAGTGAAAGTAATGTGGCACTGCTAGCACAGGTGGTGATTTCAGCCTCATTCACTCCCTGCACTCCAGCAACCGCTGCCTGACACGAGCAAAAGGTACTTGTGGTCATGATGGAAGAGGAAACTGGTTTCTGGGCTGACTGCTTTAGTTGGCTTTGAGCTGGAACAGTTTTCCAGCCTGATCCTCCACAAACAGCAGAGAAATGGTGTGGGCAAAGAATCACACACAGGTGTAGGAGAATCTGACTTTCTTTTTGTGGAGAAGAAAGTTACATTGCCATAGTTGTGAGCCTGCAAAGGTACACCTCTAATGGTCATAAACAAGTTAACCATGCCTTGCAAACATTGCATATACCATGCCGATTTATTGTAGTATCAAGCAGTACGTACAGATTGACCCTGTACCTAATCGCAGCAACAAAACAGCAACTTTGGAAAGGCGGTAATTGTAATGGGCCACAGTAAGCATTGTTAACTATTTTATGCATTTCCTCTTTAGATGTTGGCACTCTGTATTTTAATAATCAGGTCAGGCTGATCTACAACCGTCTGTTTTATTTATTTATTTATTTATTTTTGTTAGTTTTTTTTTTTTTTTTTTAAACCACAATTTTGATATAATTCATTATTCACTTGAGATGACATTAGAATAAATTAATATTAAAATATTTAAATGTAGAAGAAAGAGTTTGAAAAGTTACAAAGATTGATCACCCGAGATGCAGTGTTGATGCTTCATTAGTCATGGATCTCCATGTTGCTAGGCTGAGGTACCTCTGCTTCGCCTCATTAGCAGTTTATTTTTTCTTTAATGCTGACTGGACTGTATTCAGGCCTCATTGTATACAATTTCATAATGGCTCCTGTCAACAGCCTAAGTTGCATGTGCAAACTGGAATAACTCATCACTGCAAACTGTAGCAATCTAAGCTTCCTAGCAAGTTGACTGATGCCCTGAGACTGTCAACATTTAAAAGCTTTTTAGATAATGCTTTTAATAATATGGTTTACCTTTTGCTTAGCCTTGTAGTGGTCAGTCAGTTGGACTTCATTTTTCCCAGTTCTTTCCAACTGGATCTATTCTATTCTGGAACTTCATAAAAATAACCATAAAATCTTCATATGGCTTGATTTTTCTTCTTGCAAAAGGCTTACCTTTCCAGTAGATTATAAAGTGTGTTGGTGACATTGCTCATTCCAACAGGAATTCCAAATGTGGCTTTGCAAAATTTAAGATTTTGTAATCAGATTAAGATTTGGGAGCAGGGATACTAATGGATTGAGAGTGGAACAGTTTTTTGTGCAAGGTGTGACCCGGAGAGTGATAGCATTTGTGCTAAAAAGGCCAGATTTTTTTAGCATTCATTGGTGTTGGCTTCGGCCCACGTGCAGAGGGGTTTCTAAACCCCCTTGAGATCTTGGCCAATCCTGAACAAACAAATGGCTGCACTGCTAGTTCACCTTGCTCACTGCCCTGAGGTGTGGGGTGGACAAATCCCTTTGCCACCAGGATGTGCCCTGCTCCAGCCTGCAGTGACTGGGCTGGGGTAGGAACAGGCAGGGAACAGGTGCAGATAGCCCAGCAGATGGCTGAAAGTCCTTAATCTGAGCAATAATGCTAACATAGCCATATGGTAAAGAGCTGTAAGAGAAGCCATTTTTCTAATAGCAGGCAATATCCAGAGTTTAGCTGAGGAGAGAAAAAGGCAAGCTTTTCAGTCATTAAGCCCTTTGATATCTGCAGTGTAGAGGAAGAGCGGTGGAGCTACTCTGGACCATTTACATGTCAACAATTCATAAGCTCTATTACAGACAGTAGCACTTTGTGTGCAGGAACCTTGCCCTCCACCTAAAGGAGGCAATGTTTGCCCTGCAGGTGGCTGACAAAATCAGATCTTACTCAGCGCAGAGCAGGCAGGGAAGTGCCGAGCTCCTGGATTGTGTGAGCTGGAACAGGTGTCCCAATACTGTTGTGAGGGAGTTCTCAAGGGGTCATGGTCCTGATGCTTCAGGAGTGGTATCTCCTTAGCCAGACATCAGCGGAAAGTGACAAAGGAGAAGCAAAGCCCTTTGATGGTGGGCTGAGAACTGCAGAGGGCAGGGGCCCTCGGAGAGTATGAAGTGTGAGGTGATGTGTGTTGGCTCAGCCAATGTCACTCTTAAACTGCCTGGAGTTTCCCTTTGTTCTTAAGACAATAGATACAAACCTGAGCCTTTCTTCCTTCCTCAAAAGCTGTTTCTAAGGGCTTTCCTTTGGAAAAATCTTCTGTTTCCCCTGGCTAACCATCTCTGGCCTGGAGCCTGGCGATGTGATATAGCTTGTCCCTCTGGAGCAGCTCAGACCAACCCACCAGGCCTGCAGGTGTTCTTTGAGTACAAACCCAAAGGCAAGAGCAAGAAACACCAGCAAATGGAGGAGGACAGTGCCTGGCCCTTCCACCAGGCACTCCCTGGGCCTGACTGTTTGCACTTGTCTGTCTCTTGCCTGAGGGCGAATGCAGAGGCGGCATTGGTTCCTTTGCTCTGGGGCAGAGATCAAGCAAAGCCAGCATGCAGAGGCACAACTTTCTATTCCTCTGACTTGGATTTGATTTTTTTTTTTTTTTTT